>OX459001.1:20959212-21292637 GCA_949774965.1 Diarsia brunnea
ATTTATTTGTGACTTCGTTACGTAGAAAGTACACAGACTCCATGAACTGTTCCCCAAAAAGGATTGCGTCTCCGTTTTAAAACTAAATTACGTTTTTACCTAAATTATGATTGATGTTAATTTAGACATAAACTTTGAAGATATTACTATAATTAAATCAGGCAAGAGTGATTGATCATTTTCGGTAAAGTTGAAGAAAACTACTTCGTGATATCACGATATATCAAATAATCATTTGCTATTTCCAAACTATGTTAGCGTTGGCTTCCAGTGTAATCAATGCTGAATACCATTATACAAATATGAAGCGACTACGACGAATTTTATATTTACAAAATAAAATTCTATTCTATTCCTGCTATCACCTATACAATCCGGTTAGAGTATAACACGACACCTCTTTGGAAAGACTAGTTAACAGACTTTCAAGTTTCCGACTACCCGTAACGACTGTCAATGATCTACGTATAAAAGCCGGGCTTAACTGTTATTAATGGGAATTGAAACAGATAACACACATTGCACTCAGATAGTTTATTTTCCCTATTTTTCTGTCACTATTCTGCTGAAATTCTTACAAAAGCTAACAAAAATATAAATAGTAAATGGCGATCCCTTGTTTTGGTATTCTGTGAGCTGGTGGGAAGTTATTTGATTTCTGTTGCCAACGCTTCTAGAATTTCCAACGACTTTCCGAATTCTGTAAAATCCACTACTTCGAAAGTTCTTTAACTGCAAAAGGCAGGATTTAATAAAACATGAGACTTTCGTCAATACTTTGCACTTGTGAGTTTAAGTTAGTCGTGAATTTTGTTAAAAAAATCTTACCTTTAATCTTTTAACCTACTGCTCAATCTATCACGAAGAAACGCGTAATTCCTAAAGTTTCTAATGGATTTCCTCAGAACGCAACTTTCGTAATTTGTTTTGGTATGTGCCTAAGTGTGATTTGAGTAAATTGCTGTTTTAATTAAGTATCAAGAGAGTATTAAAGTTTCTATATCTAACCTTAACAAACAAACGTAGTCATCATCATGAGTTACAGTTTTATTAATAAAATAATCTGCTTTAAGAATATGAAATTTTTTTGTTGAAAAACATTTTTTTTAAGCATTGCCTCACACTAGGAATTACTTCTGTTTCATGGGTGCGTTTACAAACATTGAAACTCACATACACAAACACCCAGACCCGAAACAACTATCTGTAGGCCATACAAATATTTGTTCCGTGCGGGGATCGAACCCTTGACACGCAACGCAGCTATTTATATAAGTTCTTCAGAATCACAAGAAAGTAGTAATAACATCCAGTGTGCACGTATGAAAATGTACGAAGGAAAAGCAGCAATATGTTCCGTTCTGCCGTTTATGCTTATCTCCATGGGCAAAAGCGTAAGTATCTATCTTATATGTGGAAACTTGTAATTGGCCTTCTTCTGCATGTAAATTAGACTACTCAAATGTTTTAGCTGTAAGTTTTCTTAAAATTAATAAAATAAAATAAAATAATATTATAAAGCTGAAGAGTTTGTTTGTTTGAACGCGGTAAACTCAGGGACTACTGGTTGGAATAGAAAAACTTTTTTTTGTGTTGGATAGTCCATTTATCGAGGAAGGTTTAGGCTATATAACATCACGCTACAACCAATAGGAGCGGAGCATAAATGAAAAATGTTGCAAAAACGGGAAAAGATATTTCTTTTTAAGAGATTCCGTTGCGTGCGCTGCGGAAACGGTTTAAGTTACGCAAATATCATGTATCAAGGAATTGTTCCTCTTTAAAAGTTCTAAAAAAAGTCCGCGACAGCATATGTCTATCTTTTAAGATTGACTCACTGTAACCATTTTTTACTATTAAAATGTTAGGTTAAAAATAATGATATTTTGCGAAGCTTATTTAACCCATATGGTATTCATCTATATCTAAATAAATGTGTTTGTTAGCACAGAAAATTAATATAGAATATTTGTGTTCTTTACTCTATACAGTTTAAACAAATATCTTAGAAGAAATCGCAATGTGATTCGGTAGCGGCAGTCATTCGGTCCGGTGCGGTAGGTTAGTGGGGATTCTGGCCTCCGGGGCTCCGGAGATATTCAAATTCAAAATATTTACTGCACCATTATGTTTACAAGGTACAAGGTGTTACTGTATATTTAACAGTAAGAGATACCTATGGTAATTCACACTTTAATATAATCTAAACTAATATTATAAAGAGAAAGATAAGATTTTTTGTTTGTTACGATTTAACTCAATTTATGTTGACATGATTTGTTATGAGCTATATTATGTGACGCAGACGAAGTTGCATGGGTCAGCTAGTATAATATTATATTGTAAATACTTACCAATAAAATAACTCACATCAATCAAAAGCGTCAACTTGTAGCAGTTGCAATTCGATTTGCCGAAATACACTTGCAATGCAGCCAACTCACTGACGTTCACACGAGCGCTGGAAATTAACCGGATCATTATTTTAGAAACGTCTACCACATAGGTAGATAAAGGGTGTAAAAGTAGGTACTCTTAACGAAACCGAAATAAACTTTTGCTCCCTGTCGCTGCGATATTTTTTTTTGTTTTAGACCATACCTGGGAATTTTTTTTTTTTTTGGCGGGTGGAATATCATCAAATTTTATAATATCCTCCCACCACCCTATCCCCCTCTTTTACTGACTAAAAACCACCCATGTTCCTTCTTAGCCCTTGCGCCGAGGCCGCGGTATCTCTTTCGAACAACCCGCAGCCCCCGACGGGATACCTGGGAACCCTACGGAGATATTAGAGGGTCAAATTTTTCACAGCTGTTTTTGTAAAATACTAGTTTTTCAGGTTACAACTTTTACTTAAATTACTATTCAAAGCGTACACTAGCACAATGTTTTAAGAGTGCTACATTAAGTTTTACCGTAAAATGTGGTTTTTCACCATCGATCACTAGTAAAATATTGGTGATAAATGTTTTTCAACCCAAAAAAAGTAGTTTCTACTAAAGCTTGTTTGTGCGAGCGGGCTGCAACACACGGGCCGATATTAGGCTTATAATTCATTTATAATTAATTTCAGAAGCCATGACACCTTTTTTAACCGACTTCCAAAACGGAGGAGGTCCTCTATTCGTGTGTATGTATTTCTTTTTTCCACCGTTGCATATTCAATACACCCATGTATTAAATATCAGTAAATAGTAGTAGAAGTTAGTATATTCAGTGGCTGTGTTGTGTTGCTATGATGCGCTAAGAAGGGATTTGTTGAAACTTTAGCGTAACTTATGCAGTTCGATCCGGCTATGAGTTAAAATGCGCCTGAAAAAACAGGCAACATACCGTGCATGAAAAGTTTTTCATTTCAAAAAATATTTACGATGCTACTTTTGTTATTCCGATCAGGAGTTTGCTAAAGACCTTATTTACAGAAATTGTTGAAATGTTAAAATTTGAAAAAAAGCTCTATATTTATTTTAAAAAGACAGAAAGAAAAAATTGTTTGTTCAGCAACTAAAATATTTTACACAAAAATACTTACACGTAGGTGTTTGTTGTTTTCTCGTGGGTGTTTAAAGGACACCAATTTTACCTTAACTTACCTAGTTCTGGTCTTGATAAATAACAAAATTCAACTATTGTGAATGAGACAAAATCCTTAAAAAACTAACCCAGACTAGGCGGTTATTTGGATCTTTTAGAAGGTACGCCTACACAGGTGGTTTTCAAGGCAGATGTGGGTGTCATAACAAAGATAAAAAAGCTTGTAGCTGACTCGTTACACAACTGAGGTACAGAGGTACGTATTAAAGGTACCTACATCATTATAAATCGAACATTGAACATCGCTCCCTTGCTACGAATATGTAGAAACTATAATAGATCTTGCACCTTGAAAACCGATTTATTCGGTGTTTCTCTCAACAAGTTTTGAAGATCAGTTTCTAAGGTACGGGAGTGCATTAATTTGCCTTCAAACAAATAATTTTCGTAAATTAAATCCTGTATTTGCTAGTAGCGTTAGTATGTAGTTAACAAAAATGTAAATAAACATTTGAATGTCGCACTCATCATAACATAAGTATCATAATTATTTATATCATTTCATTTAGTTTAAAAAAAAAAATATGTGTATTCAAACTGTATTATTTCATTATTAAGTTTTAATTTTGTTGTCATAATATATTATATGGTGAATGCTGTGTATACCTATTATAGGCTTACATACCAGCACTTTTAAGTTGTAAAATTGTATGTGTAATTTTTAGTATGTATTGCTGTTGGTGTACCTAATAAATAAATAAATTAAATAAACATTTGTCACTACCTCAGATTACCTACGCCAACTTTTCTAAAGAACCTTTAAATAATATCAGCCAAACCAATTGGATGGCTATACTCTTAAATTTTATTTATTGTAAAGAATGAAGTTAGAAAAACATTACACAACAACAACTTACTCAACAACTACGTATATAATTCATTATTACAAAATATTTCAACAACTCATTGCCTTTTAACCCTCTGTGTGCCGGAACGTATATCCACGCGAGACACAATGGCTTTTTAATTGTCTCCTTATAAACGGCATACAACAAGTTAATATACGAGTATATGCATATACAATAATACAATACAATAATATACATGCATAGATTGTACTAACAGTAATGGTTAAGCCAATGGTTCCTCAATAATAATTGGTTAAGTCAATGGTGATAAGTAATGGTTCTTAATCGGAAAACCAAACTTCTCATACCAAGAAAAATTAAACGGACTGGGGACGTTAATAGGAAATCTGAAACATTACTTTAGAGAAACGTAGATCGTCATAGATCGAGTATAGTAATACTCGTAGATCGGAAAATACAAATAAAATAAACCACTTGAAATATGTTGTTTCTTTCAGAATTTTGCTATTCTGACTTACTGTTCAAACATAAGAAGCATACTATCGATTTTAGGACCTTCTCGGGTTTTACTCGGATTAACTAGTATGTGTTTAGTTTTTACACAATGTTTCAACAAAGTCTACTTCAATAACACTACATATGATAAAACAAAGTCTTCCGCCACGTATGTCTGTCTGTTCGGGACAAATTCAAAAACTACTGCATCGATTTTCATGTTGTTTTCACCAATGGATAGAAGTAGTTCTCGAGGAAGGTTTTAGTAATTAATTTGTCACGCGGGCGAAGCCGCGGGCATCAGTTAGTTAAAAATAAATTACTGTTGTAGTAAAATTTGTAAAATACCGGCAATTTCAATTAGCCATAATTCTGATCTCCTGTGATTTTCGTACTTGTCGCAGTAGTATGATTTGGAGACCTTATTGTGAGCTATGATGAATTGAAATAGATTTAAATTATTTTAGACCTACGTCAATTTTGACCAAGACCCTTTATAATATTATTTGGTGGATCTTACCAGAAATTTCCACCTCATCAAGCGTCTTGCGTCAATTATTGTGTACAAAACACCAATTTAGAAGTTTGTTGATGATATAACAGGCTTTTGTGGTTGAACTAAATGAATATTAATGCAAAACCTTCGGTTCGCGGTGTGGGTGGAAATTTCCGCAATGTTTTAATTCTGAAAGGGTTCAATTTGAGTGATTTTCGGAGTTTTAAAATGGGTATTAATTAACTGTGTTTTCTTTATTTTAATAATAAACGAATCAAAGTTTTATTGTAGTTTAATATTAAACCGTTAATCTGATCGCAGTTTGATGTCATTAAATTAAAATTGTGTTAAATGCCTTTTGATGTAGGTCAAAATCTTGAAGCTGATTGGTTAGACTTAAAACAAAAACAGAAAACTTATTTTCTAAACAAATGTACAGTAAGAAGGAAACCTATTCAACTCACAAAGTTAATTTGCAAAGGTCAATTGCCACGTATTCTTACAAAACCACATTTCTTTTACAATCTGATATTTTGGAAGCCCGACACATGCAGCAATTACCTTCGTTCCTTTTCATCTGGATTGTTTCCCGGTATTTGTTAATTATACTGGTTTTAAAAGTATGCTTGGCAAAATAAAAATATCCAATTAGGATGATGTTCAGGTTAAGCCGAGCTTGCGTAGTTGGATCCTTGGTCACCTATTACATACATACTGAGTTTCATCTGTGCTTCGGAAAGCACGCTAAGGTCATGTCATTGTCATGTAATTTGTAGATCTTTGAATGTCGTTTCAGGTAGTGGACTGAAGTTCTGACAACCAGTCTTATTTAAAAAAAAAAACGTTACCCCACACTAGGAATTTCTCCTGTATCGTGGGTGCGTTTACAAACACTTAAACTCACATACACAAACACACCCAGACCCGAAACAACTATCTGCAGGCCATACAAATATTTGTTCCGTGCGGGGATCGAACCCGCGACACGCAGCGCAGCAGTCCAATCGCTCAGCCACTGCGCCAACCGTGCCGTCAATTGGTGTAATATTGATTGAAACTTGAATAGTTCATAAATCCGTTTATTTTTAACAACGTCCAAACTTTTGCTGTAATTAAAAGTTTGAGGTAGGTACGTGAATTACAAGCTTGGACTGGCTAGGTCTTTCAATAATGATTTCAGAATTATTTATCAACTATTGAGTCCCTTCAAAGTTTTGATTATTTTTTGCTAAAATAAAAGTAAACTTCGTAGTTTATATTTAATCTAAGGTAAGTTTGATACAAACATTGAATTGTTATGTTACAAATAGGTTCAAAAGATAAGCACTAACGTCAATTAAAGTTTTTAACCAAAATAATTTACTACAATATTATTAAACCTGAAGTTTATTCCAGAGACATTTCGGACCTCGAACAATTTTGGTAATTTAGGCAGTTCATAATATACACTGATAGAGCTAGAAAAAATACCTCGAAGCATTTTCGTTACCGTGTTTTTTTTAACTTAGAAAACGTAGTTTTTAAGTATTCAGAAATTTATAATAACCTAATTTGAATATGTTTTAAAATCTGCTGAAAAAAGGTAAAACTTGGGGGAAAAATTTTGCCAACAGCTGTCTAAATGAGTTTAAAGTAGGTTGAAGAACTCTTAACGAAACAATTTGAAAAAAAGAAAACTTACAGAGTGTAAATAGGCCATTCACGAAGTCATAATAACCAAAAGTTCTTAACAACAAACTAAGTAACAAAAATTACTACTGGGAATCTATTTTTTTAGGTGTGTAAAATCTTGGTTTTCGGTAGCGCTCTTAGTAGCAGAACCATTGTTTAAATAAACCTTCGAAACTAAAGTAGGTACAACTGGAAAAGTAAAGCTAAACATTTTAAAACTTGTATTAAAATAAGAAAGTTGAAACTTGGATCCTTCAACATTAACGTTCCTAACAAAAAGATCCCAGGAATCGTTTAATATAACAAGAAATAAACAATAATGTAAAATGCTTCATTAAGATGCGAAAGATATTAAGATAAGATGTAAAAATGCCAAATCTGACTCCTTTATAGTCTAACTTATTCGACTTTAGCGCACCAAAATAAAAGCAAGGCGGATCTAAAACCCGTCGGGGCTGCGGGTCCCGTCGGGGCTGCGGGTCCCGTCGGGGCTGCGGGTCCTGTCGGGGATGCGGGTTGTCCGCAAGAGATACCGCGGCCTCGACATGAAGGGCTAAGAAGGAACATGGGTGGTTTTTAGTCAGTAGAAGTCTGACACTCCCTTTCGCTCTGCCCAAGAGCGGGAGGGAGAGGCTCGGTTATTCGATGATATTCCACCCGCTAAAAAAAATTAAATAAAAAGCGGATCTAAAAGCACAGATTAAAAAGATACAAAAGACAACTCACGTAACTTCATCCGGGTAGTTAGCAGACAGAAAAGGTGTCAGGTCACTGGTAACACGATACTTCTTGTCGCGACATTCCATGTAACAAACGGGATCACACTGCATTTCCATCGTAGATTTATGTACTGTAAGAGAACATTTTATATAACAATTAGACGATTCTCCCCTCTATTACCACGGACAGACGGTCCCTATAAAATCCGTTTATGGCTTATATACGTAAAGTTAAGAGCGCAGAAACTTTTAACAGTGATTTTCTCCCAATGTATTGATTGTTATCTTAAGTCGTTACGGACATAGCATCTTATTGTAAAAACGGCTGTTTTCGTGAGAAAATCGGGATTAAATTTCGCTGCATATATAAGGTGTAAAAGTACCCTTAACGCAAACGAAGGGCACTTGTTTTCCCCACCACTGCGATCATTTTTTTGTTCTAGGCCATACCTGGGAACCCCCTAGTTACGGAGATATTGGGGGTCAAAGTTCCAAATTTTTCACAGCTGTTTTTGTAAATACTAGTTTTTCAGGTTATAACTTTACTTAAATTACCTCCATGACCTGTTTACTATTCAAAGCATCCACTAGCACAATGTTTTAAGAGTGTTACATTGAGTTTTACCGTAAAATGTGATTTTTGACCATCAAAAAAAAAAACTTTCCCAGCAAAAATGTTTGCGTAGGGTTACTTAGTTTGATGTACAGAATGCTTGGTTAACGGCTGTGTGATGGGTTGATTTACACCCTGTATACACAGTAGTGTTCGTGATTCATCTCTCCGCGTGGCGTACCGCACATCCATTAACATTTGCTTTGTTGCCTCAGCCCGACGACACGAACTAACAGTGTCATGAGAGAATCACCTCAATACACCTGGTTACTCTAGTGAACGCATACCCGTATTTACTGCATTAAGTCTCGGATTTGATTCCCAGGTCAGTCAAAGTCCCGTCGGGGCTTCGGGTTGTTCGCAAGAGATACCGCGGCCTCGACATAAAGGGCTGAGAGGGAACATGGGTGGTTTTTAGACAGTAGAAGTCTGACACTCCCTTTCGCTCTACCCAAGAGCAGGAGGGGTTATTCGATGATTTTCCACCCGCCAAAAAAAAAAAGGTCGGTCTAAGTGTCTTTACATTTCTGTGACATGTTGCTCACACAATAATGTTTAATTTTTTTTTTCATTATGAAGTACTGATTATAAAACGGTTACTCATACAATTACAATCTAGACCTTGAGGCTAATAAGTAATTTAAATTTAACCTAATTTGCTAAAACTTACAAAATTAAGAATCCATTGGCACTTTTCTTATAGTCTCTATTAAGTTGATTTATTGTTAATTTAAACGTTGTGTTGAATACTCCTATTGAACGTGGCTTTCAATTAATCTTATCGTGTCTATCTCAATAATTATTTTCGAGGGTCTTTTCACTCCTGTCCCAAAATAGGACATCACCCAGGTAACCTATACCTACATATTAAAAATAAATCACCCCGGCACCTGACGCCTCCAAGTGGCTCAAACATACCCTAGGGATTTAATAAAGTATGTCGTGAAAATGAGAGATTATGTCGAGTCGTAATCTATTTAATATTGCTGTGGAGTTACATAACATCACGCCTGGAATCCACGAAGGGTTAGACAGAGATGTACCTAATAGTACACCCACATTTCGCCAGTTATGTTTAAGCCCCATGTAATAGGGGGCGAGCCTATTGCCATCAACCGGGCACAAATCCAGACTCCGTAGCTGTTACTGATAAATGGAAAAAGCCAATAACACTTTAACACCGGGGAATCGAACCCAGGACCTCATGCTCAGCAGTCGCGCTTGTGACCACTAGACCAACGAGGCAGTCTGAGTCTCTGAGTGCTGCGGAGTTATCACTGCAATATGGCATAACGGTCTATTATTCAAGTCTATAAACTAGGTGTTAAATATACGGTTCATGTTCGAAACACAATATTACGCTCCTAAACAAATATAGCTGAAGTGGCTCAAAAAACAAATTCAAGTGGGACTGGGCAGGATATGTCTGACGCATGCAATTACAAACTGTGGGCCAAAATAGCAGGAAACTGGTGCCCTGACTCAGTGAGACGGGGTCGCGGCAGGCCACGAAGGAGATGGAGGGACGAAGTAGAGAGGTTCCGTCAGAACTGGAAGGAGGACGCACGGGCTCGAGAGAAATGGAAGGAGCGGAGGGAGGCCTTTGCCCAGGAGTGGGAAAGAGCAAGTTAAAAAAAAAATATAAATTATTAAGCACAAAAGAGGCCGAAGTCTGAAGAAGATTTTTCTTATATTCCCAAAAGAAATCTAACACTGAGTTACAATAATATCTACATGGAACTTGCTTTTCTCTACAAAATTTAATTTAACTTGGACATCAAGGTATAAATTGAAAAAAGAAAAACTGACGGCAACTTTTTAGGTTGGATACGCAATCTCATTCTTGTATTTCCCCAAAGGGTTACTTGATATATACATATTATCGTAAAACTCCAGATTTATTTAAGTCCCAAAAATTACTCGCACAGTAACGGGGAACCCATTGTCATCAACCAGACACAAATTCAGGCGCTAGGCTGCTATTTATCCCGTCGGGGCTGTGGGTTAATCGAAAGAGATACCGCGGCCTCGGGGCAAGGGCTAAGAAGAAACATGGGTGGTTTTTAGTCAGTAGAAGTCTGACACACCTTTTTGCTCTGCCCAAGAGCGGAAACGGTTATTTAATGATTTCCCACCCCCACAAAAAAAAAGGATGATATTTATGGAATAACCCTGGCACAATTTACCCGACCCAAAATTGAACTTACCTATATTCAGACATTTCTAACACAAACACAGTTTAAAATCTAATTAATATTCTGTCTCTGATTTATTAGGTTATAATAGATAAACTGAGCCGTCAGTTATATCTGCTTGTACTAAATAATTAACGTGATTCAACAGTACCGATTAGTTGTACTAATTGAATTCCTGCTATTTAGACCATTGTTACAAGAATTAACGACTTGATTGAATGTGACAAAGGACACAGATAGGCTTTTACATAATCTTGGGACTGGGTGATATTAAAATGAAAGTAGTATCTCTCGAAAACATACATAATCACTTAAAAGCTTACGAAATCTGACATTCTGAAAGTTTACCTGTTCCTGCTACCCTGAAAATACACAGGGTGTAAACGAACCCTTCACACATCCGAAAACCAAGCATTCTGTACATCAAACCAAGTACCCCTACGCAAAATTTTTTGCTGGGAAATGACTTTTTTTTTGGGCTCAAAAATCACATTTTACGGTAAAACACAAAGTAGCACTCTTAAAACATTGTGCTAGTGGATGCTTTGAATAGTAAACGGGTCATGGAGGTAATGTCAGTAAAGTTAAAACCTGAAATACTAGTATTTACAAAAACAGCTGTGAAAAATTTGGAACTTTGACCCCCAATATCTCCGCAACTAGGAGGTTCCCAGGTATGGTCTAGAACAAAAAAATGATCGCAGTGGCCCCACCACTGCGATCATGAGAACAAATTTTAATGCCCTTCGTTTGCGTTAAGGGTACTTTTACACCCTTTATTTAAATACAATTTTCTGTTGTTTGTTGTTGTATTTTTCATTCTGTGATAAATACTATTACATTAAACATAGCCGCACACCTAGTTGAAGACTAGCTCAACTCTAAATATCACTTTTTTCAGGAATCGAAAAAAACGTTTTACTTCATTTCTATTTAGTATATTAAAAACTTTCTTATTATGTTCTTGTATATAATTTTACGTAAATATTTATTGTGATAATGGTCTTCCATCAAATAACAGTAACACTTCATAATTTCAGTTTTTAGAGTTAGGTTGGTATTTATGACAAAATCATTGTTTAATATTTTTAATAAATCGAATTGAACTCATATTAACGGTTTTTTTTTACTTAGTGTACCATTAATCTGTATATAATTGTCAAGTATAAATCAGAAATAGTAGTGTATCTACATTATATTTAATTTATTTTTTGTACGATTATCATAATAAAACAAATATTATCTTAATAAAGAAATTACCTTTATTTAGGTCTCAAAGAAATAAAGAAAATTAGAGATAAAACTTTTAAAAATCCCAAAAAAAAATCCTATAAACCTACGAATAGGTTTGTTAAAACATTGACATACATTTAACATACGAGTACCTACATTTTATTGTACTTATCAAAATAGATATTAAAAAAAAATACAGGATTCGTTTCAACAACTTAAGAAATGTCTGTGGTCAAAGATAATTTAAATTATAGACTTTGCTTTGATACAAAATTCAACTACTATTTTTGCTCATTATCTTTTAAATCAGTCGTCGTACGATAAATTCTCTGCTTTTGAAGGTCACCAAATTTCCAAAAATTTTCGAAAAAGGTTGTGCGTAAATTATTCAGTTATGTTATCCTTGCATTTAGCGTTACATGGAGGCTTGATCGCTCTTTCAGCTACTTTCTTTTTGGTTGAACTTTCGTAAGCTTCACCCGTATTTCGTAAAGCTTCCTTAACATCTGTGGCCCAAGCTGCTGCAGGGTTTCTTACTACGTTGCAGCAGGTGGCGGATTAATAATCGGCTGAGATGTGGAAGCTTCAAGATCATCGTTACGTGAAAAGTAGTATTCGATCCCGCAGAAGGCACAGAGTTATTACCTGTTTCTTTGTTACTGCCATTTGAGCTGCTAGAACTATCCGATGATGAGCTAGTACTTGACGAGCTAGAAGAAGTAGAAGAGCGAGATCTTTTTCTTGAAGTGAGTTCCCTTCTCGGTAGATAAAATATAGCTAATACGAATCCTTAACCGAGTCATCCAAATTGCTACCCTCGCTGTTAACTGGTAAAATAAAGTATGATGGTCTCATCTGAGATCAGCAGGGCTATTGCGTATCTTTTTAAATATCAGCGGCTATCATAGTATCCATCGATTAACTGTCAAATGGTTATAGTTTGGTACAAAATGGAACCATTTGACAGTTAATCGATGGACACTATAATAGCCACTGACATTTAAAAAGGTACGCAATAGCCTTGCTGGTTGACGTTGATTGTGGCGATTTTGAGTTCTCTCCTAACCCCCCATTGTGATTCGCTAAGATTTCTTCAATTATTTTAGTGTTTGTTGAAGGGTTGCTGTGCACTGTTGCGGTTCCATTTCGATATCAGTGCCCTCTGGTTCATTTGGTAAAATCTGTCTCATGATCGAGGGGCTAGTTGAAGGTGTCGGTGTACTCGGCGTGTTCTCGTGTAGCTCCAGCTCGTTATCATTGCCCACTACTTCATTTGCTATGGCTTTTTTTTGTCACTTAGGTGCTCGTTGAAGGCGATGGTGTGCATTCTTGAGACTCCAATTCTACATCATTGCACTCAAATTCATTTTAACGAGCTGCAATAGCCTTTTTTAGCAAAGGTAGACCATGACCTGAAAAATAAATACTTAAAATGATTTAGTCAGGAAGACTACACTAACTCAAAAAACACCCATAACTTAAAGTGACACATCTTAATAAGAATTTTTTTAATCGCTGGGACAATTACAACTACAACACAAAATATTCCTATATTCAAACAAACTGTAGCAGCTATTATTACAAAAATAAGGGCGATTTTCATTTAACCAGCAATACTCGACTAACTCAAATATTATAAAATAATTTCAACAATAATAAACCATTTTTAGTTAGTAAAAAAAAATACTTACATTTGTAAATAAAGACTCCACTAAGTCAAAATAGTCAAAGAATTCGTCTTAGCTCATCAAAAGTTCGACCACGAAGACCAGCCTAACTAAAAATAATTACCGAATTCAAACGCGGTTAGTCACGAATACACGCCCAACTCGAAATAATACAGTCTTAACGTGTACTAACAGCACCTATCCCTTTGACTAACATGTCACAATTGGTGATGCGTTAGTATTGTTGGCGGGGGTGTGGATCTAGCTCGTCCGCAATACTATGTTATGGAGCCATCTTCATTTCATTTATGGAACTATTTCTACAGGTGTCTTTGGAGATTACGTAGTTTTGAACACAGATTCCGGTAGTAATAATAAGTCGTTTTGGACTTATTTTGAGTTGCGCGAGTCTTTAACTAGGTGTGCATATTTAATTTGTGACAAATATTTTGAAACAACACTAAATCGTCTGAAGATATTCTTTTGCAAGTATTAAATAAAAATAATAAAAAATCACTACCCTCCAAACCTATTCTTTTAACTCAGGTTATAAAACTTCATTGCTCAGCGAAACTAAAATAAAAGCCGTGTTCTCTTATACTGAGCTATGTTATAATTGATTCAAGTTGTTTATTTTCCCTATCTCCGTCCGCTCCAAGCGTATATTTCACCGTAATAGCCTATTACTTCGAGCCCTCAAGAACATTTGCTTTGAACCAAAATACTTTAGAATATTTGGTTCAAAGCTACATCTTAAAAATTAAATATTCGATAAATTCTAAATAGTCAGCAACGACGCGAATTTTGTATAAATCAGATCAGATAAAAATTTCATAAAAAGGTTTTTTTAAAAGTCAGTGTAATACGAAATATATATAAGTACGAAAAAGTTTGAAGTCACGTTAATCACGTTAAATAATAGCTAGGTACTTAGTTATTTTTATCAAAAAAGTAAACAATATAAGATATTTTGATGAATCCTCGAATGCATTAAATATTGCTAGTTACTGTCTAGACAATGAAGGACAATGTACAAGTTTCTATGAAAATTCCTCATTAGTAAAACTGAATTAAAGTATGTCTAAATTCAAATTCTCAGTAGCTTATAATGAGGAAAGTTCTCTGTGGAAGTTACTGAGATTTTGATACTTAATCACGAAGTCCATGGAAAACAGAAATCGAAGCATCGAAAATATATTGCCTTTTCAAACTAATAATGAAACTAGTTGAACAGGTTACGTTACTCAACCTTAAAAGTCTTTGGTCAGTTCTAGGACATCACTGTTCTGGTTTGGATTTATTGTTGTGTGTGTAACTTTAAGAAAATGTTTCCTTTAATATCTGCTTTAAAAACAAATGCATATGGTAGAAAGTTCAAGTATCACGGGTTGCGTCTTTAAAAGAGGTGTGATCACAAAAAAATAAGTTGCCGATTTGATAAACTTTATTATATTACAGCTTCGCAGCTTTTGTAACAAGTAGTATACTGTAAACTGTTTAACTTAGTTATTTCAGCTCATGCTAAAATAACTAAGTTAAACAGTTGAATGAAATGGAGTTCATATAATGACTCATCCAAATTTCTATAACGCTAATGAAATGGTCAAATTTAATAAAAATGCAAGTTAATTGATACGATTGGAAAACTGAAAATTCATTCAAAGTGTCCGCATCTTAGTTGGAATTTCTTAATCTTGTGATCCTTTTTAAATAATTTATGAAATGGCAAACTGCGGCTGCTTAGGGCGAATAATAAAAATTACTTCTGATATTATCAACTTTGAAAGTTTAGTCTCATGTGAAATAAAATACTAATGACACAATTTCCTATCACCAGACTATAAATAAGTGTTTTCAGGGCAGTTTTAATAACCTTGAATCTTATTTACAAAAACACGTCTCTAATTGGCGAAGTAAATACAAAACTCGTGTCACTAAATGGTACCTAGCAAGAATAAGTTAATATTTTGGTTGTTGATTTACCTGTCACGTTGTTCAAACACCGCAAGTCTTCGAATTCGCAAATACGCGTTGATTTTTCTGAAAGAAAAGTTAATCAACTGTTTAATGGAAATTCAAAAGAACAAGTTGCTTAAAAGTAAGCATTTCGAAACATTTATTTCAAAAGGCTTTTAACTTTTTGTTTTATGACTTACAAGTGAAATTTAATCTGGCGGTAAAGAAATTATTAAGCCAATATACAACAACAACTGAATATGCGGTTAGTTCATACCATATCAAGGGAAATAGAAAATAGTTTCACTAATTTTGGCCTTAATCGCATATTATTTGGCTGGCTGGATGGTCAGTAGGTACTGAGAATTTATTAGACTTTAATTATTTGAACTAAGTAGCGAACTAAAACCTCGAGATTGCGACCTCAAGCCCGCTGCGAATAATCTTAAATATAATATAATGCTCTTGGTATTCTTGCAGTGCAGGGCAAATTCATCATGGAATTGAAAGGAACATTGACCGATTATTGACTGGAATTCAGACCACTGCATTACAGATTTACACTAATAGGGATGTTTACAGACTTAAAAAAATATGATTCTAATTAGTCCGTCTGTTAGATTATCGAAAACTATTGGATACGTATTTTTTGTTTTATCAAATCAATAAAAATTGACGAAGATAAAACGCGTCAAAGATGTGAGTGGGGTCGTGACGTCACTTACCGGTAAAGAATGTCATACTAGTGTCTTAGAATATGACATCACACGAGTTTTCAAAGCACTGTATCGTCTTCATTGTTTGTTTACGTGAAAAAAGAAAAAAATACGTGTCCAATATTTTTTGGAAATCTATCTGACGGACTAATTAGGTTTTTTTAGTTAACTACCCTATTATATTGGTGTCTGTTTGACCCATGGGCAGCATAAAATCTCTGATACCAGATCAGGCACTATTCACACAATAAGAAAAAGAACTGTCTTTCTCATTATTAACTTATAATGTTCCCACTGCTGGGATACAGGCCTCCTCTTTGAAAAACACCATGCGGCCCAGTTAAAGGATAAATGATGTTTATTTGACAAATAGGTATCTACAAACACATTTACAAGTCTTATTTTTTTTCAAACCAGTTGGGGCCGGTATTTTGTACCTGACTACTCCGAGAAGAAACATCCGAAACAAACTCAGAGGTCATAGTCTCTTTTAAGGTCCAGACATAAACTTGTTATACACACATGAAGACTATGCAGATTAGTGTCTGAGATGGTCTTTTGAAGAAAACACCACACATATTTGAGTGGACCTGTCCAGTCAGTGCAAGCATTTGTCAGTTATAGTGGAGCTCGACTTGTAACTCAAGGAGCTCAACGTCACGACTAGCAATACCAAAGAAAGGACATTTGGGTGGGACGCATAAAGTACTCGAACTGCCAGACAAACGTTAAAACTAAAGAAAGACCCACATGGTCCTCACATTCACAATATAAAAAAAAATATTTATCATATTAAATATTCATGTCAAGCTATTAAATGTCAAAAACACAAAACTAAATAAAAAATAAAATATCTAACAAGGTAAATATTCATAAAAAAAAAATAAAACATAACATCATACTTAAAAAAGTAAATTATGTCATTTTGTAAAGAAAATTCTTAAAATGTCAAATTGTAAAAAGAAAATAAAATATATAAATTACAATTTACAGAACTAAAATTATAATAAAATATATACAAGTATCAAAAAGAGAAGAATTACAGGGCGTCAAAAAACCGCTGTCAACAGGAAAAGTGCCCAGAAGGCTGGCAGCATTCCCACGTTGGATGAGATCATTAATGCTGGCGTGCCGCGCAATTCGACCTGCGCTCTTACTGCAGGAAAGGCCATGGTGTCCGAGGCTGTCGACTACTTTACCACATACTACCTGTAACGACTGCCAAAGATCTCTATCTGTATGTGTCAATGAGTAAATAAATAAACATAGCAGCCGGGACCAACAGCTTAACGTGCTATCCGAGGCACGGAGGAAACTCGGTATGTAATGGGCCTACATGAATACAAATTTTTGGTTTGAGAACAAGCTGGTTTCCTGACGATGTTTTCCTTCACTGTGTCTATCAAGTATAAGGCTTACCTCTAGGATATTTATACGGCAGACAATGACAACTGTCCATATAACTCTTCATCTTGCATTCAGTAACACATGTCTCATAGCTATACCGGTTAGTATGGCTAAGGATCACCTCATCATGGAACCAGCACCCCCTGTTCTTGGGCTCCACTCTGCGAACGTTGGAGTCGCTCTGGAAGACCATTGGTTCCACCTTGATGTCTACTGACTCTCCGAAGGTTATGTATCTGTAGAGGATTGTCGTTTCGGGATAGTCGTTAGGGTCACTTATGAGTACCTGAAATGGAGAAGTTACTTTTAAGAAAGACTTGTTTTCTCTTTTCTCGTGGAACTGAAAAGAGGTTTGACAGTTGGTTTGCTGCACCATGTTGCTGCAGGTTTGGTGTAAGTGGGTGTTATAAAACGAGTCGGGTCCAAAAATAGACAGGCGCAAGGATAATACTTTTATCACCATTGCTCTCAAAATCTTACTGAAAACATTGTAAGGAAGGCTTGTTCTAAAGACGAAAAGTCGATGACGTCAATTTAAATTCGGTCGAGCTCAAAATTAGATGTCGACACTCACTTTTTTAATTTGGTGGGTGGGAAATCATCAAATGACTCCTCCCGCTCTGGGTAGAGCGGTAGGGAGTGTCAGACTTCTATTGACTAAAAACCACCCATGTTCCTTCTTAGTCTTTTATGTCGAGGACGCGGTATTTCTTTCGAACAATAAGTTGCGTATCCAATCATCTATCGATAGGCAATTTATCTAGTACTTGCCTATCTATCCAATATTTGTACGGTTCAAATAGACGGTTCTTTTGTGAGTAAAGTGTGTGCTATTATTATAATTATATGTACACAACAGTGTAAGAACCTGTCTGATTTCACTTACTCGCAGTGAGTATTCCATAACGACATCTTTGGCTTTTGACCCGTAACAATGGCACACGGACCATCTCTGAGTTACCCTGAATGGAGCAGGAACTAGTCTAATTACGGTCAACTTACTTCAGGCACATAACGAGCTAGGTAGAAATGGGTCCTCGCATTATCCCTTCATACTCCTTGTTAATATTGCCACTTCCTTGGTTGGCAAATAGGGTCTTAAAGTTAACAATATAAGCAGAATTTCATGGATCATTGTGATTACGTAAATGGATTTTTCCCATTTGTCTCTTAAATGCCAAGTCGGATTATTTTATCTCCTTTTGTAATTCTCGACAAAAGAAAAAAACTCAAAGCACTTAGAATTTACCCAAAACAAATAATACAACCCTAAAATCAATCCAATTTGTTTCAAATTAATAAAAAAATAAAGATTCTCTAAAACTGGCACCAAATTAAAAGAAAAAGAAATTAGCCCCAAGGGATATAAAATATGAACAAGTCGAACGTCTACAATTATTAAGAATCCTATTAAATTTGAATTTGGCTCAAATAAATGATTATTTTAGTAGAAAGTAAAGTATCAGCTTTGCTATGATTATTACTTTTTCTTAGAAAACGTTTTTACGAAATGTAAACCTTATTTATTTTTCAATGTTATTGAAGGAATCAGTTCACGCCCGATATTCTTTGGTTTTGTCAGGTCAATTCCCGCGTCAGACCGTTTCCCTTGAGTTTTCTATTAATACCGTATACTGGTTGGAACTTTTAAGAAAATAGCAATCGTATCGTTTTCAACTTCATTTTCAATACGAAATTGATTTCTTTTTGTTATTCCTAAATCTGGTCGCTACCAAACGCCTTTCCCTAGGAACGATATTTAAAGAAGGCAGGTATGATGTTATATTATTTGTGATAATTAGCGTCATAATACTCTCAACTCTTAACGGACTTCTTTGTTCATTGTACTGCATACATAACTACCTTTTGAATGATCAACTATTTTAAAACTAATTCGATTTTCTTGTTAATTTTCTTCTATTTTTTATTATAATTTTAGTTCCGTAAATTGACATTGAAACATGGAAATGCGCTTTTTATGGGCCTAATTGAAAAACATTCTTTGACTTTAACTTCTTTTGATGATTACTAATAACAGAGTGTTAATATCCCCATAAAATATTCACAAGCATAGATATATTAAAACTCTTTCAAAGTCAACTGATCATCAACTACCTGCCTTTTCCTAACTATATTAGGTTGGCTTTAAGTCTAATCGGATGAAACTGAATAACTAGTATTTTAGATGGAGTTTTTCGCATCTGACCTCCAAAACCAAATTATTATTGGGTCAATGGGTAATATGATACCATAACATCAACAGATACCAACAACAAAAACTAGTAAAACTGTCAATCTGTAATTTACAGTTTTACTAGATTTATTCATGCATAGAAAAAGGAATAATACCCTTCTAAAGCATCAAACAATAAATATTGAACCTTTTCTGGTACTTGAGAAGCTTTCCAAGTTAAAAGACCGATTGAATGAGAAAAAATATAGAAACCTACAAAAACGTAAGCTATCGGAATAGTACTGATTATTATTTCTTTGAGAGATTTTACGAGTCAGCGCATTTAAATCATATCCTAGTGATTGATTGAATTATATTCAAGTAAACACATCCTAACAAAAGCGTTGTGGTAACAGACGACCATAGCTTTAATTTTGTTTGTCAAACCTCAACGAGTGCTTTCCGATTCAAAAAGATTAAAAAAATAATAATTTACGAGCGCGTATTTCAACGTTTTTATTTATTTCTTTGGCTAAGTTCCCGAATTAATTAATTACCAGCCAGCTGGCTGACTGCTTACAAAAACCAACTTATTTCGACAAAATATACACACAGTCTGATTTCATCATATTCCCCTAATTGCATGGGGTGTTCATAAAAGGTTCCGAGGAAATTAGGTAATATAAAATTTGAACAATATAAGCTAATGGATCGTTAAAGATGGCTTTGTTCAATGTATTACGTGGATGAGGATTTACTTAAGGCTTGTATTCACGCCAATGACCTTGTGCATACAAACTACCTCTCTCGGTCGTAGATACGGACTCTAAACGGACGCGTTTTTCATTTATTATAATTAAAATAATACATGTTTTTAAAAAGTAACAAAACCAAATTATTTTCCTTTGTATTTCAAAGCAGTAGATATTTTTTTTATATTATTTTGTTAAAAAATGAAGGAGTAAAATGGTTCCATTCAACGATTTGGAGGTGATTTTGTGGATTTTTTTTCTTATTATGTGATACCGATACAAAAATTGTGGCTAAACCAAATTACGTGTCATATCATGTAGATTACTAAAAAAATTTCTCAGATGTAATTTCTCTGTAAGTGCCGGTGAAAAACCGCTTCATCTGCACGCTGTTTTTAAGCTTTTTCGAGAGAGGACCCTTAAGGGGTAAATAAATTCTTATTTTGTTTATCCTGGAATATTATACTAGAATTGTTTTTACCCAAACTACGGCAAAGCCAGAAAGAAGAGTAATGATTATGGATATTTTTATCCACTTATGTAGTTGGATTGTGTGCTCTATTCTTATTTTGTATTGTTACGGAATAAACATTTGATGAGGGGTAGTGAAATTAATTTCGTTACTTTTCTTTAATAGTGCACAAGCACTATTATTAGTGACATACGACAGAAGAATAAAAAAATCTTGCTAATACTAAGGCACTGTCTTTAAGATTTAGTTGTGTATAATTAAGTTAAAGCATTGCTATTCAGTACCGAGGTTGTTTTTACATAGTTTTCAACTATAAATGCACATAATTTGCAGGTTCATCATCATCCTATAATGTTCCCACTGCAGGGACTCAGGCCTCTTCTCTGAGAGGAATGGGCCATAATCCACCACACGGGGCCAGAGCGGGTTGGTACTGTTGGTAGATATCACGTGTCTTCGATTTTTTTTATTTTAAAACATGCCGGTTTCCTCACAATGTTTTCCTTCGCACTTTTGAGAGCAGCGGTGACGAAATAAATTACACAAAGTAATGCGCCTGCCTGGTTTCGAACCCACTACTGTTTAGTTACTAAAGAAATAAATACGTTTTCATCGTTTTTAAAGCTTTAAGTAAAAGCATAATCACTCTCTAATAGAAACTTAAACCAACACGATGTTTTGATCTAGGGAAATATCAGTATTTCAATGCTTTTATTCTCTCAGTTTTGAGAGTGGTGATAAAATGAATTTAACAAAGTTAAAACCTGTCTGCGTTCAAACCTTGGAACTACAATAACTATTATTACCCATTACCGCTGCGCCATATTGAGGAATCATCATCTGCCTAGCCTTTTTCCCAACTATGTTGGGGTCGGCTTCCAGTCTAACCGGATGCAGCTGAATACCAGTATTTTACATGGAGCGACTGCCTATCTGACCTCCACAACCCAGTTATTACTAGGTAATACGATACTCTTTGGTAAGACTGGATGTCAGAATTTAAGGTCACTGACTGACTGCAACGACTGCCAAAGATCTATATATATGGCAGCCGGGACCAACAGCTTAACGTGCTTTCCGAGGCACGGAGGAAACTCGGTATGTCAGGCGGTCACCCATCCACAGACCGACCTAGGCAAGCATAGCTTTACCTAAAGATCGACCCGAGTGGCAGTTCTTATTAAGCCACGAGCTTATTGAGGAATAAAGACGCTATATTTATACAAAAAGAGTAATCCATACCTTGACTCCGTAATAAGGGATTGGCGACCAGCTCGGATAGTCTTCTGGTTCCACATTGAAAACCACACTTAGACCTGTTCCCCTGAAATCGAATATATAGGTCATGAAAATATCCTTAATCAAAAATAATTCGAACTTCCATCCTTTTAAGTCCTCTGCAAATAATTTAAAGAATAAAGGCAGCTTGACACGCAATTTCGGGACAACACTTAGGGGTCGCGTATTTTCGTAAAAATACTCTCAAAAGACAGATCTCACTGCCGCACTAAGAGAGCTTTAATAATTACTTAAGCCATCACTTAGTAAAGGTTTTGACAGTTTTGTCATACAAAAATATGTCAAACCTTTTTAAGTGACGCCAAGTAATCATTAAATATCTCTGAGTACCGCAGTCAGTCAACTTAAGATGAAGGGTATTCACGACAATTTTTTTAATGTTTTGGCTAGAATAACTTCTGACTTCTCGCGGTAAAATCAGAACAAACGCTACCAGGGTATTTTTACCCAATTTCATACATAATAATTATTTTTTTATTATTCGCTAGCTGATGCCCGCGACTTAACCCCCATGAATGTCGGTTATCTTGACAATTTTTTATAAAAAGGGTGTAAAACTACCCTTAACGCAAACGAAAGGCACTTGTTCTCCCCACCACTGCGATATTTTTTTTGTTCTAGACCATACCTGGGAATCCCCTAGTTACGGAGATATTAGGGGTCAAAATTCCAAATTTTTCACAGCTGTTTTTGTAAATACTAGTTTTTCAGGCTATAACTTTACTTAAATTACCTCCATGAACCCATTACTATTTAAAACATCCACTAGCACAATGTTTTAACCTTTCCTATAACGTAGATCCACGCGAGACACAATATTAATGGCTTTTTAAATGTGTCTAATTACACGACATACGAAAGGTTAAGAGTGCTACATTGAATTTTGTAAAACGTAATTTTTGACCCCAAAAAAAAAGTTGTTTCCCAGCAAAAAATTTTGCATAGGGGTACTTAGTTTGATGTACAGAATGCTTGGTTGACGACTGTGTGAGGGGTTAATTTACATCCTGTATACTACAACCTTTCTGGAGGACCACTCTATCCATTGGTGAAAATGTCATGAAAATCGGTGCAGTAGTTTTTAAGTTAATTGCAAACAGGCAGACAGACAGGCGCGGCGGAGGACTTTGCTTTATAATAATAATATGTAGTGATGTGATGATGATAGCGACGATAGTGAATTAAATACTTGGTGAATCAAGATGGTTGTGTACCTGCCAGCCTCTGAAGTAGCAATGATAGTTGGATTTGTAGTTGATCCTCCATCAGGATTTTGGTCATCATAGTATTCCAAATCTTTGTCAGGTGTGGAGGGCATAAGAGGCCTGTTGAACATAAAAAAAATCTTAAAGATAAAAGTGAAATTACAGTATAATCCGTCCAAAAAAACAATGAATGTAGGCGGCACAATTATAATAAGCCTATCTTGGAGGTTTTGCACAATTGTTTTGGTCATCAAAGCCGTCCAGGGTTGGCGCAGCATGTCTTCTTCTTCCAACTTCTCTATTCGTCATTTCGTTAGTCACCTCATTTCTTGACATATCATCGTTCACACAGTTCATGCAAGCTATTTTATAAAATATTGGACTTTGATTCAGCTGACGGATTTCGGCAAACTCCTTTCAATATTCACCACCACTGAATCATGATCGGATTTAATATCGGGTGTCATCATCATCTGCCTAGCCTTTTCCCAACTATGTTGGGGTCGGCTTCCAGTCTAACCGGATGCAGCTGAATACCAGTATTTTACATGGAGCGGTTGCCTATTTGACCTACACAACCCAGTTAATACTAGTCACATCGGGTGTACATTTCGACAATTTGACGGCACAGTTGGCGTAGTGGCTCAAGCAATGGACTGCTGTGCTGCGTGTCACGGGTTCGATTCCCGCACGGAACAAATATTTGTATGACCTACAGATAGTTGTTCCGGGTCTGGGTATTTGTGTATGTGAGTTTAAATGTTTGTGAACGCACCCACAATACAGGAGAAATTCCTAGTGTCCATTTGTAAAGGCTTTATGTATTTCTGCTGGGACATATAGAGCATCATCAGTATCATTCTGTACATCATACAATGTTTTTAAATAAAAAATAAAAAATTACTGATACCACGACTATACATAAATATTCCGCTATTTTGTCGCTCGGTGGTTCCGAATGGGCCAGAACGAGTGGGCAACGTACAAATACGAAAAATAAAATATCTCTCTATTACCATAAAACATCAATTACATAATATCGCTACGCGTGGGTTTTCTCACTTAGCATAATAAAATCTCGGTGTAATAAATACTGGCATTAAGTTTATTGCTCTAGAACCAATTACATCGCAGATTAGTCTAAGTAGGAAATAATTTAATTACATTTTAACACGTCATAATAAATAATGTTTCAGAGAAGAAACACCAAAACAAACCAAAGAAGTCAAATGAGGACCATTTCAAATAGGCATATCTGAGATGGTTTTTGAGAAAATAAAGATACAGACAAGATGTGAAAGCCGGAGCTCAACGAATTAACAAACAGTTTATAAGAAATGAACATAGCGAACCTACACGAGCCGTTTAACATTTCATTTATCCAACGAAACTTGATATTACTATAACAACAGAAATGTTGTCTGAAGTTACTTCTATTTCGGAGATAGTCGCAATGTAGAATAATTATTGTCTACTTGGAGAGTCTTGTTCACAATAGGAATAATTAATTATTACCAAATACTAATACCATTTTACTAACTGGGTACATATTTTGAATTGATTAATTTTACTTTTGAATATGAAATTAATATTCTTTATCTGTAAGTGCCATACCTATCAACCTAGCTAAACTAATTAAAATAAATAAAGAATTTCAGCAATGGTGACCAATATCAACAGAAATTATCCAACTACGCAGGCGATATAATAGTGCACAATTAGTGTGTGCGTAAGTACAGGTGCACTGTTTCAAAGTTCGCTCTTAGATTCCGATGGGACGGCAACTCCACACGACCGCGGAGTGATCAGGCGCAGGACCAAGGTTTCGACGCATGATAGAGGTTGTCACACTATTAAAGCCTCGTATCCACTAGGCAACATTGATTGTTGCACAACATGTTGCAAGTCAGCGCGGAACTTATGTTTATCAAAACAACAATTATGATTTCATTCGCATCAGTCGTCGACAACATGTCGCCAGAGGAACTAGTATTGATTTCCACGACAGTAGATATAATTTTATCGAACAATGCATTAAAAATAAAAAAAGCCACGTTGGTGGGTTAGAAATTACTTACAAAATAAAGAGCAAGGTCCTCGTTCACGTTTCCACTTGACAACATTATTTGATGCTTACTTACATGTCATGTTGCACCGAAACAAACAACAAGCCGTGCGTCATGTTGCGCGCCAGCTGACAACGTCGCGCGCTGTTGTGCAACGCTGCCGAACATGTTGAGCGTCACGTGTTGCGAATCAGTTGTTGCCTAGAGGATACGAGGCTTAACTCTCAAACTACTTTCGAACTCAGAACCATTAAAACGTTGCTCTAAATTACTGAGACATAAATAATGGTAATACGTACACTTCGCTAGCATCGTTTAAAGCCGCATAGTTGAAAGCGCAGCAATATCCTTCATAAGTCTTGATCAGAACAAACATATCTTCACAATTCTTCGCTTTTCTGTTGAATGTGCAGTACAAGATCAGGTTTTCGCACTTTTGGTGTACCTGAAGAAATACATTCAAAAGATCAAACGAGTTTAAAAAACTCGCCATATCATCAACATAATTTATTATAAACTTTCTGTTGATTATACTGTCAAAGTGTCAAATTCATGTAAATATTCCTTATTGACTGTGTGTGTGTATAAACATTGTGTTTCAGTTCAACGTATTATCGTCTCGTTAAAGCTCTTTTTTGAAAGCACGTATAGGTACCTCAAAGCAACATAATATCTTAGTTGGAATCCTGTTACTGACAAAACCCACTGATTCCAGCAAAAACGCCGCAAATAAACTTGTGAACTTACTCGTGCATTACGCACAGTCCGCAGTCGGGTAAACATACGCTTGAAAGCACTCTAAGCCACAATTCAGTAGACGAGTGTCACCGGCAACAGTAAACAGTCGGTTGACGGCCAATCACAACGGTTGAGTGGCTTTTGCGTATTTTTGGTCGCCTTTGGTAATTAATATTAATAGTCTGTTCACTGAGTTTAGAATTAGAATAGGGATGTTTTCTGACTAAAAAAATATGATTCTGTTTAGTCTTTTAGATTATCGAAAAATATTGGATACATGTTTTCTGTTTCATCAAATTATTAAATATTGACGAAAACAAAACGTGTCAAAGATCATGAGTAGGGGCTTGTGACGTCACTTTCTGATAAAAAAATTATCAAGCTGTGACGTCACACGACTTTTTGAAGCACTGTATCTTCTTCATGTTTTGTTTACGTGAAAAAAGAAAAATAATGTGTTTAATATTTTTTGGAAATCTATTTGACGGACTTATTAGATTTTTTTTGTCAACTACCCTATTAGAATTTAGTTTTAAACAAATCATATTCGGGTCGCGATTCAAAAAGTAGGTATGTTCGGTTTTTTTTTAATGTTAACTGAACATACTTTTTAAAAACACAAAACGTTATTTTACCATAGTGAAACTTGCGACAATAATTTTAAGAAAAATGGTTTACAATACCTCTTCCATGATAGTATCAACGGTGAAGAAATGATGTTTCAAAATGTTCATGATCTCTGTGAAGTTCCCCAACTTTTTGGTTCTCTTTCCAAAGTTCTTCAGTATCAGGAGCGCATTGAAAAAGTTTTTAATTTCCTCATCGCTTTTGTTGTAATGTTTTCTGAAATACAAACGTTTTGTTCAACCTAACTTAGTTTGGTATTATTTTCACATTCACAGAAAAATGAAAATGAGAATATTTTATTTGACATAGGCCTACATGGGCAATTTTAAAACGTCGACAAAAAGGTGCACAGGAATATAAATGGCAGTGAACTATGTATTATAGAACTCCTAAGGGTCTTGCCAAGTCGCAGTCACCTTGCAATGTTTTACATTTTTACGAGTACAAGTTACTCATACTACAATTGACAAGATTTGTTTAGTAGCAATGTCAGTTCCACAAACTTTTGTATTTTGAATGTCATTTTTTGAAAGGTTACTGTTAATACAGTGAAGTTACAATTCTCACAACTAATCACACAGTCTTTTCTTAGGGACTGGTTAACTTAGCCTAATGTTGATTTAACTAATCTGGAGGTGAGAAGTATTATCCCCATTAGAATAATGCATATTTGTTTAATAGGATACCCTAATAAACAAATATGCATAATTCTAAAATTCTAATTAGTCCGTCTGTTATCTGATTCTGATTATCGAAAGATTATTGCCTACTAGAATTGAAATTTAATTGAAGCCGTACACTTAACCTAACAGACATAAATAATTTGAATGAGTATTCAATTAAGGCTAACTGTGATTAATTTACTTGGAAAGGTACACTACCCTTAGTAAATTCAGCCACAGCTATAACTACAGAAAAAAAATGTTATAATATAACAATACACCTGCTTCTCCGAACGGTTAGACAGAGGTATGTTTAATATCCTAATAGTACACCCACATGTAGTTACTACTGAATAAGCTCTAATTATAACACTTTGCCCGACATGACAATCGAATTCATAGCTAATTATATTATTTACCAGTCGGGCTTCCGACGACAGTAGGACAGTAGGTAACAGTCAAGTCAGTAGAACATACTTATATACCTACATAATATAATAAACAAAAAGAACCTTTGCGAGAGCGTGGGAGTGGAAGAGAGTGTAATTTAATAATATAGTGTTCCTTTCAAAAACTGAGAGATTCCACTTATTAGGTACATTATTATTAATATATTTTTTTTTTGTCTTACTTATCGTATTACCTAGTATTATATTTACTGGGTTGTGGAGGTCAGATGGGCAGTCACTCCATGTAAAATACTGGTATTCAGCTGAATCCGGTTAGACTGGAAACCTACCCCAACATAGTTGGGAAGAGGCTAGGCAGATGATGATGATTTATTTTATGGACAAACCTTATATAATGCACTAGTGATCTATTTACGTATCAATAATGTTTCCAGTATTTTACCTTTGGTCTTTGAAATTATTGCAAACATCGTCGCATTTGACATAAAGGCGATAGAAATTCTCTGCAAATGAAGCTTTAACTTCCGAGAAAATTTTAAATTATCAGAAAAATTATTTGTGTAACATTTTTCTCGAGAAATTTAAACGACTACAGTCGTTTCAATTTATTTTCATGTCGACGATACTTTCATTTTAATACTACTACAACGTTGGTAGATAATGCCTTGTGGCATTTTAAAACTTAAATACTACCGCAGAATTGTTATTTTTGTTTGAACAAGAGTTGCTTCCTGCAGTTTAATCAGTCTGCAAAGTACGTAGTAGGGAGAATGTTTGTTTTATTTCCTCATGAACCGTTTTCATAATCGACCGAAAAAAGGTATTGTTATTGAGCATTGTACTCAAGTAAAAAAATAATTTTGCTAACAATGCAATAAAGTACCTAATCTAATCGAATTGATATCTAGACTCTAGATAACAATTCGATTCCAGATTACTTTATTATTAACCTGAACACAGAAATAAATTAATACTCTGGATTCTAGAGTGTTCAGGTGTTAATAAGTAACAGTATTTTTATCATGGTTCCGTCATACCAAGCAATAGGGAATATGCATAATTATTTTTTCGACACGGAGTGAAATACTATAAAAGTAATGATAAAAAGTAAAAACAAGAGCAAAATCAATAAAACTTTTCTTTATATCTCTTTCTAGATAAACGGAATTTAATATGGATTTTGTAAGACAATGTGAACAACGAAGTCATGAAACTTTTCGGTTCTCTATGTCTAATCAGCAGTTTCAAATGCTTATGACCATCTTAAATAATATGACTAAGTATTTTTTATAAATAATTTTACTTTGCTATTTCTGACGTTAGTACACTTTGTTTAGAGTGATACAAAAATATGCATATTTCTAATTGATCTGTGAACTGTCCGTGGACATCAGACTTTTAACCAATTGTAATGGCGCAATTTCATTAGTGGGCCCGCATGCGGGGTGCGAGAGATTTCTGGAATGCAAGCCACATGGCCCGCATTCGGGGAACCGTTTAAAATCATGTACGATATTAATCCCGTATGCTGTATACCGAACGAGTTAACGACCAATGCAATTGCGCCTTTAGTTCTTTACGTTTCGGTACAAACATCAAATCAACTTTAAATTTTGCCTTTTCCCGACTATGTTGGAGTCGGTTTCCAGTCTAACCGGATTCATCTGAATACCAGTATTTTGCACGCAGCAACTGCTTATCTGTCCTCCGAGGTGACGCGATACCCATTAGTAAGACTGATTGTCAGACTTTCAGGTCACCTGTAACTACTGACCAATATATTATTTTATAAATGCCAGCCGGGACCAACAGCTTAACATGCTTTCAACGAGACACGGAGGAAACTCGGTATAATGTCAGCATTCACGGACCAACCTTCGTAAGCGCTTAACCCGAAAATTGATCCGAGCTGCCGTTATTGTCTATTATGCCATGGTCTCCAAACGATATCAAAACGAACATCAAAGGTAGTTTTGGAACATCCAAAAAGTTTTCTTAACATTTTAATAAAAACCCTTTTTAAGTTGCAACACAAAATTAATCTCTAATTTTATATTAAAAAGTGTGAATACTTACAGAACTCTGGCAATATTCTGTGATTCTCTCACAGACACCATGTTGAAGTTGCAGATGCTGACCGCGGGGAATGGCACCTGGTTCACTTTACAGTTCGCGTTTATCTGTTCAAAGGAATTTATTTTTTAAGCAGTGCGTGATAAAGAAGAAATTTCTCAGCAGCATCCCTGAACTCTGGATGAGCAGCCGATTAATGTCAAAATATCGCGTAGACATGGGTCTTTATTAAAATGTGTGTCCAAATCTGCTTAACTCAGTCATGTTTTGTGTTGTTATACAAAACGACCCGAAAAATATGCCATCAGAATATAACTTTAATCCTTAATAGAAAACACATAATTCAAAAATAAGTCGGATTAATAATTCGTCAAGTTTCTGAGAAGGAAGCTTTCTGGTTTATGTTAAAGTAATAATTGAGTAAGTGTACCTTTTAGATTTATGTTATACATATTTAACGATTTGATTGCTAAAATTGACATCCAACAAGATAATATTAATTAAGTTTTTATTTTTAAACTGGCCATTATTTTTTAAGTAGAAACATTCAGTAAAGCCCCTGTTTTACTACGTAATGGTCAACGAAAAACAAAGCTCTTAAAGGTTTTTAAAGGTTATTAATATTTGCTTTTTATTACATTAAAATGTTTATTTTTCTGTACCTTTAAGTAACAAATCGTATTAATTTAACATCCGCAAAGAAAACCCTTTCTGACTTTCCACTGTCTCAAAGTGAAAAAATAAAATTAAAAAACGGTAAATTATCAAAAGGAATAAACAAACACAAACCCCTTTTTTTCCCGGTGGAAAATCATCAAATAACACCTCCCGCTCTTGAGCAGAGCGAAAGGGAGTGTCAGACTTCTACTGACTAAAAACCACCCATGTCCCTTCATGTCGAGGCCACGGTATCTCTTGCGAACAACCCGCAGCCCCGACGGGAAACACAAACCTTTAACAACAAATCAAGTTCTTCGTTCAACAACCCCGATTTAAATTTTCCTTTCATCACGACAAAGTGCAAAGTTCGACGGCTTGCCTTTGCGATACTGCCGAAAATAATTGCAATTTACAAGTATGTTTTGACTGAATTCTGAAAGGGGATGACGTAGATAAGTGGTTACTATTGTTAACCTACGGCGAACGCAAAACGACGTCATCCCAACACTATATTATTACATGGAATTTAAATATCACTGGCGAATTACTGTGGGTGTATTATTGGCTAGGTTCTCTTCTAGCTCTACTGAACCCTTCGGAATTTCATGTGTGATGAGATGTTATGTTGAAACAATATTACTATTTTCTGAGGTACAATAATTACTGTGAATGAACTGCAGACGCCATCGGCGTAAATGGATCTTTGGTAAACTCACAGACAGAATTGGTTGACTAGATATAGAATCCTTTTGATTAGAAATAGCAAGTCGCCAAGCCAATCGGATATCCAATTTATCTGTGTTATGCAGAGGAAAATTCGGATCAGAAGTACCTGGTCCAAATAGGCCAGGTAGAAATTGGTCAGAGAAATAGAAGATTTTGCAAACCAGAGAATGTTTGATCAAAAAAATCTAACACTGTTGATGGATATATAAATGTTAATTTAATTTTATATGTTAACTTTGAGCATAGAAACCTTTGTCGACAAAAATGTTTTATTCTTCAGAATAATTTCAGATCCAAGATTAAACTTTGCAATTTAGTAAATGCTTCTCATTATAATAGGTATGTTCAGTATTCAAAACACTTTTGCTCCTTTAGTAGAAGCTAGGGGCCGGTCTCGACTTCGCACAGGTGGTCATTTATTTCTGAAACTTGTAATACTAATAAATATAGGTAGTCTGTTACTCAGAAAAAAACAGCATTCTAATGGTAAAATATTTTTTAATTCGGTCCAGTCGTTTTTGAGTTTATTTGTTACAAACATACAAATATTTCCTTTTTATAATCATAGTACTTTTTTTTTTTTTGGGGGTGGGAAATCCCGCTCTTGGGCAGAGCAAAAGGGAGTGTCAGACTTCTACTGACTAAAAACCACCTATGTTCCTTCTTAGCCCTTCATGTCGAGGCCGCGGTATCTCTTGCGAACCCTTGCGGGCCCCTTCCATATAATCATGGTACTCATTCTCATGGTGGTCATTACCCCCTATTTTCATTTTGTGTTCCCTTAGAAAAAAAATCTAACGACGTTTATACAAAAACGGCGGCAGCAATTTTCTATGAAAACCCTTTTACAGATGATTGATTCCGATTTAGGAAAATAAAATGACGAAATCAGTTGAGTTTTTATACAATATTTTTGGTCTGAATAAGAGAAATTGATAGCGATTTTATTTTGTGGCGGTAGCTTGAGATCGTGTTTTTTTTGTTTGATGAGATTACGTAGCAAAGAAGTATGGAAGAAAAAGTGTCGAACTAAAATAAATGGGGGTTAGAGCCAGAGAATGATGATTCTGTGACTAGGTAGTCACATCATCACATTTTATGTACCCACAGACAGTAGCATATTTTTTTGTACTGTAGATATAACTCGTAATAGGGGTTCGGACTGAGTCAAAATATGATTCTGTTTAGTCCGTCAGTTAGATAAGCGAAAAATATTGGATAATGTGTTTTTTGTTTTATCAAATTAATAAAAAATGACGAAGATAAAACGCGTCAAAGATCATGAGTGTTTGTGACGTCACTTGTAGGTAAAAAATGTACTGACATGTGACGTTTTCGTTTGTGAGGTTCACGAGTTTTCGAAGCACTATATCGTCTTCATTTTTTGTTTATGTGAAAAAAGAAAAAATATGTGTTCAATATTTTTTGAAAATCTATCTGACGGACTAATTAGTTTTTTTTTTGTCCGAACCCCTATTACATACCCCGGGAAAAAAAATACATCAGTATTAGTATATAACACCGCAAACTCAAATTAGTAAGTTTGTTACTTAGTGCCAAAGCTTGCCCTGATTTCACTTTTCACAGGATATAATATAGAAAAACTTAATTCTTCATTCTTCAAAAGAAGAAGGAGCTTTGTTCTTCCAAGCTTCTCAGTTTTATCTAATGACTGAAGAGATGTTCACAACACTACAAAAAAAATTTTTTTTTTTTTTTAACGTACAAATAAACTAAAATATACTTTAAAACTAAACTTGTTTTTAAACTTTTTTGTTTAAAATATACTTTGATACTTTAAAAAAAATACTAAAAAATAAGCAGTACTCACAGCTGTCACAATTTGATTCTCATTGAACTTCTGTTTGATGACCATGATGAAGGCGATGGTCAGCATCACATTGCCAACCACTACCAGGCTCCACAGCATCAGCGACCTTCCACTCTTGGAGGTGAAGTGGCTGGTGCCGTGAAGTGTGGTGATCCTCTCGATTAGAGACACGTAGTACGCGCTGTCTATCTTCTGTTTCATCTTCGGCATTTTGCGCTTAAAGTGTAATGAAATAGGGTTGATATTGTAACATCCTTTTTTTGTATATTGTTTTGGTACAGATTCTTTCCGATAATTTTTTCAGTCAACCTTAAACCTTTAGTAATAAAGTTGAAAGTGTTTTAATGACGTTTCACAGGTTGTTATGCTGGCGTTTAAATGCCACTAAATACAGTCTCATTGAAATCTGTTTCCGCTATTTTTTGTAAAGTATTTAGTAAAGACAATCAAATGAACGTAAACACAAGAGGATTGACGAGGTACGGAGAAGTCTAGGTATGGATGTTCACCCATCCACGAACCAACCTCGCCAAGGGTTGTTTAATGCGTGCGGCCGTTATAATTTTGCCACAAATCTCTCAATTTTGTTTTCCGCAATAACAAAAAAACCTTACTGACAGAACAAATAAATACTGTTTATAATAAACCTCACCTCAAAATGTTTGTATCACACTAATCTTTTGATTTTCTACCCCTAATGAATGTGATTTAGGCTTGAACGTGGAACGTGTCTTAAAAGCCTTAATTAAATTTTAATTTAGTTAGTTGAATAAATAATTACTTTCCTAAGTGACTGTCTCGTGGAATAGAAATTGTTTGGGTGGTACTAGAGTTCCGTATAATACTTAAAGGGTGCCAACTTGGACAAAGGATTAGTAAGGGTTACACCTCATCCCCGTCGGGGCTGCGGGTTGTTTGAAAGAGATACCGCGACCTCCACATAAAGGACTAAGGAGAAACCTGGGTGGTTTTTAGTCAGTGGAAGTCTGACACTCCCTACCGCTCTGCCCAGAGAAGGCGGAGTCATTTGATGATTTTCCACCATGCAAAAAAAAGGGTTAAACCTCATCTTGTTGTAAGAAATAGGGATGTTGACTACTGTTAAAACTTTACGAGAAATTTATTTCAAAGAACAAACAGAAATAATACGATGTGTAAAAAAGTAATAAAATCGATCTAAAAAATGGTGGGGGCACTTTCTATTCTTATCTCTAACTGACCTACGTAACTACTACTACGTAACTATGACCGGTATGCAAATATGACGTCACTTCTTCATAGCGCTGTCTTTGTCTAGAAAGTCATTTTAAATTGGCTAAAACTACTAGTTTTTTTTACTTTTGTCTATCTTTTAAGATACTGTTTCCAAATCACTTGTAAACCTTATTTTTCTGTCGTTAGAACTGTCATACGCTAGAGTGAGAAACAGCGGCAATACTATAGGAGATGCAAACGCCCTGTTAAGATGAGGTTCGACTGAATACCAGCGAACCTTTTTTTTTTTTGGGGGGGTGGGAAATCATCAAATAACCCCTCCCGCTCTTGAACAGAGCGAAAGGGATTGTCAGACTTCTACTGACTAAAAACCACCCATGTTCCTTCTTAGCCCTTCATGTCGAGGCCACGGTATCTGCGAACAACCCGCAGCCCCGACGGGCACCCGCAGCACCGACGGGCATACCAGCGAACCTTCAAGTAAGATCCGCTGTCTGCCTGCCACCCATCTACTCGTCCGAAGGTCTGTCATAAAGCTTCATATTATAATCAGAATAGGTAGACATACAGTGTGTTAGGTTGAACGAGGGACATATTGAAGAAGGCTTTTCAGTATTCGATTGATTTCACTTTATTAGACGTTTCTTTTTCGCCATTGTTTTACGCCAGTTTTAAAATATGAAAGGAAAATCATTTTCACACACATTTTCTTTGATAAGCGCAAGGGTTGCGACACTTCCGAAATATTTGGTGTGATTCTGTCTATTAATTTTCAGCGTTTTTTTTGTTCATATTATTTTTATTAGTATCAAGCATGTTTTATTGCGGATTTCAATATGTCCCTCGTTTCAATTAACATATCGTACTTACTTATAAGGATCTAGTTTTTCTTTGGGTTTTTTTTACAGAACCCTTTCTGCGTGCCCGTCTCGCGACTGATTGACTTTTTCTTTTTTCAAAACTAAAATCATCAACGACAAGTCATTATTTTCATTATTGTTACTAAGTTTATTATTAAATACTAAATAAACTACATACTAACAAAACCCACTACCCATGAGTGCTAGAAAAATATATAAGTAGTTGAAAAACTTTTATCATCAATTACTTACATCAATTTATTATTAATCACACTTTATTCTTTAATTTAATAACTAAACTTATAAATTGACTTGATATTAATTGAACTTCTTCAACAAATACAATTCATTCTAATTAGAAAATTGTTAATAATTCAGAAATATAATTATGCTTTGGTTAATTTATTGTTAATTTAGGATAGCTATTAGTCAAAGTACTCCTCGTCACTAGAAAATTTGATTTAGAGCACTTAAAGCCTTGGTTCGCCTCAGCACCGTACAAAAATTACTTTTGAATATTACTGAAAAAATTTGATTCTACTTAAATTCTTTAATTTACCCAATTTTTTATTTCATTTTTCTTTAAAACAATTTGTTCCGATTTTCATTCATTTGGAGCTTTAAAAATCGTTGAGTGATTTTTATCCAAAATGGTGATCGATAAAGCCTTAAAATCCAAACTTGTTTCCAAGTCCAAGTCATTCTGCAAGCACTGCACCCTACATGGGGTGTACTACTTCCACAAAACCTCCAGTTGGGGGGTGCACCTGCTGTGGGCCCTGATCATCGCTGGTAGCATGGCTCTGTGCTGCTTTCTTGGTCATATGATCTGGGAGAAGTTTGTCATTGATCCGACTTTGACTGTGGTGAGTAACATTTAACTTTAAATAGTATTTTATTTGGTTCAGTGAGAACCAGCAAAGTGTGACTCGGTTTTTGAAAAAGGAATTTCTCAGTAGCGGTCCAGATTTGAGTCTGGGTGATGGAAATAGAAAAGATATAATTATGATGATGACGATGGATGGAATTTGAGGAAGAAAGGTGAGGCAGAGTGGCAACCACGAATCGGAAGGGGCGTTGGTAGGCCTCCCACCGTTGGTGGACCGACGACATCGTGAGAGTCGCGGGCAATCAGTTAAAACACACAAACAACACAAATGGCAAGTTCCCGTTCGTTATGGCGTTTTATTGTGGAGGCTATTGTCCCGCAGTGGACGTGTTTTGGCTTATGATGATGATGATGGAAATTGAACAATATCTCTTCATAACTAGTAAAATGTAATAATATAATACTCTTATATAATACTCTTATATAATACTCTTATAAGTGATATAATACTTTTTGGGTGGGGAGTGATGTTACATCATCACTATCACTACATAGTATAAAACAAAGTCGCTGTCGCTGTCTGTCCGTCCCTATGTATGGTTACATCTTTAAAACTACGCAACGGATTTTGAAGCGGTTTTATTTAATAGATAGAGTGTTTCAAGAGAAAGGTTTTAATATAAAATTTGACCGACATCCACGCGGGTGAAGCCGCGGGCATCAGCTAATTATTGTAAAATCCAACAAACTACGGTTTAGAAAATATGTCAGCACTAGAAATGACAATATTTCTATCTTAAATCGGCAATATAACTCATAACTCATAGTGTGATTGTGAGTTACGTTTAATTTTAAACAGAAAATAATAAAAACTCGTTTTCCTCGAAGAGGTAGGATTACCCGTGTTTAGTTGATCAGACTGCTTACCTTTATGTTATTAGTAACGTTTTTAAATGAAGTTAGACGTTAGTATTTTAATCAGGTCTCTCTACAGAGCACAGGTTCTAGGAAGTTTCTATTTCGTGCGGTGTTTGAAACATAATTTCATTTTGACATACGAATTCACAGAATTAACTTAATTCTAGTTACGTAATAGGATTATATCAGTCCAATAAAAAACGGTTGCTAAGTTACTTTTATTTCCAAGATTAAAAAAATAATCTACCCGTCTTAATAATGATTCAAAGACGTAAAAGATTATCTTTTGAGATTTCATCATTCAAACAAACTATCCTACAGTTAGAAGTTCATATTTCACCATTTTATTATGAACCTTTGTAATCTCGCGTTGAAACAAAAGCCGATGTCAGATCAAAATCTAATATGGCTGACAAAGGAACAGCGAGAGAAAGAAAACCAACACCACTAGGAATCATGTCGATATTCTTTCCTCTGATTCAATTTGTTTAGAATATTACTATTTGAAATACTGCTAGTCTGCGTATTGTCACTTCAGGGGCAAGGCCCTTCCACATCCCGTCGGGGCTGCGGGTTGTTCGCAAGAGTTACCGCGGCCTCGACATGAAGGGCTAAGAAGGAACATGGGTGGTTTTTAGTCAGTAGAAGTCTGACACTCCCTTTCGCTCTGCCCAAGAGCGGGAGGGGTTATTTGATGATTTTCCACCCACCATAACAAAAAAGCCCTATCACATAACGTCCAGTTCTATCGATTCAGGAGTGGTGTGTAATCAAAGACCAGAGGGTCACGGATTTTGTCTCGCTCATTTTGCTTTCATAACCTCGTGGTTATCTCTTTCAAGGTCTGACGACTGCCTTGTATGTCGAGGTTCGACATAATCATATAGACAGGTCAGTCCAGCCCCACGTCAGCGTATACTATGTATTAACCTTTCGAATGCCGGAACGTAGATCTACGCGAGACACAAAAGCTTTTTAATTGTGTCTAATTACACGGCATACGAAAGGTTAAAGATTGGTTTTAACCGCTTGGCCACACTACAGGCTCAATCGACCAATAGGGGATCGGACTGAGTGAAAAAAATATGATTCTAATTAGTCCGTCAGTTAGATTTTCAAAAAATATTCGATACGTGTTTTTTGTTTTATGAAATTAATAAAAATTACGAAGATAAAACGCGTCAAAGATCATGAGTGGGGGGGGGGTTGTGACGTCATTTGTAGGTAATAAATGTACTGACATGTGACGTTTTCGAGGAGTTCACGAGTTTTCGAAGCACTGGATACAGTGTCTATATAGATAGATTTCCAAAAAATATTGAAAACATATTTTTTCTTTTTTATGTAAAAAAACAAAAAATATGTGTTCAATATTTTTTGGAAATCTATCTGATGGACTAATTAGTTTTTTTTGTCCGATCCCCTATTGCGATAACGACTGTGATGAAAACGAATGAGTTTCTTACGCTAGGACCACATTGATTTGTGAGATTTTTAGGTATGGGGATAAGATGGGGCAAGACGTCACAATACATAGAGCACCATCATCATCTAATACCGCCAATATGGCCCTAGCATTACAACAGCCACGGTTTACCGTACCAAGGCGGAATGTCGTGTTATTTGTTTAAGTAACACACGCACATGTCTCATCATATCACTATAAGTGAAGGCGTAAGACCCGTCAGTTTTTGCAATATTTTTCTTTCCTATTTCCCTGACACGTGTATCGCTCATATTATTAATTCAAGAAGAAAAGATTCAAAGACATTCGCATCATGCTAAGTCAGTTAATAAATCAGTTCCCTTCAGATGTCAACGCGAAGGAGTATGCTTTTAATGTACATATTACACAGACAGTCTTGATACATAATGCAGTGAGCACCTGCTTTGTGATGTTAATGAAGTGAGCTACATGTTCACTCTGTGATTTTAGTGCACCAGTCTCCTTTCATGTAGCCCTGCTTATGAAGTCACTAATTAGCGTAACTGTGTTGAGGTAGATGTGAAAAACAAAAAATTAACACATCGCAATTTTTACCAGTACGTCTATTTTTTTCTAGAATTATCTTTTTTCGATTTCGAATCAAAATGTTAAAGAGGTGTGATGTGATGACTTTTGTGGCTTAAAATAATGATTTCAAATCTTCACTATTAAGTTATTAACTAAACGCGTTTTTTGGGAAAATCTTCAAGCTCTTTAATTTACTCAATCAAATAATGTCGTTTATATTACTGAAATCTCATTTTCACTTAAAAATACAATATTTATTCTTTCTTTGCAACATAACCTGCCACAACTTGTTATTTACACACAGTAAACACAGATAAACATCAATGTTTACGTTTACAAAGTAGGGCTTTATCTTACCAGTCATTCACTCATCAAACTTCATTCATAAAGTTGAACAATAGCCGCTCTTCACGCTCAAACTTCAACTTACTTATACAAACAGGAAAACGTTAACCGTAATCCATTTTGACTTATCAAAAAAACAGGGCAAAATAATGTGAGTACAGCTCGCTCACCTAAAGTTTCATAACCACCGTACCAATAATTAACATTTTTTGAAGTGAAAACTTCTTTAGCGCCGTTGTGCACGTTTTTTGGGATCGCATCGGTAAAAAATGTTAAACTGGCTTCAGGAGTCTCGTGATTGTGATAGACACGTGGTCTGCGGTAGTGCGTGTGTCAAATATAAAAAAAAATAATGTCAAAAAGTGAAAATGAACCAAATAAGTTATAGTAATTTTAAGCTGATAAAAAAAGGTATTCGTGTGAAATTATTCCCTAACCATTCCAAAATATTCAAAAATGCACAACTAGTCCGGTCTCAAATTAGACCAAAAAATAGGGGTAAGGTTACACTAATTCCCACCCGGTTGAAAAGTAGTAGGATTGTTCAAAATACCATTATAAATTAAATGTAAAAAGTCCCCATCGATCCGACACCTGACAAAAAATAGGTCACGAAAACGGGTTTTTCGCGATTTTCAGCAAAACGGTAAGTTTTATCATAAAATTTATTAACACAAAATTATAGATTAGATAGTAATCTATAAAAAAGACTGAAATCTTTCTTTTCTAAAAGCCACCGTTTTTGAGATATATCGATTCAAAAAGTTGGAAGAGTTTTAGGAATGAGGAAATCATCAAATGACGATTTCACACCATCCAAAAAAAAAGGAAGATAATGTTATAAAAGTTATTGAAATACACCACTCTGTGAAAATGTCAAGTGTCTATATTCTGTACGGTTTAGAAGATGACAGATGGACGAAAGGATGGACACTGGACAGAGAGCGGACCTAGTCTTAGGAACCGTTGCCACCCCTTTAGCTCCAAAACTCTTTACGTAAGCATACTAAATTATAACGTCCATCGAAAATTGAAACCACGCAGCCGGACCTTACTTCTCGAATTTCTGTAAACTTTACTTATTTTTCTCAACAAAAGGGTACCTTATTACAAAAGTAAGAGAAGCCGAGGTCTCCCGAATACGTAAGCAAAGCGCTCGTAATGTCTTACGTAATGCTCCGAGTAAAATATTTCCCTGTTTCTGTTTGTACTGTATTTAAGTGGTTTCAGTCATTCATGTTTTTGGCAGGCATGTGTCTACCTACTCGGTTTTGTGTACCCAGATATATAAAATGAAAATAAGTTTGGCTATCAATTATTATTTTATTTTTGAATCGTCGTTTTATACTTTACTGTGGACACTTATTTAGTATTTGTTCGACTATTCAAAAGTGCCTGTAACTGGCCTACTTGAAGTAAATTTTTGATTTTGATTTTTTATTTATTAAAGTTATTTACGTAAGTACTGTACGTTCAAAATAACTCCACTTCTAAATATAATAGATCACATTTTGCAGTCAGTCCTCAGTCATGCATGAGTTAAGTAAAAGCACACAGTAAAAAAAGTAAAGTAAAGTAGTAGTGTATTCCGTGATAAAAGTACTCGACTTTACCTCATATTTTATTACCCGACTGCAAGGAAAGGGCAAGGTTTTTCGTGCCTATCTTTGTGTGTAATATTCTTTATTCCCTCATAATTATCTTCCAAACCACTCTACGGATTTCTTTAATTAAGGTATCGTTAGATCCGTCTCATTAATCCAAATCTTCTTAGATAGGTGAAATATAAAAATAATCAAATATAGGGGCTGCTAGATTTTTAATATAAAATATTATTCAGTAAGTTTTTTTATTATTTTAGTTTTGTACCATATCCCCTCGGTACCGGGACCTTTGAAAGCAAAACCTTTGAAAAACAAAGGCACGAACGAGAAAAATCTTTTTTTTTTCAATCCTACTTTAAATAACCTAATTGAGATGTATTTAGGTTATTCAATTGTGTTATTTGCGTAAAACACCGAATGCTTCTTTTTAGTTTGACAAGACATAAAGTATTTAGTAAATACAGCCAGAGTAACTTGGTAAACAAGTTTAGCAAGTTACTTTGGAAAAGGAAATGACCTCTGGCAAGATTGCGAACTGTAACAATAGTTCGAAAGCGATTAAGCTATCATCATAATACTGTTATGAACAGGCGGATAATAGTTTTCTTTTACCATCGAGCCAAAGTTGTTCTTTGTGGAGCATGATACGACTAAAACAGTTATTTGAGTGAAGCAATATTATACTTGGTGGTTGCAAAATCATTTAACTATCAAAATAGGTAAGTATTGTCGTCATACGTACCTTCAATTCCCCGCATTTCATACAATTGACAACGAACGACGATTTGTCAAAAACTGGTAATCTAAAATAACAGCAAATTAAATTAGTTAGTAGTCATTTTGTTGCCTTTGTTGTTTCAAGAAACCAGGTAGTATTTACACCTTCAAAAACTTATTTTTAAACTTGTAAATTTACTTATGTAGTGTAAAATGCTACTTAAATATATACAAAAGTATGTCAAATCTTTGCTGGGTGACGGCTTAGTAATCATTGAATATCTCTGAGTACGGCAGTTAGTGAGCTCAAGTTAAAGTAGTGACAATTAAGTAAACAGAACAAACTTTTCGATTAATCAATACTTTTATTGTACTACAGTCAGTACTATTATGTATTCTGTGCTGCAGTATCAAGTTTGTTTGTTTGTTTATTTATTTTTTGTGTAGAAACTTGATAGTTTTATATATATTGTAATTTTGGAAGTAACTATGAGGAAGTATATGTTTTTGTTGTTATCTATGGAAGCTTGTTATTAGTAATTTAGATGTATTTTATTGTTATAATTATAGGTATTAGACTGTAAGCTTTCCTAAAATAAGTAAATAAATAAACATAACAGCAGGTAACTTTTACATCAAAAGATGTTTGAAGTAAAATGTTTTCCTTCAAAACACTTTGTTCCGGGATACACGTGGAGCGTCTACGGAATGTCGCAGCTATTTTAGACGTGGGTGTCATGAAAGGTGAAATTAGAGGTGCTGAAACACACACCTACTGCCAATATCTATTAACATTCTCGTGTGGAATTAATATTTTAACCAAAAATTACTGAAAAACAAACTAACATTTTACCAACCCACACACATCGCCTACCTAGGCTATACCTAACTACTCGTATGTTGGGGTCTGCTAACCCTAAATACCAGTATTTTACATGGAGCGACTGCTTTTTTGACCTCTTCAACCCATGTGATAGGTACTGGGTTACCAGCCACACGTACCTACCAACATTAATGACTACTAAAAAAAAAACAACAGCCCCATACATCTCATCATCATCATCTTCATTTCAGCCATAAGACGTCCACTGCATGACATAGGCCTCCCCCAGAAGGGGGGGATTTACCACAATCGCCACGCTTGGCAGGCGAGTTGGCGATCGCAGTATGTTTACACATCATAGTGTGCCATACATCTGTTAGTAAAATAAATTGTTGAAATTCGAGATTCGTTATAAAATGAAACAAAATGAAACTCCTAAGAGGTTTAGGGTAAACTCAAACAGCTTGTTTATTACTAAAATAATTATGGTAGATTAAAAGTCAATTACTTTTCAAAGGCAATAAAATTATCTTTACGCTTTATTGTTTCATTTCTAAGAAAACTCGTCACTAACAAAATAATGATTATAAAAGTGTTTGTTTACGACTTAAAACGGGATAATTACTGTGTTTGTTTAAACAAACACAGTTTTTTTGTACAAACACTAAACATGGTAAATATCATGTTTGAGAGCAGTGGTGGCTCAGTGGTAGCGGCCCGGACTTACGAACAGTGAGTCGTAGGTTCGAACCCAGTCAGGCGCATTACTTTGTGTAATTTATTTCATCATTACTGCTCTCAAAACGGTGAAGGAAAACATCGTGAGGAAACCGGCATGTCTTAGAACCTAAAAATTCGAAGACATGTGACATCTACCAATCCGCACTGGGCCCGCGTGGTGGAGCATAGCCCATCCCTCTCCTAGAGAGGAGGCCTGAGTCCCTGCAGAGGGAACATAATAGGCTGATGATGATAATGTTTGCAGGTAGAAACAACGCACTACTCTATGGTCAACATACCTTTCCCCGCGGTCACTATCTGTGACACAGAGAGTGTGTACTTGCCCAAGACTAAGAATATCACCGATTTGCTGTAAGTAAAGTAACAACATAATATGCACCATAGTATGCACCTATTTATGTATGTCAATTTATGTTAATAAAATGGTTTTATTCTTATTTATTTTTTTGTACTCTACCACTATTTGACCCAAAGGTATGTGACATACTTCTCGGTTTTGTGCATCCCAGAACTAAACTACGGTGCTACATTCATAATAATAAAAAGTTGTGGAAACATTAGCAGTTTATATTTACAAAACAATACTGTTGTACTGTTCATCAAATCATCACACAAAAACACAAATTTTATACAGGATCGCTAATAATCATAATTAAGGGGTTTTCGAGAGTAATTTACGTAATTAACAGACGACCATAAAGCTCTTCAGGTGATTTATCTGCTGAATTCAGGCAATTTCGTCACATATTTATTTCATTTGGTAATTTGCTTATTTGTACAATTTCCCGCTGTCATTATATCGGAATCGTACTCTAATAATTAAAATCATTTGAAATCCAGCGTTACAGGTGAAATAGATTAACTTCTGATTCGAATTATTATTGTCAATCTCAATCAATATAATGTGATTCTGCCTAATTGTATTCAACCTCAGAGAGATCAATGATCCTTATAAGTAAACGAAGTTCTATGTTCGGCAGTGCATAAATACCAAACTGGCATTCAAGTCCACTGATTTGTGATAAGCAAACCAAATAAGATTTACTGAAAGGAGCTTTTTAATAAAATTTAACGTTTCTTAGTGAATATTATGTACATTTTAAGTGCGCTTGATATACTAGTATTATTGACGTTCGGGGTTGTTCAAAGAAAGAAAGAAAACGAAAAGGATTTTTTATTTCATTGAATAATAAGGGTGGCTGTACTTTGGACATTGAACTTTTCAGTGTTTTGAATTTGCAACATGGGTTACCAATGAGAACTTACAACAAATAACGTAAGCCATCGCAATATTAAAAAGAAACTGAGATACAGTTGAGATTATTATTGCGATGAAGTATCAAGTGACTGCATCCTGCCTTTTGTGTTTTGTTGTCCATATTCGATAAGTTTTGCTCATTTAAGTTACTTTGGCTCAGGCCCCGTATGAATGAGATTACAATGAAAGTTGCGTAACAGCATGTTTTGAGTTTTTGGTTTTTTTTATAAACTGGAAGTGGGCCCCAATCAGAAAGGCTTATATCTGAAACTTATCATCGTATAACTTAAACAAATTCAAATTCAAATTCAAATTCAAATTCATTTATTTGCTAATATGGGTAATTACATAAAGTTGTTAAAATTTAAATATAGTTCAACCATATTACGCCTTAAGGCATGCAAATTACAATGTCACTAGAATAATTAAATAATTAAAATTAATAATGTATTAAAATATTGAGAATGTCAAGCTAAATTTGTATATAAATGTCAAAAAAAAAAAAATAATAATAGATAAATAATTAATCAGTTCAATAATTACATGTCACATCAACAACGCATTATTTCTCAGTCCTTATATCCTCTCTTAAATAATCCTGAATACTATAATAACATTTGTAAAGCAAAAATCTTTTTAATTTATTTTTAAATTCATCAGTGGATGGACTGTCTAGTATAGACTTTGGTAAATGATTGTATATACGCGGTGCCATACTGAAAATGCTTTTGGTATATAAGGCCGTCTTGCTAGATTTGCAACAAATTTTATCACCATGCCGCTTACTTCTATACTTGTCAAAAAGATGTTTGTAAGTTCTTGCGAAGCTAGCAATCTCATAAATGTAGACACACGGCAATGTTAATAATTTATATTTGACAAAATATGGTCTGCAGCTATCAGTCTGGTTGATATTAAACATTCCCCTAATACAGCGCTTTTGCGCCTTGAATGCAATGTCCTTATTGGTGGAATTACCCCAGAATATAATACCATACTTTATCAAGGAGCCCACGTAGCCATGGTATGCTGCAAGTACAGCAGAAGTTTCTACCGTTTTTGCCAGCATATGTAGGGCGTATGATTGCTTATTTAGTTTTTGAATTAAAGTATCAACATGTGTCTTCCAATTCAAATTATAATCAATTGACATGCCTAAAAATTTAGTAGTTGCTATTTCATTTATTTTGTTTCCTGTATAATTTATATTAATGTCAGTAAATTGGGCTTTACGATTGCGAAATATCATAATTTTAGTTTTGTCAAAGTTCATTTTTAAATTGTTATCAGTAAGCCATTTTATAATATCACCTAGAGTTTTGTTTATATGTTGTTCTAGAGATTTTTTATCCTCACTTGTGAAAACAACAGTACTATCATCAGCAAAAAGTATAGTAGGATGATTAGTTACTTTGGGAAGGTCATTTATATAAATGATGAATAGCAGAGGGCCCAAAACACTTCCTTGTGGTACGCCTTGTTTGATTTCTCTGTATTCTGAAGTGTAGTTGATTTCCGTACTTGTTTTGGTGCATACTCGAGTAACTAATGTGGACTGCTTTCTGTTGGTAAGATAAGAAGCTATCAGCTCCAATGAAGTGCCTCGAATGCCATACCTGTATAATTTATTTAACAGAATTTTGTGATCTACGTAATCAAAGGCTTTACTAAGATCCATATACAATGCGCACGCCGGAATTTTATTGTCTAGGCTAGTCATAACTGAATTCAGAAAATCGTAGACGGCCATATTAATGGTTTTATTTTTCCTAAAACCTATCTGCTCTTTAGCAAACAAATTGAAATTTTCAAAGTAGTCATTTATTCTGTCATAAATAACTCTTTCATAGACCTTAGAGATCACCGGTACTAGTGCTATGGGCCTATAACAATTCATATTGTAGGGATCATCTTTTTTGAATAGAGGTTTAATTATTGTTAATTTAAGTTTATCAGGAAAGTATCCATGTAGAATCGACAGATTAATGACATGACTTAAAATGCAGGATATTTTAATTGGCACTTGTTTTAGAATTTTAGTCGATATACTGTCATATCCAGTACTGTTGGTATTTTTTAAGTTTAAAATTATTTTGTGTATTTCTTGAGGTGTAGTTGGATACATGAATAATGTTTCCGAGTGATTAGGAAAGGTCTCTGTTTTGTTCGTACCAGTTGAGTTACCTTTTAGTTGGTCTATAAAAAAATTATTAAAGGAATCCGCAATGGTCTGAGGATCATCAGTACAATGTTTACCGTCTATATTAATTTGATTGATTTCGTTTTTTGGCACATTACACGTTGTTTTACTAATAACGTTCCAAGTAGCCCTACATTTGTTTTGAGCTGTATGTATAAAGTAATTATTTTGAGACTTTTTTGTCAGTTTTATAACACGTTGTAATCTACTAGCAAATTTTTTTAAATTGGTTTTGTTTATGATATTTCGGTTCTTACGATACTTCCATAATAGTTGTTGTTTACGCTTACAGCATTTTTTTATTCCTTTAGTCATCCACCGGGGTCGTATTTGAGAATATCTTCGAATTCGAATATATGGAAAACATAAATTATAAAATAAAGTAAACAAATCATAAAAAATGTCAAAAGCTTCCTGTGGGTCATTATTTTCAAATACGTCATTAAACGAAGTCGAATTAATACAATCATTAAATTTTTTAATATTATCTATACTGTAATCTCGTCTTTTTACATACCAATGTTTTAGGGAGCAGCTAAGTTTCACGGGACAAGTTAGTAATTGTGCCGTGTGATCAGATAAAGCAAACTCCATTGTTTTACATTTACATCCACGGATGTTATATAAGAAATTATCAATGCATGCTCCACTAATAGTCCTTGTTGGTTCAAATAATCCTAACTGTAGGTTGTGACAAGCTAGTGTTTCCATAAACATTGTAGTCATTTTGTTTTTATTTAATACATTTATGTTAAAGTCGCCACAAACTATTATTTTCTTTTTACTATAGCAGTACTTCCCAAGTAGTTGGTTTAAAGTGTCAAAAAATGTGTTTATGTCACCTGTTTTTGATCTTGGTGGTCGGTATATACAAAAAATTAAGATATTATGATTTAGAAGTTCGATGCCCGAGCCCGAGAAACGTTGTCTCATTACTTCACATATCGCAAGTTATGTACTTATGATTGAGTTGTGAATTCGCTTCAATCTCATTTTATCGGATAATTTTAATGATCGAAATGAATTTTGTATTAATTTAAAAGTTACTTTTCAGAACCCTTCGAGGCTATAACATGAGTGAAATAACAGATTTCTACAAAAGCTTCACCGCAGTCAAGAATAAGGACTATACGCCAGAACCATACGTCAGGAAGATGCACTCCTTACTGGAAGACTTAGGATATCCCTTGAAGTATCTGCTGGAAATGGTAATGAGACTAAACTCAATTTGTTTGAAAATAGGTAATTCATTCTGAGTAGAAAAAGCACCGATTTATCCAAAACTGATCGCCCGACGGTATGACTTGAATCAATGAAGTGTGAAAAATCTTCATGTGGCCCATGAAGATTTTTCAATCGTTCAGCTGAATCTAATTTAAATGTAAAGAGTATCCTATTTAATACGGTTTGATAGGTACTTAAGTTAGATTAACTGTCGGGTTGTGCCCGACAGAGGTCCATGTGAACTATTCTATTATTAATAAGATCTTGTAAAACACATGTGATATGCAATAAAGGATGGAATTGAATTGAATTAACGTTGGACGTCTATTGTGATTTGTGGTAAATATGGAAAGAAAAACGTAACATCCCACCTTTAATTCCCGAAGGAATAGGCAGAGGTGTACCACCCACATTTCGACAGTTATGAGAAGAATACAGACAGTTATAAGAAGTTACTTAACACAGATCCACTCAGATCAGACCCTAGGCTACTGCAAAGAAATTCAACAACACTTTGACCGACTTTGTGAAATATTTCACTTTCAGCAGTAGCGCTGAATAAGAGCATCCTATTATAATGCGCCTTCAATGATGCAAAAAGGATACTTTTCTTTTTTGGCGGGTGGAAAATCATCAAGTAACCCCTCCCGCTCTTGGTCAGAGCGAAAGGGAGTGTCAGACTTCTACTGACGAAAAACCACCCATGTTCCTTCTTAGCCTTTTATGTCGAGCCCGCAGTATCTCTTGCGAACAACCCGCAGCCCCGACGGACAGAATGGATCCTAACAAACGCTTTAACATACTGTACTTGATTCGTCTCATAACACGGTTTTTTAACCTAACAAAATCATTGAATTTCCCAGAACGCGTTTTTTCGTAACGACGCAATAAATTGCTTTTGTGAATCAATTGTTATTTCTCGGAAGTCCCGATGAAATAATTAACTTAATGAAAGCTGATGAAATAATTATTCATTGGAGGCCATTTAAATTCGGTTCTTGTTCATTTTAATTCTGAATTTATACTGCTGCGTAAATAAATATTACCTTTTTATAAAGAAGCTTTTATCTAGCATTATTAAATATTTTGGGTAACTGAAAACGATATTGTAAGTAATTGAAAAAGTTATAATATTTTATGAGCTCATTTCTAAGAAATGGATATTTGTGTCACGAGTTTTATGCTGTAGATATATTAAAGGTAAGTACACACTTTCCAGAATCTTTACAGTAAACTATAAAACTTGATGAATTAACTTATTTTTGACGACACGGTTGGCGCAGTGGCTGAGCAATTGGACTGCTGCGATGTGTGTCGCGGGTTCGATCCCCGCACGGAACAAATATTTGTATGATCTACAGATAATTGTTTCGGGTCTGGGTGTTTGGTTGTGTATGTTAGTTGTATGCTTGTGAACGCACCCACGATACAGGAGAAATTCCTAGTGTGGGGCAACGTTTTTTAAATAAAAAAAAAATGTCTAAAATATATCAAATTAGAAAAGCAAACCGAAGTAAACTTAAGTTACTTTATACTCTCAAATAAAAAAGAAAAAAGTACCCAAACTCAAACTCAAACTCAAAACATTTATTTCAATTAAACCATTACAGGCATTTTTGAATGTCAGAAGAACAATTCATAAAACAAAACTAAACTACGAGTGCAATACGTCATCCCGAAAGCCACCACGCCGAGCCACACGCCGCCGAATGCCCGCAACAACGAACACTGCTACTAGAATATCAGTAGCACCAGAAAAACTGGATTTGTGCCCAGTTAATGGCTTTATGGTCACCTCTTATTACTTGGGACTTAAACATAATTGTGGGTGTAGGTACCTGTTAGGTACACCTCTACCAAAACCTTCGGGGGTTACAGGCGTGATGTTATGTATAATAATATGTTACATTCAAATTTTGTTTCAGTTCAAGAGACCATGCACTGACATAGCAGTGGAGTGTAACTGGAGATCCAAGCCTCACAACTGTTCTGACATGTTTCGTTCGGTCCTCACCATCGTTGGACATTGCTGCCAGTTCGATATACCGTACTTCATGTAAGTTTAAGTCTGTAAAATGAATTTTGTGAGGAATGAAGTGAACGAAAATGATAGCTTGACGTTTGATGCTGACCCCAAGCAATATGGTCTAAGGTCAGGAACATTGTAATCTGAGTGGCCTGCTTATCCCCGAATGATTAGGCAGATGTGTACTATAACGGCACACGGCACGGTTGGCGCAGTGGCTGAGCGATTGGACTGCTGCGCTGCGTGTCGCGGGTTCGATCCCCGCACGAAACAAATATTTGTATGGCCTACAGATAGTTGTTTCGGGTCTGGGTATGATTGTGTATGTGAGTTTAAATGTTTGTGAACGCACCCACGATACAGGATAAATTCCTAGTGTGGGGCAACGTGTTTTAAAAAAAAAAAAATAACCACATATTCCCCAGTTATGATTAAGTATGGGACATCCCTATTGTTATGAGCTAGTTTTTGTAATGTCCATGTTCGTGGATTGAAACAATTGGAAGTCATGGAAAGAGGCCTTTGCACAGCAGTGAGATATGACAATATACCTAAGTTCAGCCTTTTTTTTTGGGTGTGGGGAATCATCAAATGACCTCTCCCGCCCTGGGCAGAGCGGAAGGGAGTGTCAGACTTCTACTGACTAAAAACCACCCGTGTTCCTTCTTAGCCCTTGTACCGAGGCTGCGGTATCTCTTTCGAACAACCCGCAACCCCGATGGGCGTTGGCCCTTGCATGTTGCTGACTAGAGCAGCTATCTGTTTGTCACACATAAGTTCCTTGCAAGAGTTGAACCCGTAACTCCAAAAGACTCCAAAGTCTGTAACTAATAATTAATCAAGCCCAGTTTACGTGACCAATTTGTAAAATGTTGCAAAAAGTCGTGTTGGCTTCCTACCAAAAATAATAAAAAAATCACGCTATGATATTCTGCGTACTATTTGGGCATTTAGTAAAACAATTTCCTAAGAGACATGTAGACAAATTGAGCAGACGCCTCTTACCATATTTCTTGTCCAATTTAAGATACAGACTAACTTATCTAGTTTGAGGTTTAACTAGCAACTAACATTTTGTGTATAAACTAGCCGTAGATAACAATAATAAGTTAAGCCACTTATGGTATCTCAACTTGAATTGAGTTCTTTCATCATCCTAGGCAGATGATGAAAGAACTCAATTCAAGTCTCATTTAATTTTTCAACTATGTTGGAATCGGCTTCCAGTTTTTTCGGATGCAGCTGGAATTTTGTATTTTTCAAGGAGTGACTGACTATCTGACCACTATAACCCAGTTAGTGCTGAGTAATACAATACTCCTTGGTAATATGGTTAATTCTAGACAAGCGTGCGGGCCCTCGGCTGTTACATCGCTAAACAGCAGGCGCGTTGTGGTCAAACTCGGCTTACCATTTAAGATTGAAAAACAAAAAAAATATTTTAATTTCTACTAGGGTAATTTTTAGTTTGTGTGTTTGTGTGTGTGTGTGTGTGTGTTATTTTTGTGTTTGTGTGTTTGATAATAAACATTTTTGTTGCAGGAAACATGCTGACAATCAGACTAACTTCATTTCCGGGTTAGATTCCACTGAAGCACTGGATGTTATAGTCAAGGGTCAAAGCTCCAACGGATATTCAGTGGTAAGCGGCGAAGAAAATTATTTGAATTTTTGTTCTGTTTTCCGTATTACGATCTTAGCCATTATCCTAGTTATTCAGTCAAAGGCTACCAGAGAGTAACTAATTTGTTATTCTGAAATTAATTTGGATTTATACCCGCAATAGGCCAGAATAACAAAACAACAATAGATAGGTAAATACTTAGGTTTATTTTGGAGTGGGTAGAGCTAAAGGCAGTGTCAGACTTCTACTGACTAAAAACCACCCATGTTCCTTCTTAGCCCTTCATGTCGAGGCCGCGGTATCTCTTGCGAACAACCCGCAGCCCCGACGGGTTTATATCAGACCTTGATCTATATGATGTTAGTAATACACACTATTAACATCAATTACAAAAAAACGTTCAAATAAATAGTTTAAGTACCAATGATAGTAGTTTACTGGCACACTATGCACTAGTTATCCAGATTCTAATAAAATTTGTTTGCATAATAAAATTGTTTTCAAAGCCTGTCATTGTTTCGTCCAGCGTTTTGGCCTATAATCAATTTCCATGTAATCACCCAAATGTCAGCTGCCCATAAATAAAATATTCATGAAAGGCGACACTTTGTTTCACACCAATAAATATCTGTTTTTATTCAAATACTAGCTGACCCATGCAACTTCGTCTGCGTCACATAATATAGCTTATAACAAAATGTCAACATAAATTGAGTTAAATCGTAACAAACAAAAAATCGTATCTTTCCTCTTTATAATATTAGTTTAGATTATATTAAAGTGTGAATTACTATTGGTATCTCTTACTGTTAAATATACAGTAACACCTTGTAAACATTATGGTGCAGTAAATATTTTGAATATGAATTTCTCCGGAGTCCCCGGAGGCCAGAATCCCCACTAACCTACCGCACCGGACCGAATGACTGCCGCGCGCTTAATTATTTTGTCGCGCGGATATTTTTACATTGCGATATCTTCTAAGATATTTGTTTAAACTGTATAGAGTAAAGGGCACAAATATTCTATATTAAATTTCTGTGCTAACAAACACATTTATTTAGATATAGATTAATACCATATGGGTTAAATAAGCTTCGCAAAATATCATTCTTTTTAACCTAACATTTTAATAGTAAAAAATGGTTACAGTGAGTCAATCTTAAAAGATAGACATATGCTGTCGCGGACTTTTTTTTAGGAATTTTAAAGAGGAACAATTCTTTCATACATGGTATTTGCGTAACTTAAACCGTTTTCGCAGCGCACGCAACGGAAGCTCTCAAAAAGGAATATCTTTTCCCGTTTTTGCAACATTTTTCATTTATGCTCCGCTCCTATTGGTCGTAGCGTGATGTTATATAGCCTAAAGCCTTCCTCGATAAATGGACTATTCGACACAAAAAGAGTTTTTCTATTCCAACCAGTAGTCCCAGAGTTTACCGCGTTCAAACAAACAAACAAACAAACAAACTCTTCAGCTTTATAATATTAGTATAGATCATAGAGTAAGTACTATTAGAAGCGACATATCCGAAACACTCAAAGTATTTTAAATACTCACGGACACATAGTCATTGAAACAAGAAACATAACAGACACATGAACTCCTTTTTCACCACTCAAAAGCACAGTTCAATTGGAATTCCCAAAAGATGAACTAAACAAAAAAAAAAAATTAAAAAAAACATACAGACGAATTGATCCATTTTACGCTATTTAACGCAATTCATATTCTGCTAAAGTGGCCATTTTAGACCCCAGCACTTGATCATCCATAACATTGACAAACTAAAATTGATTTCAGCCTCTGGGCTCAAATCAATCTAGTCCGTTTGCTCATGTCACTTAACACTCTGCTGTTTGTCGATTAAATTATCCAAAATTTAAGTACGGAGCAAGTTACATCAAACTTAAACTTTATGTGACTTTACTGCGTTAATAAATTTCTTATTCTATGACAATACCACTCGCTACACAAACCTTTTCTGACATAACCGTACATTCGTGTACATCCTCTTAACAAAGGAATGTATCCCGACACTTCCACTTCAATTTCATTTTTGGAACAATAAAAACACAGGGCTATGTTTTTATACAAAATATATATGAATGGAAGGTCATAGAATATAACATTGCCCCAGTTGATTGGATGATAGGGAAAAAAATTCAACCGATCTCTGATTGGTGCTTTGAAAAAAAATACTGTTCTGATTGGAGGACAAAATAAAGCTATCTTGATTATCAAAAGAAATCTTGAAAATTCTACTCACATCTTCGAGTAATCTTTGAGATTACTAATATAGACACTTACTTTTTTATTGTCTGTAAAAACTGTAGCTCGGATCAGGAAACTAATTTTACAAACACGATAATATTTTTTTAAATACTAACCATATTTTATCACCCAAATTATATTGTGGGGAGCATTAGCGTCCTTCTCGAATATTGCCTTTTTCACTAAAACTAAACGGCACCTATAAGATCGCGCTCTTAATTTTCAACTCCGCACTAATCTAAGCAATTTTAATCCTACAGTAACAGGTATAACATACTTTTTAAGTTAACTGACAAATTGTTCCCATATTATTTCAGCTTTACGTGTACGACTACAAAGACAAAGTGACCTTAGTGGACAGTTACTTCAGTCTGACTCCTGAGACGTTCTTCGACGTGAACATCTACGTGTGGGCCATAGACTCTTCCTCATACGTCAAGGCGCTGCCCATCTCCGGCAGAAAATGTATATTGAAAACTGTAAGTCAAGTTTATGCGTTCACATTTAGTTGTTGTTACTCGGCAGTCAAATTCATATTTTTTTCTACTGGGGTAGATTTCAGCATATCTATAGCTAAACATCTACGAAATCACCATAAATTAGGAACCGGTAATGAAGGAAACCGGTCTTATTGCTACGAGATCGGAACTGTACGTGATAGGTACACGTGCGCTCAAATTATATTAGAATCCTTCACTCCTAGCTCTTATGCCAAAATCAAAAACTAATATGCGGTGTTTTCGGGACTATCTCTTATAAAGTTGGCGTTGAAGTGATAAAAGTGCTGTTTTATAAATTATGGAAGAAACTATGTATAACTGGAATAAACGACTTTTCACTTCGGTTTTCTTAGCACTGGCAGCTTTTCAATATAGGTTTAATGCGCTGATTACGTTCAATTTCAATAGTGAAATTCACCGAGGTGATCAAGTTCGGAGATCAAAACGAGTAAATTGTTATGTCTTTCTTTCAGCAAAATAATAAAAATACGTCTTGACTCAGCCAATATTATGAAAGCGTTATCTAAAAACTAATCCGGGGAGAGGCCATACAAAAAACATAAAAGCAATTTAACTTCCAAATTAATTTGGCAGCCAATATTAAAACAATGCAAAATGTTAGCCGACTTTGATTGAAGCCAATGTGATCAATCATGTCCTTTGTGGATCAGCGTTATATGAGCCCTTACGAAATCACCGCTCTGGGGTGAAATGTAGGTCACAGAATCAAGCTTTACCGTATATTACACAGAAACCTGTAAAAATCAGCATTCTAAAGAAAAGAAAAGTCAACAAAGAAACATAACAATTCTGACGACATCAAAGTTTCCTAGTCACTATTTATGGCAGACGGCAGCGATACGACCGGTTACCTCTATAAAATGACTTGTATTTTTGTCAAACAAAAAGGATTTATGACTTAAAAGATCGTTTATGGTTGACAACACGGGACTCCATGTAGGAAGATTAAAATAGTAATGTAAGTCCACTATTTTCAATTGTTTTACACATCTTTTTTTTTTTTTTTTTTTTATAAAACGTTGCCTCACACTAGGAATTTCTCCTGTATCGTGGGTGCGTTCACAAACATATAAATTCACATACACAAATACCCAGACCCGAAACAACTATCTGCAGGCCATACAAATATTTGTTCCGTGCGGGGATCGAACCCGCGACACGCAGCGCAGCAGTCCAATCGCTTAGCCACTGCGCCAACCGTGCCGTTTTGTTTAGTTGGCAAATCGAGAAAGTTACCAATCTGTATGTAGCCTCATGTTTTGACCCAACCCTGAGCCTATCAGCCAGACAGTGTTCTTTACAACGAACAACCATACTTTGTTGTGTTACGTTTAGAACAAGCCGCCATAGTTAAATGCCTCATGCTAAATTAAATTTCTTCCCTCATCTGAAGCGAATCCTGGGTGAAAACAAAATTAAACTAGAATTTAAAATTCCGTAAAATGATAGACAGTAGTGTTAAGTATTAGTAATAAACAAACTTACAAGCATTGCAAATGAAATGGGAGATTTTAATTTTTCATTAAAATCGCTTACTTGGGTGGCGATATTGGCGCCTGTTCCGTTTTTTTTATTTTATTTTATTTTATTTATTTGGGAAAACAAACGGTTACACATTACAATATTATAAATAGTTACATCTATAGTCTTAGTAAATGTATAACCAACGACATTTTCCACATATTATAAAAACAATTAGTTATAAAAACAATGCGATGTGCGCTTACAATATGAATATAAGTATTATGAACTAAAAAATAGTGTGTTATTCTTAAACTAAACATACAGGCATGCAGCTTAATAAAATAGAAAAAAGAAAAATACAATAAAAATAACAGTAAGTACTACAGTAAAGATACGAGAGAAAAAATATACATTTATCACTGTGTCTAATATTAAATGGATTTACGAACAAGGCCTTTAAATTTTCCAATGGGTATGGCAAAGATGTCTAAATTCTGATATATTGTATTATATTGACCAGTAATACGACGTAGGGGTGCTCGCAAGCCCGCGTTCGTGCGACTAGAAGATACAGCGAAAAGCGGTCGTGCGCGCACCCCACGGCTCATAGTTGTTCTAGGTACTATGTAACTAATTTTATTAGTGATATCCATACAATCACATGCGTTATTGCATAAGTCATATAAAAACATTGTGTCCAAAATAATACGTCTGGCTTTAAGATCGTGTAGTTTATACTTATACAAAAGATCACTATAGGAAGCATAAGTTCGAAAACAACGGAAATGCATGGCCTTCAAAAACTTTCTTTGGACTTTTTCGATTGCATCTGAGTACTTCTTATAGAAGGGATTCCAAACCGCAACAGCATACTCTAACTGAGACCTGATCAACGATTTGTAAAGGTATAAATATGTAAGCGGGCGGGCAAATTCAGTGGCTGACCTCATAACAAACCCGTACATACGAAAAGCATTATTAACTATTTTACTAATATGTTCATTAATTATGTTCGTCAAGGTGTAGTTTTTCATCTAGTAGAACTCCAAGATCACGCACTAATGTTTCTCTTTTTAAAATTACATTACTTAAGGAGTACGGATGCATGGTAGCATTTTTGTTTTTAGTAAAACTTATACAGCAACATTTCGATATGCTAAGCTGTAGTTTATTATTTGAACAGTATGCAGAGAATCTGTCTAGGTCTTCCTGTAAGAGTAAACAGTCCTGCAAATTCCTAATAGGTCTATAAATTTTGAGATCGTCTGCATACAGTAATATTTTAGAATTTTGAAAACAATTCTGAATATCATTAATAAATATGACGAATAAAAGTGGTCCCAAGATTGAGCCTTGGGGCACTCCAGAAGTAACACTCAGAGTGCTGGAAATGAAACCATTTATCACGACTCTCTGAGTTCTATTAGACACGTAGGAAGAGAACCATCTCAGAAGGTCGCCACGTATACCATTGAATGCAATCTTACTCATTAGCAACTGGTGGTCAACTTTGTCAAAGGCCTTACGGAAATCAGTGTAAATAGTATCCACTTGAATACGTGAGTCCATGTTGTTAAACAGATAGTCCACAAAAGTAACCAAGTTAGTTGTGGTTGACCTTCTTTTGACGAAGCCATGTTGTTGTGGAATGATTATATTGTGCAACAGAGGGTATATTTTATTATGAACTAATCTCTCGAAAACCTTTGACAAAGCCGACAGTATTGATATAGGACGGTAATTCTGTACATCATCCTTAGGTCCCGACTTAAAAACAGGAGTTATATTTGCAAGTTTCCACGCTTGAGGAAAGCATCCTTGAGAGATAGAAAAATTAAATATAATTTGCAGGGGTTTACATAGGTTAGCAGCCGGTTTTTTAAATGAAAATTACCGGTAGACCGTCAGACCCAGGCCCTTTAGTAGGATCCAATGCTTTGAGAGCACTAAGTACTTCATCAGTAGTAAACTGAATATTATTTAGCAGAGTACAACCCTCTGAACAGTCGTTATACGTGGATGGAACATTAGTAGAGGTGGACGGTTCATAAACGGATTTAAAAAACTCTGAAAAAAGATTACAAATGTTTTCTGGGTCGCTAGTTGACTGATTGTTATAATTCATAGTGGATGGAATGCCACCTGCAGACTTTTTCCTATTAGAAATGAACGTCCAAAAATGCTTGACATTGTTCTGAATACCATCTTCAACAGAATTGATATATTTATTATAACAATTTGTGCACTCATCTTGGAATCTAGACCGGTAAAGTGTGAACTGCTCGTAATCCGAGATGTTGTGGTACATTTTCCACTTAAGCCAGGCTTTGGATTTATTTTTATAAATGTGTACAAGAGGTTTTGAGAACCACACGGGAAACTTAGCAGTTCTACCAATAGTCAATGGTACATATTTTTTAATAATACCAAAGATGATATTATAGAACGTGTCGACAGACTCATCAACGGATTGATTGTTTAGGGCATTTTTCCAATTTATTTCCTTTAAGTCGTCATTAATTTCGTCATAACTTGCCTTGTAGTAATTATATTTTCTTATAGTTTTGCGTACCATTGAGCTGTGAGGTAGTCGTAGTGAAATGGAAACACAAAACGGGGGGTGGTGCTTATCAAGTTGTAATAAGTAATTTGTAGGTACTGAAATTGAGCAATCATCGTTACTTATGACTAAATCTAATATCTTCCCGTTCAAATTTTTTATCGTGTTAAATTGGTTAGCATTTAAAAAGGACATAAATACGCTCAAGTGACTACTTATGGGAGAATTACCTCTACATATCTGCGCAGAAATTGAAATACTGTCTGTGCAAGCAACCCAGTCGATCTCCGGCAAATTATAGTCTCCTAACAAATAAAATTTTTCGATATCAGTGTCATCTAGAAGTTTTTGTAACGAGTCAAAATATTCAACATAAACACACTCAGGTGTCCTAGGCGGTATATAAACTGCTGCAATTATTTGGAACTTACCTCTGACTGAGCTCGGCAGCTCTACAAGGATCTGTTCAATGTTTGTATACATAGGTGAACGTGGAATCACTCCCACGGAACGCAGTCCCTTCAGTATCGCCACAAGAACACCACCTCCATCTTTCTTATTAGTACATGTGCGGTCACGGTCACATCGATATATTTCATAACGATCATCAATAAACTCATTGTTAAATATCTCGGGCGTTAACCAAGTCTCAGTCAGAATTATAATGTCGTAGCAATTAGCTAAGATATTCATATATAGAATATGTAATTTGGTACGTATTCCCCTGCAATTTTGGTAATATATTATAAGGTTATCAGTCATTGCAGCATAATTTTTTTCGAGAAATAGTCATACATGCATTATCCGTTATAATCATAAACCTAGTTAGCAGCATAGATATACTACACGTGAATTCACTATAGATTATCAAGACAACGAGACAAACGCAAGACCTAAAAGTATAGACCAAATTTGTCAACCACAACAGGCAACATACCAGGCAGTAGCTCCAATGTTTGATCAAAATTATAAAAACGTTTATTACACTTGCAGAGCCGCCTGGCAAAAGACTCACAGCAATCGTATGCACAGAGTTGTTTACATAGCCAATAATTACATAGGAAAAACTTACCATAACAATCAAATAATATTTATACAAAGAATCAAAAACAAAGTTAAATGCAAATTTTAAAGCCTTTACCGATCCACAAACATCAAGTAAGTTATGGAACGACTCGTGCGGTACCGGCACCCTGGTTGTCAATCGGCGCCACGTAACCAGGCTTGATTTTAGCAATTTCAAGCGGCGTTCGAATAGCAAATGCCCTAGCCCCTTCCTTTTCACGTGCAAGAATGGTTCCGTGCTTAACCCAGAGGAACTTATAACTGTGCTTCTTGGCAGCATCTCGACACTCACGAAATAATTGCTTGTTCTTCAAGGTAAGATGTTCATGCATATATACTGGCAGCGGTGTTCCTGATATTCCAAGTTGCTCAGTTACAAGTCCCTTACACAATCGATGGGCACTAAGAACGTTGTCGCGCAATATACGTGAAGTCAATTTCACTATTATATTTTTAGGCCTACCGGTTTGTTGGTGCGCGTGCGGGACACGATGAACCGATATTATATCATTTTGTGCAATATTGCACTTTATTGCGGAACCAATAGTTTTAACTAAAGATATTAGGTTCTCGTTACGCCTCTCTGGGATATTACATATCTCTATGTTACAATTTCGAGCATTCTGTTCTAGATTGTCAATCTTTGCGACAAGTTCAACAGTTAAAATGACGCATCTAACAATGGCGATCGGCCATAGACTAAAAGGATGAGGTTTCTTTTTTTGCTTTTTGCGGATAGTGTTTTAGCCACGTAAAAAATGAGGATTTCAAAGTTTTTTTATTTCAGAGAAAACAAAAGTTTTATTTATTGAAAACGTATGCACAAGTTGAAATTATCTATTTAAATTAATAAATTATCCTGAGCGCGCAATTAACAATGGCGATCGGCTATAGACTAAAAGATTAAGTTTTTTTTTTGGCTTTCCGCGGATAGTGTTGCAGTCACGTACAAAATGGGGAATTCAAAGTTTTTTTTATTACAGAGAAAACAAAAGTTTTATTTATTAAAAACGTATGTATAAGTTGAAATTATCTATTTAAATTCGAAGTTGCATGAAATGAGCAAGGAATAGGTACATTAATTTATTTGTAGTATTGAACACAATCTTTTTAGTATCGAAACTTTTTTAAGAACAGAGCAACTCAACCAAAAAATTAAAAAAAAAACCTATAACTCACTTGTGAATAATGGTAATGAAAAATACACAGTTTGATTACAGGTGTCATTATATGCCTAATTGCGGTGAAATTAGAGCCACTTTATGAGCAAGTGTCTTAAAAAAGTAAGTAGTTACGATTGCAAGTACCGCAAGCAAACATGATTATGATATATTATGAAACTAAAAAAATATGAACACCAATGGCCCTAGAAAAATAACAATGTCGTCATAATCGGTTCATAAAAAATGAAATACGACTCCCATTGAAATCGAGGGCATGCTGATATTTCACGAAGGGAGGAAAATGTATACACAAAATATGTAAAATTTTGTAAAAATATTACTCTGCTGTCTTGAAAAAAAAGAACACATCTTCCTTTGTTTTTTAATTGGGTTCATTATCAGAATCCTCTTCTTCAATTAATTGTTTTAACAAGATGTCAAGCCAAGTACACGAAAGATCTACAAAAAACCAGTGATACCCAGAACCATTGTCGGTAATAGAACGGCAAAAATTACCGAAAAAACTGAGAACAAATACTGAGCTAGTATTAAAACACAACAATTTAAAAAGAGCTATGAGAACAATTCGCAGCCAGTAATATTGCAAATGGCAGCCACGGACTACAGTTTTGTTTAACATACATGAAAAAGTTTTAACATTTTCTAAATATTGCTGGCTGTGAAACTGGCGTTTGAAAAAAGAAGATTTGAAATTAAACGAAGCTTTACTACACCGCGCATGGGTTGAAAAACCAGCAGCGGTCGTCTTTTATTTTTCATCTATGGCTATTTGAAAAGGGTTGTTGTACATTCGTCACAAAGTAAATTCGTCACATTTTGAAAACTCCAGACATTGAAAGTGTATTCGCCACATGCATAAAAAATATGTGTAAATTCATCACAAGTCTTCATAGGTACATAACTTTTGCATAAAGAACTGGTAGCAAACAAAGTTATATAATATGTCGCATCGTCAGGATTTATTCCGGGAGACTCGAGCAAAAAAAACATCACTATTGTCTAGAACGATTCCCAATTAATTTGGGGTCGGCGCAGCATGTCTCCCTCTTCCACACTTCTCTATTTTTCGTCATCTCATGAGACACCTCCTTTCTTACCATATCATCCTTAACACAGACCGTCTATCGTTTCTTTGGTCTTTCTCTATTCGCTTAGCCTTCCACATTCATGTTCAAAACCTTCCTCACGACATTTTCCTCATTCCTCCGCATCACATGCCTATACCACGACAACCGATTTCCACACAACTTTTCAGTCACCAGGGCCACTTTCAGACTTCCTCCTATGTACTCATTCCTTATTTTATCCATTCGCGTAACACCGCAGATCAACCCTAAACATTCTCATCTCAGCCATGTTAATTCATTCATCCCTTTTGTGGCCCAAAATTCTGATCCATACAAGACAGCATTGTTTTATAAATCTTCCCCTTTAGTTTAAGGTGAAAGCGGGAGTTGCAGATTGTTCCTGTGACCTGCCACCATTTCATCCACCCCATGTTAATTCTGTGCTTTAACACTACGGTCTATTTCGCCGTCGCTTTGCACGAGTGAACGAGTTTAAAAATAAGTTAAAACTAAAAAAGAAGTCACTTATTAAATTCTAAAAGTTAGTAGTTTCATTAACAACTTTCAGTCCACAATGTGTACAGAAGTTTTTAGCTTAAACTTGACTTAACTTGATCAAACAAACTGAAACAATGAGATACAGACTGCAGGTCCTTCCCCTCTTAATCTCGCTTGCAGATTAGTTTCAGGTGAACCTGAATAATTTGTTAGACTTATTTATCGACTGAGTATAAAAGTTCATTGGAACCTAACATAACTGCCGAAATATGATTATAAGAACTACCCGCACTCTACTAGGAACCATTCTGTCTCACTCTTCGGGCATTACAAGCTTGATGTAATATTATGTTCATTGTTGTCAGGACCAAGGAGAAGGCGCCGGCTTCCACCAGGGTTGTATGACGCGCTTGATCTTGAAGAGAGTGGTCAACCGCTGCAGATGCCTGCCTTTTGATTATACTTGTAAGTTTTTAAGCAAACCGTGGAAAAGAGGAATTCAAAATTGTTTCCTAATAATTCATGACAAAAATACTTTTCGTTCAATTACATATTTTGTTTAATTGTGGGTTAAAAAATTCGTTCGATACACATGGGCATTAAAATTTGTTACTGCAATTCGCGGCACCATAACACAACACCAATGTACACAAATCACATAAATCTCTATAATATTTATAAGAAAAGTCCTAAATAGCTAGATTTCTAGACTCAGAAAAGCGTGAAAGGGATGACATACGTCACAATGACAGTCTATTAGATTTATGGTTTTTACATAAGTAATAGTTTCGAAATATTTTCGTAGACATATTTTATTATATGACAAGACATAAAAATGATTTCTACTATACATACGAAAAAAATACAAGAGAAAAGTAAATAATTTCACATCTGAAAATGCCTGTGAATTTAGAAATATAGGACCCATCTTATCTATTTATGCACACACACAGATTCAATAAGGGAAAACACAAAGATTAGCCTTTATGAATGTAAGTTATTTGCTAGTGTTTGAAGTCTGAAATAAGCATGTTTCCCCGAAACATTATTGAAACAAACAAAAAAGAAAACTAAAACAAAATATTTCATTAGTTAAAAGAACTGAACTTTCATGTTTATCATTCCTTTTCCAGTGAAAGATCGCAGCAACCGTTTGTGAAAAAGCACTTTTACAAATATTTAGATAAAAATTAATTCTATCATTCAAAAAATTTCGTATATCTGCACGAATTGCTTTAACTTGTAAAGATTCAATATTATCTTTAAATTCTATTATTTCTTAGAAACTAAACGCGGAAGAAGAATAACAAATGTTTTATCAAAGTTTGAGCCCTTAAAAGTTATTTGATGGCTATCTTTTGTGTTGAAAACGACCTCTGAATCGAGAGATTTATAATTTTTGATTGAATTCTGAAACTGTGCTTTATAAAGTAGCACCAGCTTAGAATACTATAGTTGCTGTTATAAAGCAATCTTGACTTATTTTGTTTGTTTCTGGGTTCGATTCCCGGGTCGGGTAAACGGTTATCGGGTTGTTGAGTGTGACTGAGACTCATTTTTAGTTTCCGAATGATGGTAATAGTCTCGTCCCATTTTAATTAATTAATTTAAGAAAGCTTAAAGACTAAAAAAACAATTAAATATCATGCATAAGTAGGGACATTTGCTAAGCTTCCACATGTATAAATCTATTTAGTTACAAGTTACTTGCGTTGACCAATTACAGCGATTTGAATAAATTAAAGAATACAATGTAAGTAAACATGCCAGGTATAGAAAAGAAAACAACTAGAAATTAAAGTCTACAATAATGGTAGTGACCATGTCAATTTAAAAACAAAAAATTTTGCTATTAAGTACGCCTCAGCCTAACACTTCAGGGATTGCAGGTGTGATATTATATTTAATTAATTAATTTTTATTTTAAATTACCCCATACTTTCTTTCAGCTAAAGAACTAGACGTAGAAGAATTTGCCATTTGTTCCTGGGACCATTTCATTTGTATATATCAAACAATAGGTAGGTAACTATGAGTATAGTATGTGACTTTAGTTTTGATATAATAATAATAATATATTTAATTTAATTTGACAGCATTGGTCCAATGGTTAGTACACAAACAAACAAACAAACTTGTCAACTGAGTGTTAGTATTTAAAAACTAAGTAGGTATACATAATTATTTATCACTGCCGCACGAGCAACCGGACACAGTGCCTCAAAATCGGTGCATCGTGCTGTTCAGCTAGGGTTATCAAAATACTGTTGCAGCTAGCCCTCATTCTGCCTATTAAGGATGCGGTCTTTTTCCTTATAACTGCATAAATGTCGTCAGTTCGTGCCACCGCAAACATGCTTGACGCACTGCAGAACCTGGCCAACCAAAACAGTACCCTGAAGCTGTTATTATATTGTACACGCAGAGCGTCTAGAGCCTTCCACGTGTAGGTGAACCATAAACTGCTCGTGTAGAACCCTTGACAATAAGCTTTAAACAGAGTTATTTTGACTTCGTTACTACAACGAGCGAATCTGTGAGCCAGCATGTTGCATCTGGCTGCCCTGCCCTCACGATCCATATATCTACCTGATCTTTGAGGTCCTCGGTGACATAATGCCCTAAGTGTTTAAATTGGGCGACCCTTTTAAGGGTTCGTCCATTGAGGGATATTATAGGCTCGTAATTTATATGCTTACCGGAAGCAGCAAAGATCAGATACTCACTTTTAATAATATTGTATACCAGGCCGTGGGCCGCTGCATACCTTTCACAGACGCTGAGCATGTCCCTGATAGAGCCAGCAGTTGGTCTCAGCAGCACCATGTCATCAGCGTAGCTTAAATTATTGACGCTAGCACCACCTTTTTTGCACCCAACTGATCTGCTGCTGATATGAATAGTCTTTTATTTTAATCTGAAGATGGAAAGACTTGAAATGAATTAACAGTTGTTGGAAACAGCGGTGGCCCAGTGTGGCGGCCCCGACTTAAGAACAGTAAGTCGTGGGTTCAAACCAAGGCAGGCGCATTACTTTGTGTAATTCATTTCCTCACCGCTGCTCTTAAAACGGTGAAGGAAATTATTGTGAGGAAACAAGCATGTCTTAGAACCAAAAATTCGAAGATATATGACATAATTATACCAACCCGCACTGGGCCCGCGTGGTGGATTATAGCCCATCCCTCTCCTAGAGAGGAGGCCTGAGTCCATGCAGTGGAAACATTATAGACTGATAATGAAGAGTTGTTACAGACATACAAAACGTTTGCAAAGCGATTACTACTTGGTTTGTGTCTCAGTGAAATTCTGATCTACCAGAACAATGTTTTAGATATACAGAGTTTCGTTTTTTTCTAGACACAGAAATTAATAAATATTTTAACATAAAAGGATTCATTGGTCCTGAACCGTTCATTGGTCGGCTTCCAGTTATAATAAAAAAAAAAAAATACCAGTATTTTACATGGAGCGCCTGCCTATCTGACCTCTGCAACCCAGTTAGTACACTGAACAAAAACCTTAAATTAACTTATTTCTTAGTTTATACATTCAAAGTTTTTCTTCTACTTAAGTTATTAAAGTTCAGTTTACTAAAGATAATATTCGAGAGAAAGCAGTTTTACTGAACATACAGAAAATAGACAAACCTAAGTTTCATTTTTCTATTAAAGTTTTAGTTTTCAATCTCGTTTCTTTGCTTACAGAAATGATTGAAATTGACATAAAGGATATCATATCTGATAGCGAATGCTATCAAAGATGCGACTACGTGGAGTATGATACTGAAGTGGAATTTGTTAAAAATCAGAGGCATTTGGGGTGAGTATAAAATATTAACATCAAATCTTTGTTGTTTCAAGTTTTCTTTATGCACCCTGTATCATTTCTTTTCTCTTAGCAATGCCTTGGAAAATACCAGCGGGTTTTTGGGCTGATTTCGCAGCAACTGACAATAACCTAGTGTACTAAGTTGAATTTTAAACCGTAATTCCAACTTTTTCGTGTTCTTAAAAATCTTAGCTAAATATTATTTCAGTTATACAACAATCGCAGTAGATGAAACTGATCATATACCATATTAGACCAACATTCTAATGTCCCAAATCTTGTGACAAATTATGCATTGGTAGTTATTTGATACCACGAAACCACAACGTAAACAATCTCGTTTTGTAATCTGTTAGACAATATAACAGGATACCAAAACACAGTAAATTCTCCGTGTCTCCGGGGCCCGATACCGCTAACATCGCTGTGTTATCAGCTTACTTATCGTCCCTTAAGACCAACAATGTTGCTTCGATCTATCTTCACGTAAAATACACGAGAAATTTATTTTGAGTTATTTCTAACCTGTACCTATTTCGATTTTCACTGCGATTTTATAAACATTATTATATTCAACAGTCAACCTTTGCTCCGTTTTCATGACTTGACAAACCTTCGTTAAGTAATAATGTAAGTTTTGGCGTCACTTGAGTAGGTGTGGGACAAAATTTCTTAATTAATTTAATCAAGATTTCTTATTTGCGTGCCAGCAGAGGACTGCATGGCTTAATTTAAAACGTTTGTATAATATTCCTACCTAACCCTCCTAAAAAACTCAAAATGTATTATTAAAACTGCATCTAAATCTGTTGCGTAGATTAGTGAAACTACATTACACAGACACGAAGATTGTCATTAACACGAAAAGAAGCATTTTAAAGTAAGGTAAAACTTTTCCTTTACAGTACTCTGAATGAGACTCGTAGCCGGGTACTAGTACATTTCGGTCAAAATACTTGCATGAAGTATAGAAGGGAAGTACTTTATACTTGGGACCAGATGTTGGGTAAGTTTCAGTAGAATCCACTTCAATATGTATTGAAATACGGACGACAACAAACAAACGATATTCGTAAAATGTCAAGTTTCAAAATCACATACGACTAGTATTTTTCCAAGTATGTTGGGGTCAGCTTCCAATCTAAGTGAATGTAACTGATATCTGTAAGTTGGAAGAAGGACTAGTTTTTGAATTACACGATATGCTTTGAATAGATGGTTGTCAGGCTTTCAAACTTCTAACCGGGATCAACGTGCTTTCCAAATCATGCAGGAGTCTTGCAGCTAAGAGTAACTTGGCAAGAGTAACTTACCCTAGAAAACAAAGCCGTGTTACTGTTATTGAGCCAGGAGCCCCTCAACATAAATATACTGAACATAACTAAATCCCAAAAAAACCCGAGAACATTTTGTACCAAATTAGTAGCTAGCTGGTAAGCTCTAAATACGTAGAATTAAAGTTTTCGAAACTTAAATCTGTTAAAGGCCATTTTACAATTGAAATTATAAACGAAGAACACTTACAAAGAATTTAAAATGTTTCGAACAAAAATAAAGAAAGAAGATTTTTTCAAAGCCTCATTTAGAACTTTTACAAAACGATATAAAATTCTGTGTATACTAATGGTACGATGACGCGTTTGGTTATGCCAAACGGACCTAAATATAATAATTGTTACAATTTATATTCGACTTTTAAAATAAGCGTGAAAACTCAAGTTGAATAATTTACTCATCAAAAGTAGATGGAAATCCCCTTATTCCATCTACTTTTGATGAGTAAGGCTTTTGCCCAGAAAAAGAGTGGAAACTTGTATACCTACCATAAATTTTCTTTCAGCAAATCTTGGCGGTATCTTCGGTCTCTGCCTCGGCGGGTCTGTCATCAGCGTCATAGAAATCATTTGGTTTCTTCTGGAAATATTCTTCACTATGCTGGGCGCTTGGTGTAAGGGTTCTGCTATTGTACCCATGGAGGACGTAAAAAATAAAGTTTTTATAGTTTCTCAAAAGGATATGCTTTCAAAGAAGAGTTCAGGGAAGAAAATTGTTGGGAAATATAAGTTTGTTAATTAAATAAAGGAACAGTGTGGAAAGTTTGTCATCCTTCATAAAAACTGTTAGATTCTGGGACGAGACGGGTGTTGTGTCTACTAAAAGACGGATGTTGTCGTATATCAGTATATTATTTATTTGCTTAAATGTAGTTCGCACGTGGCCGTTTGGAAGCCAACACAAAATTAGGTTTTGTGTATCAGTAAGGTACCGATTGGAATATTGAGTTTTTAGGTCAAGGCACTTAAAATAAAAAAAGTAATTAATATTATGGATTTTCTTTCACACAAAAACCCTAAATCGGACAAATAACTCTCCATTAAACTTTAATTGCGGCAGATACTAATCCCAAGAACGTGTTGAGACTAAAGTATGTCGTTCTATGTAAGTAGATCGAACTTTCTAGAATACTTATCATGACTAATTACAAAATCTGTTCCACTGTTATTTTATCGAATTAGGAAATCGAATTCGATACTTCATTTTGACCTTTGTTTTTTTTTATGGAAACGGGTTTTGGGTATCATCATCATCATCTTCCTGCCCTAATCCAATTCTTTTTGGGGTCGGCGCAACACGTTTTCTTTTTCCATTCTTCCCTTTTAGACATCAAGGTGGCATTTACTCCTTTCTCCTTCATTTAATTCCTCACATAATCCATCCATCTTTTCTCTGGCCTTCCTCTCAATATAACAAGCAGTAATAGTAACAAGTAACAAGGAGTAATTGATGGTAATAGGCACCTGGAATTGATCGTTCCTTTGCAGAGCTCGTTTATCACACCTATCAAGCCAGATCGAAATTAAAAGCTGGTCCATTGTGCATTAACAGAATATACTTTTCTGAACGAAGAATCTGAATGAAGAGCTGGAAGATGATGATGATGAAGATGACTGTCAAAACAAATTGCAGTAGGGCAATTGACTGACTAAAAAAAAATGTGCCAAAGATTGCGAGTGGGGGCTGGTGACGTCACATTCTGGTAAAAAATTAACCAAACTATGATGTCGCGTGACTTTTCGAAGCACTGTATCATCTTCATTTATTGTTTACGTGAAAAAAGAAAAAAATCGTGTCCAGTATTTTTTGGAAATCTATCTAATAACTAATTAGATTTTTTTTGTCAACAACCCTATTGCTCATCCGATTTCCATGCACCGCACACTCTTATTTTGAACAGTTTTGAACAACACAAATTTAATGCTTATACGACACCTGAACATGTTCAGTAATAGCTAGTAATGTGAACGTGATCTAATATCTTCACTCATTCTTCCATCTTACGTCATTCTTTTCTTAAAATAAACGTCGCATCTCTGAACAAAGCTTTGTTTTAACTTCAAGAAAGTTCGCGTGTGTTGTTAAAATGTTATTCAACTTGTTATGTGAGAAACTTTTGAATGCGATGACAAAGGGAACAAATTACGTTAGTTATTATATTTTCTAATTTAATTGCGATATATTACAGACCTACACTCATTAGTAACAGGCCTACGTATGTTCCCAATAAAACAACTTATTTTATGAATTCTAAAGCAAATAAGTAATTAAGAGAAATCCTATTTCTAATAACCGGTCTTCGCATTCAATTTCCTTGGGACGGCAAACAGGTAAATTGCTTGTTTTAATAATATTTCATTTGTATTAAATTAAACAAAACATTTTCGTACTTATTCTGCTCGTGTAACTCTATACATACAATATAAATTATGCTGTAAAAGCAAAGAAACAACATTGTTTGTTATTCAAAATAAATCAAAATATTTTATTTGCTAGAATATGGTACATAAGATGTTACAGTAGATTTGTTTCAGCATATCCTGCCATAACATGGCGTGCAAATGTCATAAAATAGAAGCGAAATCGATTAATCTAGCATGCAATTTACAGGTTCTATTGACTTGTCATCTAGGTATATTTAACAGTGTAATATCTTTTACATAGTAACAGTTTGAAAAGTATTTTTCTAAACATCGTCATCGGTAAGTCTTGAAGACTATTTGGTAAATGATTGTAAATAATAATCGACATGCAGTACACATTTTTTTAAATAGCTTCAGTTTTATTGGCGACAGCCGAAGTCTATCTTTATGCCGCGTTCGATTATTTGGCCTGTCAGTGCTAGGTTACAAAAGTACATATTTCAAAAATATAATTATAAACATAGCAAAGGTAGAATTTCAAGTTTTTGTAACAGTGGCTTACAGCTGTCTAAAAAGTAAGCTCCACTAATTGCTCGGATACATTTTTTTTGAGTTTTGTCAAAATATACTGAGTTACCCCATGTTATAATTCCGTATATAATCTAATTGCGAATGATACATAACCATGGTAAGCCAGCATTGCAGTGTCACAGTTTACTGTTTTTCGAATTATTTTTAAGACATACAGTAAATTAATCAACATACGAGTATTTACGCTTACAAAAAGTAAATAAATCCATTTTTCGTAGTCTCACGCGCTCAGAACACACCATCTACGACGGATTTGACGCACAATGACACATTCGCAAAATTACATATTGACTCAGAAGGACACATTCTCAAAATGAGGATATTAATAGAGGATATTATATTCGACATCCACGCAGCAAAGCCGCGGGCAAAAGCTAGTTATTTATTAAAAGTTCAGTGCCAATATTTTTTTTAACATACTATTTCATAACTCACAAGTCGAAGCCCTTTCCAATGAATCAACAACTTTAACTATAGCAGTCAAAAATAATACAAAAAGCTTATTTGAGAAAAATAAAGAAAGACGGAATAAAAATTTATGAACTGTATTGATTTTCAATGCCTTTCATCAGCGCAGCGAGTAATGCAAATATTATTATTTATCTGTTCCTACTACAGACATAAAATTAAATATTCCTGGATAACGCAATAGCACCTACTTCACAATTTGGGCCCCAGCTTTAGTAACTTTTTTGTAGCTATGTGTTTATGTGTTTTTACAATTGAAAGATTGTGTTTTTTTTAGTTACGTGTTTTTATAATTGTAAGATTGTGTTTTTTGTAGTTATGTGTTTTTATAATTGTAAGATTGTGGTTTTCATAGTAAATTATTTATTATTATTCTTTCTATTTATGGTATTATATTTTTTATATGTTGTATAAAATTTGCCCTAAATACATTGTAATTTTCAATTATTTTTATTATATTATGTGACATTGACTTTGATTTTAGTGAAATTGTATTTCTGATTTTTTTACATTTGATTTCTGATTTTTTTGACATTGCTTTTATCATCATTTTATTTTGCTTTTGTTTTTATTTTGAAATGGTGGTGTATTGAATTTTTATGTATCTCGTGTCTCGTAACTTGTCATTTTAATATGGGGGAACCTGAAATAAATGGATTTTATTTTGGGTGAACACCTGTAATGACAGTTGTGCCACCGTAAGTTTAGTTATTTATTCAAACCCCCCCTTTTTTTTCTTTTTTTTGGGGGTTGGGAAATCATCAAATAACCCCTCCCGCTCTTGGGCAAAGCGAAAGGGAGTGTCAGACTTCTACTGACTAAAAACCACCCATGTTCCTTCTTAGCCCTTCATGTCGAGGCCGCGGTATCTGCGAACAACCCGCAGCCCCGACGGGATTCAAACCCCCCTTGGGTTTGAATAAATAACTAAACTTACGGTGGCTATTGTTGCTCGTAGAGCTTTTTTGTTTAAAACATCAAGTAATAACTCAAGAATTCAATACTAAAAATTAATTAACAAAAACATAACCTATTTTGTAAAGTAACTTGTTTGCACAGTAACTCATCATCAGCCTATAATGTTCCAACTGCTGGGACTCAGCCCTCTTCTCTAGGAGAGGAATGGGCTATAATCCACCACACGGACCCAGTGCGGGTTAGTAGATGTCACATGTCTTCGAGTTTTTAGTTCTATGACATTCCGGTCTCCTCACAATGTTTTCCTTTACCGTTTTGAGAGCAGTGGTGATTAAATAAATATACAAAGTGATGCGCCTGCCTGGGTTCGAACCCACTGGCGTCATCTAGGTAGTTATATCTATATCTGTGGTTCCTACAGATAACGTGTTTGTATAACGTCTGTAATCAGTACCGAGGACTCTCAATACAAACATTTTATATGCTATAACTAAGTGGAACTAAAAACCGTGTTATTTGCATTTAACGTAACATCACGCATGTAATCCTCGAAGAGTAAGGCAGAGGTTATGTTAGTAGGCAATGTAAGGTAAAAAAATATCTATAATTTTTAACAACTAGGTGTTGCCAGCGGCTTCGCCCACCACAACTCGAAAATTATCACACGAGAAGATAAAATCGGGATAAAAACTATCCTATGTGTTATTCCAGGTTATAAACTATCTGTATACCAAATTTTATCCAAATACGTTCGTTAGTAACAAACATACACACTCACAAACTTTCGCCTTTTTAATATTAGTGTGATGATATTTAGCTTAATAATTTTGACGACAGCAGTAAATCTGCCCGCTTATAAGTTTACTATCATACCTGTTCAGTTCACATTATTTGCACATAAATATAATATAATATCAATTACTGGCTATTTGACATTTGTGGTGACCTTGAGTTTTTAATTTCATTTTTGGATCTTTTTACGTGAGCAGAATAATACATCCAGCTATTTTCAATAAATTAGTTTCTAATCATTTATTAAGTACAACTTTGATGAATAAAATACCTGATACCTTTTCAAGTATTTTAGAACTCATTGCGTAAGATATTTACGTCTGGCTCACTTACAAAGATATTTCATTGACTACATTCTACTTTAGTCGAGAAAGTTGTTAAGACAGTCGAGCCAAAACCACACGAGGGCCATACTAGATGCTGGCAATAGATTAAATTGTCGTTGTCATTACGGTACGAGCTACTTAGGTAATACTATTAGGGAACATGACAGACGAAATACTAGTATAACACACTTGTCGATAAAGCAACTTATTTTCTCTTTTATATATTGAAACTCTTCATTTATACTCTATTTTATTTAACCTTTTGTTTTTTTTTAAACTGTCTGAAATTGTTTCTACTGTTTTATTGCCATTTCGACTTATACGTATATCATCTTCCTGCCTTGTCTTATGTTACTTGGAGTCGGTGCAACACGTCTTTTTCTTCCATATTCCTCATAAAATAGAAATAGGAGTAGTGGCGATCCAGTGGTGGTGGTCCCAATTTACGAGTAGTAAGTAGTAGGTTCGAACTCAGGCAGGGCATTACTTTTTGTAATTTATTCCATACCCTCATACTTAAATAGGCCCATAGGTGGCACAAAACTCTAAGACAACTAACGATACGCCGAACGAACGGTGGTAGATGTCACATGTCTTCGATTTTTTGGTTCTAAGACATTTTTCTCATGAAAAAAAATAAAATTATATCCTGAACGACAATTTGAATAAAGTCGACATTACTTTGTTCGGGAAAAATAGATTTTCGTATCAATCATCTCAACTAAGATAATGTCAAGCGAGTTTTCCTCATCCTTTTGTTATTATTTGTGTCTACTGATTTGTTTGTAAAGATTTTGGGTAACATTTAAACCACCACCACCACCTGAAATTCTGACATCCAGTCTTACCAAAGAGTATCGTAGTATTTTATTTGGAACAACAAACAATTACATAATAAAGCATACAGACACAAAACTTAAAATTAACAATTACGTAATCAACAGCGTTATTTACAGTACCTAGTATTAACTGGGCTGTGGAGGTCAGATAGGCAGTCGCTCCATGTAAAATACTGGTATTCAGCTGCATCCGGTTAGACTGGAACCCGACCCTAACATAGTTGGGAAAAGGCTAGGCAGATGATGATGATGATTAAAATATAATAAAGTTCAGGATGGCAGAAGAAAATAAATTATTTTATTACCGGAAAAGATTTGATTATATGATTTAGATATACTGTCAGAAAAGCTCTGTAATCTGAAATAATGAAATTTGAAGAATGGCCGAGAAAAATAAAATTCTGACTAAAGTGGTGTTTCATCCCGTCGGGGCTGCGGGTTGTTCGCAAGAGATACCGCGACCTCGACATTAAGGGCTAAGAAGGAACATGGGTGATTTTTAGTCAGTAGAAGTCTGACACTCCCTTTCGCTCTGCCCAAGAGCGGGACCGTATTTGATAATTTTCCACCCGGAAAAAAAAAAGTGGTGTTTCATTGGTAATTTTTCCTTAAAACTTACGAGTAATGGGTTCGACTTCTGTCAGGAACTTTAGTTACTGTAATTTAATCATCACTTCTCGAAATCCACAAATCCATCTTTATCGGACAAAAAGCGCACACTGGTAAAGAAAATATTAAAGGTCGGTTTTGCTAGAAACGCAGTCAAGATTTTTTAAATTGTTTTTTTTTTATATATTTTATGCAGATTTTGTAGCGCAATCTCTCTGGGGAGTTGTCAACTCAACTAGTACTACAATCTTTCTTAAAGTTAAAAACGGCTCCCAATGGTATCAGTGAAAGAACCGACGTACGAAATAAAAGAGTTACCTATAAGTAAGTAGAAACACCAAACAAATATAAATGTTAGAACGATACCACAACGTGACATCATTAAATTGAATTGTGCTCCCGTTAAAAGTATTCCGGAAAATAGTGTAATTAGTCTTTATACCATAAAAAGCGCATAAAAGGGAATGTGGACACACAAACTTGCTGTGACAGTGGTATTAACAGTGTTTGGTGACTATTTATAAACAAAAACGTAAAATAAAAACTATCAGAACGGTGACTACTAATATGACATATAAGAACAAAACAAACTATAACAAGTGATTTGTTTACGCATAGACCATATCTAAGTGCAGTGATAAAACACCTGTTGAAACCTGTATTTTTAGAAAGACGTTTTCTAATATTGCTTATCTCGGATCCGTTTTTTATTTTTTGAATCACGAAGTTATTCAAGCGATTACAACACCATCTAGCGCAAATCTGAGGAATTTAACTGCAGTTAGTGTTCCCTCACCCATAATAGTGTTAACAACACAAATAAATAATTAGTTGTGTTAAGTGCTGCGAAACAACGACATCTGTTGACTTTGGAGTACACTTACCACGTCGTCAACATACGGTCGAAAATTTCGACTCTTTTAGTACTGTACATTTGGCGCAACGGTACTACGCTCTCCGTTCAAAGGAGTAATCATCGTGACCCGAGTTCGATTCCGACTAAGGTTGAGATTTGTTTTTGTGATCTATATTGGGAATTTCAAATATCAGTATCATGAATTTCTTGGAGAACATAACTTTCCGTCGTACCCGCACTAGATCAGAACCAAACAATGATGACAGTGACATAATTTCACAAACACTGGATTGTACCACCTCGAATAGCATGCCAGACATATCCGAGGATGAAGATGATCAACTATCAAAATTAAAGGATGAGATCGAAAAACTAACGGCTCAACTAAATAGTGCACACATTGAAATTGAACTATTATCGTTAGAAAATAAAAATTTGAGGCAAGCTAACGGTGACTTAATAAAGAAAAATGATATTTACAAGAAGATCACTTACAGTCCAGTAAAACAGAAAAAACAAACCCCAAAGAAAAATACAAATAATTCCACAAAAACAAAGCAGACACAAACTATGGAAAACATGAGCACAGACTGTAAACCTACAGACGCGATATTGACGAACAAAAGCAAAGATAACAACCCATGTCTCTCAAGCACTTCTCAAGAAAGAATACCTCATAGAGATCAAACTGTTTCATCTTTAAAACACAAAATATGTCTACTTAGTTGTGAAACTTCCAACAGAATATACAAGATCACTCAAAGAACACAATTATGTAATTTTGAAATATGCCATTATCGCAAGCCTAACTGTAGTCTGAACCTTTTATTAGATAATATTGACGAAAAAGTACGAAACTTTACATGTAATGACCATTGTATTATTTATATTGGCGAAGTACATTTTAGGAAAACGTATAATTATATTGAACTTGTATCGCTTATACGCGAAAAGTTAGTTACTTTGAAACACACAAACTTTATAATATGTTTACCAACGTTTAAATTTATGGTAAACAGGAATATAATGTATAATAGCCGAATTGAAACGTTCAATAATCTGCTGTGCATGGATGCGGAAACATATAATTACGCATATATCTTGGACTCAAATTTGAATCTGACCTATACTTCCGACACATACAGCTATCGTTATGGCACTTTGAACAATAAAGGCTTAAATACTGTCATATCAGATCTTCAAGATCTTATCTTAGACATAAGTGCCCTGAATGCTGCACCCTTAGAGGTTGATTGTTCTCAGAAAAATGAAATGAATGTTTTACCAGTCACACAGACAACAAATGATTCTCAGTTTTTTCTATAAGTGTCTCAATATTCTCCATCAAAATATAGCAGGTCTAGCGAACAAATCTGATATACTTTTAGTTAAACTAGAGGAATTATTCAATAAGGGAACTATTATAGACGTTATATGCATTACAGAACATTTTATGGAATCGGGCAATGAGGATCTAATGTATATCAAAATCAAAATCAAAATCAAAATCAAAACTCATTTATTCAAACTAGGCTGATAATCAGCACTTTTCGAACGTCAAAATTTACTTTACTTTACTTATTTACAAGTGACAGTCCCCCAAAACGCCCACCCTTCGACACTTCCTAGTGTTTTTGCTGGAAAGAAGAAGTGGCGGAACAAACTCTCCAGCAACACATCTGTCTGTTTGGTTAGAAGAACCAGACTCGATACAATACTATGTGTAAGTTAATATTACGATTGACTACAATCAATAATAAAAGGTATATAATAATAAAACATAGAAAAGACATAACTTATTATATCAGTAAACTAATTTTGGAGAAAGAACATAAATTACAAACATTGTCTTGTGTTCAACTCAACGACCAGCTATTCTTATCATTTAAGTAGTCGATAATGGAATAGTAAGCTTTTGAACAAAGATTGGATTTCACTTTGGCTTTAAATGCATTAAATGGCAAGTCTAAAAAAGAAGATGGCAGTTTGTTATAAAATGTTATACCGAGCCCTACGAATGAATTATGAACTTTGTGAAGCCGGTGAAAAGGAGCGCGTAGTTTATGCTTATTTCTGGTGTTAAAGTTGTGAATATCACTGTTTTTAGTGTACAGATGAATATTTTGTCTAATATATAAAATGTTGGCAAAGATGAACTGAGAGGCAACCGTGAGAATACCAATCTCCTTAAAAATATCTCTAAGAGAAACTCGGGCACCCAGCTGATAAATTGCACGAACGGCTCGCTTCTGCAGAACAAATATATTTTGAATATCAGCAGCTTTGCCCCACAGCAGAATACCGTAGGACATAACGCTGTGAAAATAACTAAAGTAGACTAACCGTGCTGTATCAACGTCAGTGAATTGTCTAACTTTTCTGACGGCGTATACGGCCGAACTTAGCCTTCCCGCTAGGCTTGATATGTGTAATCCCCATTGTAATTTTGAATCAAATTACTAAAAAAAAAAGATATTATATTATTATATATCTTTTTTTTCTATTTGTATAAGGTATACAGCTGCATCCAGTTTGACTGAAAGCCAACCTCAACAGGAAGATGATGATGTTAGTTTATGAGCTACTAGCTGATGCCCGCAGCTTCGTCCGCGTCGATGTCGGTTATCGCGACCTAAAATAATGTTTACATCCCCACATTTCAACCCCTTACAACCCTTTTTTCGCATTAAAAAGTAGCCTATGTCCTTTCTCAGGCTCTAGACTATCTGTGTACCAAATTTCATATAAATCGGTTCAGTAGTTTTGGCGTGAAAGCGCGACAGACAGACAGAGTTAAGTATAAGTACAACGGGCTGGTATCCGCAACTATACGCGTAATGCGCGTATTTTACGTACGACAGACAGAGTTACTTTTGCATTTATAATATTAGTAAGATTAATAATAAGGATTTGTAACGAGTCTTTTAAGCCTGTTACATACTATTGAATTCTTTGCTTTGATTTGTAGGCTCTGGTTGGTGTTGCCTTATGAAAATTCATTTTTGGTTGACTTGGATTCGTGAAGTGGTCACACTGATTTTTATTTTCGATGCTGTCAAATTGACTTTGACATTTCTTGCTTTTCGACCTACAGCCTTGAATCAATGGAGTGATTTTTGAGCGCTCCAATAAAATCTCTAAATATAACTTGAGATGGGCGGCATCTAGTCCCTAATTATGTGGTAGCCGATTGCCCTTGTCATGATCCTAATTGGATAGCCTTTATTTTTTAAGGTAAGCGAATTCTTTGTGATTTCGGTCCGTTCCGCGTTGTCATGGCTATTTTGATAGCAGACGCTAATAGTTTCCGATATTTAATTGTTTCAGGATCTTTTAACTTCATTTTATAATTATTTGCTTGGATTCATTCATCTACTGATGACCACATTTTGATTTTTGGAAGAAACGGTGAGATTTCTGCAACGATTTCTAAATCGATCGCCATTTTTTATCCGCTAACGATTATTCATGTTTGTTTTCAGCCACAAGGCGTTTTTTTTCCATATTACTTAAATTTTTGAACGCACGCCCCTACCAAAATGCATATATCTTGGACCGCCGTTGGCAATCTCGGCGAATATCACCAAGATGCTCTTGGATAATCCATCAGGTTCCTAATTTAGTCGACGGAGTTTGGTATGGTTTATGATACATAACTTCAATTTATTTTAAAAAAAGTGCAATAATGACAGGTCTTAGAATAACAGCGATGTCATCTTAATTTTACACATTAGAGCTGTTAGCTTTAGAATTAGAAAGGAATTTTCAAACCAGCAGCCTTCGGGTAATAAAGTCGTTCTTACTTTTCATGATTGATTTTTATTGATGCCTTCCCGCTTGAAGATTAAAAGTCTCAAGCTCCCGCAGGTAAGTCTATCCTTGGCATAGTTTTGTGTGTACTCCAGGCGCCCGAATTTTCACTTTTACTTATTTTTATTTGGAGCACACCACACAGTTTAATTTCATTCATCTCACTCTCTTCTCATCTCACACACTCTTTTTTTTATTATTACAATTGTCGCTCAGCGAACAGGGACTTGAAGTAGGTTTGTCTGGTACCTATATACTGTCATTATTGCACAATTATTAATTAACTTATGAGTCTATTGTTTGCATTAGTTTGTTCTACATTGTTACTTCAATAACTTTGTGTTTATTTTAATTTTTGACTCATAAGTAGTACTTAACCTAATTTGGTGAATCTTTGTAAACAATATTTGGTGTTTACTTATTGATAATTTTGTTTATTGACCTGTTTGTTTTAATAACATGTTTTTTTCTTAGCAAAACCAACAGAAATGTATAGCATTGACCGTGTTTTGTTGTTCTCAACAGTAAAGTTATTTTAAAAACTAAGTTTAACTTTTAAAGAAAATAATTTAATCTAATTGTAAGTACAATATTGTACATTTAATTTATCTAGATTTAAGCTGCTTGTAAGTGATTATTGCACTTTTAAAACGATAAAATTAACTTAGTAATTTTTCATGGGAATACCACATTGACTTCAATACTTAACCTCAAACTTGAGAATTTATTTTCAAACTTTTAACTTTTTGAAATTTAGTTTTTGCTTTTCGTTTGCTATTCGCCTTGCTGTTTGTTAGTCATGGACAAGGGAGTTCAGTCTCCGCCGCTTCAGGATTCGGGTGATGTCGATACCTGTACTGCTGTTGATGCTTATGCTCTCAGTTAATATCATAGGAATTCTACCTAAAACTTATTCTGGTCATAGATACATACTTTCGGTTGTAGACGTTTTTACTAAATATTGCTGGTTCTTTCCAATGATCAATGCTACCACTAGAGTAATTTGTAAACATTTTGAAAAGGAAATATTTCTCAAATTTGGTTGTCCAAAAATAGTAGTTTGTGACAATGGAACTCAATTTACTTCAAAACATTTTGTAGATTTTTTGAAAGGTTTTAATATAACCAAAATATTTTATAATACTTTGTATACACCTCAAAATAACCCTGTTGAGAGATATAATAAAACGGTCGAAACCTGCATATCGTGTTTTGTTAAAGATGATCATAGAACTTGGTCAAGTTTTTTGCCCAATGTTCAATTAGCTTTAAATAATAGTGTAAACCTTGCTACTGAGTTTACTCCTAACTTTCTGATGTTTGGTAGGGAGCTTATTCTTGATGCGTCATTACATCACTTTAGTAGTTCTGTTGATAACTTATCTCAACTAGAAATTTCAAATAGGAATGCTTATGCAGTTTCTCTTAATTCACTTAGTGATATTTTTGTTAAAGTTCAAGCTTACTTGTTAAAGGGGTATAAGCGAAATGCCGCTTATTATAATAAAGGTCGGAAAGTCATTTCTTTTGGTGTGGGTGATATGGTGTGGAGAAGAAGTTTTGTTCAATCTCATGCTCCTGCATATTTTTCAGCTAAGCTTGCACCTAAGTTTGTAAAGTGTAAAATAACTGAAAAGGTTTCGGATAACGTTTATGTTTTGAAAGATTTAAATAAAGGTTCAGTGGGACGTTATCATGTTAAAGATATTATTAAATTTTAATTTGGTTTCCAAGTGTTAGTCTTGATTTTGATAAATTCTGTTTGAAGGCCACTTTTGACAGTGTGATGTACGTGGAGATGGATGATAGGTTATCGGTGGTTTGAAAGATGTATGTTAGGTAACTTCTTATAAATTTATTGAATTTGAATTCTTAACATTCTAAAAATAAAACTTAGGCCATTTTTGTTAATTAAATACAATTTTTTTCCACACTAAATGTTTTTCACACCGAAGGATCTTATTTTATGTTTTGTTCGTTTTTGTTGGATTGTATAAGATCTTATTTTTTAAGGGTAACCTTTTACCTGTTTACATTTTATTAAGATCTTATGTAACCCTACACTTCAGGTTATTTTTACCTTGAGATCAAAAACTTGAACTCAATTTCAAGTTTTTGTAATCTTTTTTTTTTCATAGTTTGAAATCATTCTATTTTCTCTTCGTCATAAATAGTAATCGATTTTTAAATCTATTTTGTGCTGTTCATTGACAGAATTGTTTCTCATTTTTACTAGAGTTTCATTCTCTTTAATGATCGGATTTGACTTTGTTAGTAACGCGTTCATCCTGGACTTTACTTTTTAGGGTCATTCTGTAACCTTTGTTACAAAATGCCTTATTATTTTTTGAATCTTGGTGTAACTTTTGACCTTGATTTCGACTCTTTTTTCCATTGTGCTCGGAAAGTCGGTGGTGTTGTGCCGATCACAATGTGGGATTTCGGCCCCGGCCATATTTTTTCCTTTTTCCATTGTGTTGGACATTGTTGTTCCAATCACAATGCGGGATTTTTTTTTTGACTTTCGTCATTCTTTTTTCTTTGCGTTCGGAAGTTCGGTGGTGATGTGCCGATCGCATTGTGAAACTTTGGCTTTCGCCTTTTCGTTATTGAGATTTCTCATTGGAGATCTCAATGATTTTTTGTGTTTGTCTGTGTTTGGGAGATTGGTAGTGTTGAGCCAGTCACAGCAACATTCTTTTACAGCTATTGTGCTCGGGAATTCGGTGGTGATGAGCCGATCACAGTACGCTTTCCTTTGTTTCGTTGCAGGTTGTGCCTGTAACAATATTTTAAATAAGGTCTTTCAGCTTTATTTAAAAACTTTTGTTTGGAGTTTCAATTTTTTTTGGATTGTTGGATACGGAGTTAGTCAGTGGCAATAGAGCCTAACTGCACTCATAGAGATGGTAGAGTTGGAAGCAGTTGACATAGTAGTCAGTGGCGATAGTGCCTAACTGCACTCAAAGTTGTACTGTTCCAAGTGGTTTGAAATTTTTAGTCAGTGGCGATGGTGCCTAACTGCACTAAAAATTGTAGTTTGTATTGGTAAATTGTTCGAATTCGTTTGAAATTTGTAGTCAGTGGCGATGGTGCCTAACTGCACTGTTTTGGAGTTTAGAAGCGCTAAGAGATTTCTCTCTTCGTTTCATTTAACTAGTTTTTATAACTTATATTTTTTTCTGTTTTTCACAGATTTCATTTTTGACTTTTTGTCATTTGCATGTTTTTACTTTTATTAAATTCTTGAGACCTTGTCGTTTGACATGTTCAGAATTCATTTACACTTCGAATCTTTTATGATTCTTTTCTTTTTTTGGATTTAGAAAGTTGTTAAGACTGGTCTATTGTGTTGAAGATTTCTTTCTAATAAAAGAAAGTTCCTTTCTTTTATTTTCGGGGAGGGATGTAATGTAACGAGTCTTTTAAGCCTGTTACATACTATTGAATTCTTTGCTTTGATTTGTAGGCTCTGGTTGGTGTTGCCTTATGAAAATTCATTTTTGGTTGACTTGGATTCGTGAAGTGGTCACACTGATTTTTATTTTCGATGCTGTCAAATTGACTTTGACATTTCTTGCTTTTCGACCTACAGCCTTGAATCAATGGAGTGATTTTTGAGCGCTCCAATAAAATCTCTAAATATAACTTGAGATGGGCGGCATCTAGTCCCTAATTATGTGGTAGCCGATTGCCCTTGTCATGATCCTAATTGGATAGCCTTTATTTTTTAAGGTAAGCGAATTCTTTGTGATTTCGGTCCGTTCCGCGTTGTCATGGCTATTTTGATAGCAGACGCTAATAGTTTCCGATATTTAATTGTTTCAGGATCTTTTAACTTCATTTTATAATTATTTGCTTGGATTCATTCATCTACTGATGACCACATTTTGATTTTTGGAAGAAACGGTGAGATTTCTGCAACGATTTCTAAATCGATCGCCATTTTTTATCCGCTAACGATTATTCATGTTTGTTTTCAGCCACAAGGCGTTTTTTTTCCATATTACTTAAATTTTTGAACGCACGCCCCTACCAAAATGCATATATCTTGGACCGCCGTTGGCAATCTCGGCGAATATCACCAAGATGCTCTTGGATAATCCATCAGGTTCCTAATTTAGTCGACGGAGTTTGGTATGGTTTATGATACATAACTTCAATTTATTTTAAAAAAAGTGCAATAATGACAGGTCTTAGAATAACAGCGATGTCATCTTAATTTTACACATTAGAGCTGTTAGCTTTAGAATTAGAAAGGAATTTTCAAACCAGCAGCCTTCGGGTAATAAAGTCGTTCTTACTTTTCATGATTGATTTTTATTGATGCCTTCCCGCTTGAAGATTAAAAGTCTCAAGCTCCCGCAGGTAAGTCTATCCTTGGCATAGTTTTGTGTGTACTCCAGGCGCCCGAATTTTCACTTTTACTTATTTTTATTTGGAGCACACCACACAGTTTAATTTCATTCATCTCACTCTCTTCTCATCTCACACACTCTTTTTTTTTATTATTACACTGATCAAACAATATCAATAAATTAAATTAATGTTGTTGATAATTTTGCCAACAATATTCTATTTAGCAATCAAACAATATTCTATTCAGCTAGTAGCTGATCAAACAACATCAATAAATTCAATTAATGTTGTTGAATAATTTTGCCAACAATATTCTATTAAGCTAGTAGCTAATCAAACAATATTCTATTCAGCTAGTAGCTGATCAAACAATATAAAATAATTCAATTAATGTTGTTGAATAATTTTTCCAACAATATTCTATTTAGCTAGTAGCTAATCAAACAATATTCTATTCAGCTAGTAGCTGATCAAACTATCAATGAATTCAATTAATGCTGTTGAATAATTTTGCCAACAAAATTCTTGTGAGCTAGAAGTTGAAGTTAGTGGCTAAGCAGATCTCTGATTACGACTGGTCTCAACTTTTGTTTACTGATTGTCCGTTAACTCTGTATTCTAAGTTACAAAATGTTTTCAATGATATTTATAAAAGTTGTAAGACTGTATTGCCAAAGATTAAAAAACGGGTCACACAACCGTGGATAAGCAGAGATATAAATCAAATGTTAATGCGTAGGGATAGGTTATTTAGGGACTGGAGGGAAACACCAAACAATAACACGAAAAGATTAGAATATACACGATTTAGAAATAAGGTAAACAAATTATTATTTAAAGCCAAAAATAAGTTCCGGCAGGAAGAAATTAAGAAGTGTAACGGAGACCCAAAAAAAATATGGGACAAAATAAATAGCTGGACAGGTAGGAAAAAAGCGAATATTGATGATATTGTTAAAAGATACTTTGGTAATAAAGACACAATGTATAATATATGTAGTCAATTTGCAGATACATTTACTAATGAAGTTATTGCTATTAAACATAATTGTAGTACTAAATTATTAGACCGAAGTAAATATAGTAGGGCAAGTGATGTAACGTTTCGCTTTAAGCCTGCAACCTGTGACACAGTATGTAAAGTTATTGATCAGCTGAGCAGTGATAAGGCGCCAGGCATCGACTGCATTCGAGTTATAGACTTAAAATTAATTAAAAATAAAATCTCACCAGTCTTGTCGCACTTTGTCAACCTGTGTTTATCGAAGGGGGAATATCCTGGCCCGCTCAAAAAAGCGTTAATTAGACCCATTTACAAGCAGGGATCACATTCAGTTTACGCTAACTATAGGCCGATTGCTATCTTATCGGTTATTAATAAAATAGTGGAAAGGATAGTAGTTGGACAGGTTAGCGAATTCTTAGAGAAAAATAATATATTAGCGGATGCACAGCATGGTTTTAGGCAGGGTCGTAGCACCGTAACAGCACTATCACAGTTTTCTGAGGATATGAACAGTAGTCTCGACCAGGGCCATCAGGTCTTAGCTCTTTTCATTGACTATAAAAAAGCTTTCGATACCCTGGATCATGAGGTGCTGCTGCGGGCCATGGATGAATGCGGAATCAGGGGGCCCACAAACAGGTGGTTCCGGAGCTATCTAAGTGGAAGAACCTTACAGACCTGCATTGCTGGTGTTACTGGTAAAGAAGCGGCAGTACAGCTTGGTGTTCCAACCGGTTCAGTCTATGGTCCGGTTGGCTATGTCATGCATGTTAATAGTGTCAGTAATGTTATAAACAAATGTCGGGTGTATATGTACGCGGACGACATGTGCCTTATGTACTCCGCTAAGAATGTACAAGAAATCAGGGCTGTGTTACAGGCCGATTTTAATAATATCACCCGGTGGGCGCACGATAATGGTATCATACTAAACTTGAATAAAACGAAAGTGATGCATCTACACTCACCGCACAACTTGGTAGCGAAGAATGTGGATAGTGTGGATATTGGTATCGTGGGTCACACGTATGAGTGCATGCACGTTGGAAATGTAAATTGTGTCTGTGAACAACTGGAGTATGTAAGCAAATATAAATACCTGGGTCTATGGGTGGACCGCAATATGAATTGGAAAACACAGGTTGACACAGTGTGTACAAGGCTAAGGTCAGTGTTGAGTAAGTTCTATATCCTGAAGGCACCCCTAAGCAGGAAAACGCTGCGTATTATTTATTTTGCCCTAGCCGAGTCATTGCTATCCTATGGATTAAATACGTATGGCCGTACTTTTAAAACCTATCTAAACAGTATTAAATCGCTGCAAATTCGTTTTATGAAATACCTTGTTAACCCACAAACAAAACTATCTTGTAAGGAAAATTATGATCAGCTTTTATTGTATGTAAGGTGCTTCCTGTCCATGAGAAGGTCAAATACTTGCTGGTTCTAGAACAGTTCTATAACGACCAATTCAAGGTACATGTGCAAAATAGGTACAATACGAGAAGCGTTAGAGAACGTAAACTTGTGCGACCGCCAACTAAAAACTACTATGGCAAAAGAACTAGCAAGTATTTGACCCCCACACTTTTCAATGATCTCGATTGGCTTAGAAATAATGATAGAATAAGTAAACAAACGCTTAAAAATAAATTGAAAACTGTTTTCTTAGATGAAGTTGACGCAAGATGTGGAAATACCCACTAGCTTGTTTTGGTATTGTAACTGTTGGACGTCAGGAGTTTGTCGTTCTCCTATCTGTGTTCTCCTATCTGTGTTCTCCTATCTGTGTTTTGTGTAATTCTAAATAATTGTGTTGGTGCGGCCCGCCGCCGTCGTCGCCCCTGCGCGCCTACTGGCTCGTATAATCTGTGTCGTAAGCGCCGGCTGCGACGGTTCGCGCTGTGACAATGTTTGAATTTTGCGTACCGATGTGACTTTTACTTTTATTGTTTTTTTTTAAATTACCTTCTACTAATTATTATGTGCTATTAATTGTTAACCAAAAATAATATCCCAATCGCCAATCCCGCCGACAAACTGCTGCGCAGTTTGGTGGGTCATATATAGGTGAATAATGTTTGGTCCTCAATAAATGATTATTATTATTATTATTATTATTATTATCAAACAATATCAATAAACTCAATTCAATTAATGTAATTGAATCATTCAGGCAACAATTGTTTTATTAAGCTAACAGCTTAGCATCTAATAACTTGAATAAAAATTCCAAACAGCTATAAATGTCTGTAACTGTGCATGTGTGTCTAGCAAGGTGATACAAAAATGCATTGAATGTCAGATCTATTACAAGGTTTCTATGTTGAATAAACCAATGAATGAATGTTACTAAATCCTACAATTGAATAAACATTGTAGGATAATAAAAGCAACAATAATCTGCCGACAAAATTTATCTCCACTATTTCAGATAACAACCACGAGACTACACTTAGGACAACGGACGGACGAGCGGACGGCAACGGCAAGTGCAGAGCGCGCACCGCCGATCAGAATGGCCGTGTCGCCGCGAGAGTGTCTATCTGCTGGGATCATTAGGCAATCTAATTAATAACCAGCTTATAATAATAGCTTAGCTTAGTTTTTTATAATCATTAATGAACCTGCCATCTCTGAGATATTTGTACAGTAATTATTACGGGATCGATATTGAAAGACATGAGCGACAGTGCCATCTGTTAGCTTTTGTGTTAACTACTACAGAGATGGTTTGTAATTAAATGGTCGACGGCTCGAATAATGATTTATTAAACAGAGGTCTTTAACTAGAACTATAGTTAAAATTAAGATAAGCTAATTGATTATGAATATTGGGATTTTAATGATTGCTCACTTGAAATTAGGCTGTATAAGAGACGTCATTGCACATTGTTGTGAAGATGGCGGCGAATACGATTTTAATGATCAATAACTCAATTTATAATCTGAAACCACGACTAAATCAGTTTCTTTATGTAATTATAAACTAAAAAGTCATAAGATAATTTTGTAGAGCAATTTATTAGTAGAAAACCTGTTCTTTGTATTAAATCCTTTAATTAGCCGGAAATGGCGTAAGTAACATTCTGTTGTAAAAAGTAATGAACCTATTAATTAGACATTAACTTAATAACACCTTCGCATTAATATTGGTATTGTTTTATTGTTAAATAATTATTACAATCAATTGTGAACTATTTTAGTATTGTTTATTAGTTTTAACTGATTAAAAGTAATTAATAACAATACTGAGTACGTGGTACTTCCGCTAGACAGACTAGACAAGTAGACACGCGTGTGACAAAAGATGCACACTAACTCGCGTTTAGCAAATTAATAATGTAAATGAAAGTGGTTTTTGATGTGATTAACATTAATTAGTGCAAACGAGAATTGTAACATGATTTAAATGGAGTTTCTTCAACCCATTCTTCTCCATAGTAACAATGATTCATGTGAATGGGTCTCAACCCCTGAAAAGTTTATAAGTGCCTGTAAATGGACTATTGTAAATAAACGTTTGGTGTTTGAGTCAAGTATTGTGTGTGATTTCAACTACCCATATACCTATCTACCACGAAGAGGAATCTAAGGCGAAGACAATATGGCGGAGGCCATTGATGTTTAGGAGCAGCGTTCCATAAGTGGTTTTCCCGCCTTAACATATATAAATGACTTTTGATTTAGATTTTTTTTATTTAGAACTATGCTAACTAACTATGGGTTTTCCTTCAGAGACTTCTCAGTAGCAGGCACGGATTTGTAATTAATGCCCAGTTACCGGTTGCAGAGTACTTGGGACATAAACATAACTGGCAAAATGTGGGTGAACTACTAGGTACACCTCTGCCTAACCCTTCAGGTAACTGAAACGTGATGCGTGTGAACGAAACATGTGATGCGAATATTATCGAAATTTGTGTGTGGTTCTAAGTATAATACAAGTGAAGTGACGTGCTATTAACATAGTCTTAAGTTACTTATACTAACAAAAATGTTATTCAATCAATTATTTTATTTCAGGATACTGAGGCCCATAGATAAAATACATACAACTATGTCATAAAATAAAATAAAAATACATAACAATCCTTAAGGTGAATCATACAGGCTGCTCCCAGCCATTTTCCCGCTAGATGGCGTTGAAGTCAACATTTTTAGTTTATTTGTGTTTTTGTGTAATTGGAAAACTATTAAGTCGTAGGAGTAGCAATTGCGGTTATCGGACATTACGTCTTATCGAACTGGGTCACATCATTGTCATAATATCCACCTAATTCGACACAAAGGTGTAATTTAAAATCTGCCATTGAATATAGCGTCGTTTACACATACAGACGTAGACGTGAGCGAGTACATTTACGAAGATTGAACACTAGATGGCGTGAATGAAAAAAAATGTTTTTCATTTTTCTTTATGGGTAGATTGGGTTGGCAGAACTACAGAACGCCACCTGCTACGGTATATCATCATCAGCCTATAATGTTCCCACTGCTGGGACACGGCCACCACGCGGGCCCAGTGGGGTAGATGTCACGTCTTCAAATTTTTGGTTCTAGGACATCTCACCATGATTTGCTTCATATTTATTGAGAGCATGTGGTGATGCAATACATTCCACAAAGTAATGCGCCTGTCTGGATTTGAACCCACGACTTACTGTTCGTGAGTCGGTATATTTTATTATGTACGATTGTTAAAAAATAAAAGGTATATTTGTTGGTGTAAACTATTTAATTTTGGGAAATAAATTATGTCAACAATAATTACAATAAAACGCAGTTTTATTTTACTCAAAAAAATCTAAATCAAAACTCATTTATTCAAACTAGGCTGATAATCAGCACTTTTCGAACGTCAAAATTTACTTTACTTTACTTATTTACAAGTGACAGTCCCCCAAAACGCCCACCCTTCGACACTTCCTAGTGTTTTTGCTGGAAAGAAGAAGTGGCGGAACAAACTCTCCAGCAACACATCTGTCTGTTTGGTTAGAAGAACCAGACTCGATACAATACTATGGTGTAAGTTAATATTACGATTGACTACAATCAATAATAAAAGGTATATAAAAATAAAACATAAAAAAGACATAACATATTATCAGTAAACTAATTTAGGAGAAAGAACATAAATTACAAACATTGTCTTGTGTTCAACTCAACGACCAACTATTCTTATCATTTTAGTAGTTGTTAATGGAATAGTAAGCTTTTGAACAAACTACATTAGGTACCTACACTATTGATTTTTTTATCAAACCAGAAGAATTTGAAGTAACATAATTAAATGCTGATACATGCATAATCACTCAAAACTAATAACACTTATGATTAGTAACAGTACCAATTATTACAATAATTATACATTTCATAACACGTAAGAAACTATAATTCCTAGACAAGAGCTACAAATCTAAAACGATTTATTATGAGATAATAACAAGGAAGGTGAAAAAAATATTTCCTAATTTGGAAGCATTCAACAAAAGCATAAAATAAAACGAAAATATAAAGCTCTTTATATGAAGTAAGTATACCTAAGAAGTATTATTTCACCTTTTGATACAAAATAAAAAGAAATATACAATGATAATGTAGATTCTAAACAAACTACTACCATAATACAATTAGAACAAAAATCATTTGATTTGTTGATTTCGCCCTCTGCCTTGAAACTTTCTTTGAACCAACTGCTACACTGCTGCTGCAACAAAGAAAACATACTTAGCATATAATTCTTACTTTTTGACCAATATTATTTACCATTCACTTCAAAATATTATTTACCGTCAATCTCCAAAGCTGCTCTGAAATAAAACTTTACTTCTCTTATTTGCTTGAATTTCTAACTGATGTTGATGTTGCAGAAGGATTTGAAGCCTTCAAAGCAATTTTTTCATTGGCTGCATAAATGAGAGCCCACACTTCTGGAGCAGTATTTTTCAAACTTTCTACGAGATCTTCTTCCTTCTTTTCAGTTCCATCTGTCTATGTTTTATTTACATTGCAGTAATAATCTTTGGCTTCAAAATATTTCGCGAAGAAAGAAGGAGCTTAGTGTTGGCCAAGATCTAAAAAGAACAAAATATAAATACAGAATAATATGCTTCACTGATCCTGGGATGACTTACAAATTTGATTTATTCATTTACCTTGTAGAGTGCACTGGTATAGTTTTTGATTACGTCATTCTTGCATTAATTTTTGTTTATGATGTTCCCATATGACACTTTCTCTATCAATTTTGCAAACACAGAGGAGTCTCCGTCACCAATAAAACTGAAATAGCGAAGTTGATGTATTTCTTCACTCTTTTGAAAGCCTTCCACAATAATTTCCGATTCCATTGCTGTAGATGGTCCAGTAAAATTTTTGCAGCAATTATGTGCTTTCATATCCATGTTTCTCCTCCCATAATATTGACATGTATAACAATATTTGTTTCTAACACCAAGAAGCAGGCCTGGAAATGAAAAGCAACACTTGTAAATAATGCACATAATAACATACATACATACATACATAAACTCACGCCCTTTTCCCATGGGGGTAGGCAGAAACCACAGAACGCCACTTGCTACGATCCTTACATACTCCTTTTGCCTCGTCCACATTCATACATCTGGTCATACACGCACGCCGGTTACGAGTACTACGCACCTGTCCTTTCAGAAGAACGGCACCAATATGATCAGTGTATGTCTTTCTAGGGCGTCCCCTCCCGGCATTACCACTCACATAATAAAAAAGTCATAAAGAACCAAATTTGTTTTTAGTAAAATATTAACTTACCATACCAGATGACGAGTCAAAGTTATGCCCGTATGACCTTTTTGAATAGCAATTGATCTTTCTTGTTCACCAGCAATTTTAATTTCCTCTGTCATATGTTCTAACCACACACTGCCTTATTTTCTTTCAACTCGACGAAATTTATTGGCTGACATTGTTGGAATATCCATAAGACTTGTTATGTGAGCTGCTTGAGTGTAAAAGCTACCAGAAGTCACAGTTGCCCACAAAAATGCAGTTTTTATTTTATTACTGCTACCAATGTTTCCACGCTCGATCACAGCACTTGAAAATTAATTCACTTCGAAATCCATCATGTCTTTCACTAACAAATTCAATTTGTGAAGATTCACACATATTTCAATGTCTTTCCAGAAGAAATGCCCACTCTATTACATGCTTCAAGTCCACTATGCGATACCCAGTTATCTCAGATAAGCCTTTATTTGGACCAGCTTCCACAATCAATTGAAAATGATCGCAAGTGCAGGAGAAGTGCAGACGGATTTTCCTTCAACTCTCAATGTCAATTGGGTTGCGTTCAAAAGATGTACTATAGTCGGGATGGGTCAGTTCTTAAAATAAAGCCTTGTTCACGGTTTAAACTTTAATTAAAACTCAGGAATAAACACATTACACAAATTAAAACTCTGCCATCTCAAAAGTATCTCTCATAACCAGTGCCAACATTATAATTCAAAACAACATTATCATAAGAACTTAAAACTATAACGCTACGAAAGCCAATCAGCGGCCGAGTAGCGGCGCGACGACAGATCAGTGATTGGTCGGCGCGACGCGCGGGAGCAAACATGCTAGCGCGTTGGTGAATATCTTTGAGGCGGCTGTCTTCTATTGGCCCTCTTACGGCCAGGGAAATGGGAGCGTTCGGAAACGTTTTCCGCTATAGTACGTAATAAAATTTTACTTATCTTTATATTTCAATGTTACCTTTAGATTCCTCGTAGAACTGGTCAACGAATAAGAAAAAAAAACAGATTATAATAACTTGTTCAAAATAAAGCACGGAACAGAAAAAAAACAGATTGTAACTGAATTATATTTGTTTCTGAACGCACCATAACAAATTTCGACGTGAAAAAGCTTAGTAGGTATCTACTACAAAATAAAACAAACTATATAGATTTAAATATGTGTGTCTGTTTGAAACTGTTTGCAAAATGCGTAAAAGGTGACGTAATCCGGCAAAACCATATTTTGCAAATGTTTGCAAGTTTCATTTTATGATCACCTACTTTGGTAGTTTACCGATTTAAAATAATTTTATTTATTGTTGACCAAAAACATATTATTCAAATAATACTAAGAAACACTGACTTTGTACTCATCACTGACACTTATGACGTAGGTAATTAGTATTGTGACGAGATTTCATAAAAATCACGGGCCAACTTGATGTTTCTAATACCACCGAAAATAGAATTGTGTTTTTAGAATATTTAACTATTATACCTACGATAAATTAGAATTACAATAATACAGTATAATAGATAATATGAATCAAATGTATACTGAAGAAATATTGCAATTAAATCAATGAAAATGCATAGCATACAAAATAATAAGTACGCAAGAACTTCCGCGCGCAAATCATATAGCGCGGGACAACCGAGCTAGGAATGTATTTTCTAAGTTTCTAACAGTCAAACAAGTGAACGAAGTTTGGCAACGCCTTTTTTTCGTCCACATATTGCATGTAGGTCAAGGTTACGAAGAACGGCATCGTTGCATAAAACCTTCCTACGACTACTGGTATTTATGTTGCCATACAACAATAAAATTGTTTACATTAAAAAAAAAACATAACATTGATGTCATCAGTTTTATGTTATTTTATATTGTTATTTTTTTGAACGGTTGGAAAGGAAATAATTAAAACTAATTATTGATTTAACAGAATTATTATAAGATCGTCTGCACCTGCACGCCATCTAGCGTGCCATAGTCTAAACAAGTTTACTTGTCATTATTTGTCAAAAGTCACGCACACTACTAAAGAAGTGTCAAATTTTGCCGGGATTTCACTATTGTTTTTCTCGCTAAATAATGTAAGATAATGCCCAAAAAGGTCGATTGCGGACACTTTCCATTGTTGAAAAGTGATAAAATGATCAATTTTAAAGAAAAAGTCTCTGTGTGTCGTGTAAAGGTGTATTTCAAATATGTATGGAGGGTCGGTTGACACATCCACCTTAAACTACTAAGAACTAAACACGTAATGAAGCCAGTGCAGCGTCGTGATTCGCTGCGTGGTGTCGCGTAGCCGTCCTTTATAACGACGAAATACAACACCTTTCTGTCAATAGTCCTCTTTTAAGAAGGTCTCAAGATGGTGAGTTGGAACACGTTGGTGTTGTGACGAAATTCCAACCTTTCGACCATTTTTTTTTTTTGGGGGTTGGGAAATCATCAAATAACCCCTCCCGCTCTTGGGCAGAGCGAAAAGGAGTGTCAGACTTTTACTGACTAAAAACCACCCATGTTCCTTCTTAGCCCTTCATGTCGAGGCCGCGGTATCTCTTGCCAACAACCCGCAGCCCCGACGGGCAACCTTTCGACCCTCAGAGTCCAGTTGGTCTTCAGTTTCAGGTACTGCACAATTTCCTAAATCTTTGTAGAGTGATGCAGACGCGAAATGTACAACTGCGTTGATGGCACAGCAGGGCGCAGCAGCATATTGGGCCCAGTCGGTGCGGCCAGCGCGTTAGTTATTAGTATGTAATAACGTTAGGGTATTTATTTGTCTATGGATTTTTGTTGCCTGAAAATAAATGAATTCTATTCTATATTGTATGTTCCTATCTATGTCACAATTAATTAAACTTAATGTGTGTTTTCTTGCCCCATTTCTCTTCGTGTAGTCGCTAGTCGCTAATCCTAGGTTGAGGCTTAAGCCAGGAGTGATTGTGGCTCAGAAATCAATTGTACTGAGATTACGGTCCCCTTCCTTGTTCCTTTCTTTGTGATCTTCGGAATTTTAAGTGAAGGTATTTTTTTCGGAACACATAGAGGCTTATTTTTGTTTACCCTCAACCTCTTAACGACAATAATGGTGATACCTTACCCATTATTTTCTTACGATTTTCTTTATTTACGTCGTTATTTAATAATGTTTTATCCTTTTTTTTTGGGGGGTAGGAAATCATCAAATAACTCCTCCCACTCTTGGCAGAACGGTAGGGACTTCTACTGACTAAAAACCACCCATGTTCCTTCTTAGCCCTTTGTGCCGAGGCCGCGGTATCTCAGCCCCGACGGGCGTCCTTGCTCCTTGCATAGATTTCAGAAATCTGAAATCAGTGACAGCCGAAGACTTATTATTTTAATTAAGCTCTCAAATATTTGGTTAACTTGTGCTACAAAGATCCTACAAGAGTAACAACTCGTCGAGGCTCTGTATAGAACGAATTGTTCAATATTTGTTTACACTACATTACTTACTTGTAATTGAGAGTGTACACGTGTATTTGATGATGTTATTATTACATGAAAATCACGAGTGTCAGTGTGTCTGTGCATCCACATGCCACCAGTTGTGTTTATGTCCCATGTAAGAGGGTGCGAGCCTACAACCGTCAATAGGGCCTGTCCGGAATCTGGATTAATAGCAAGAAATTCAATATGAAGTTGGGAAAACACAATTACAATTTGCTCCACTTGAGAATAATGGAACAATTGGGCCATTACTAAATAATCGCTAAATCACCAACTCTCACAAGCAAAACTGGTTTAATCTTATATTTTTACCATCAATATATTTTTTTTTCTTTAGCCTGTACTGTCCCACTGCTGGACAAAGGCCTCCTTCAATTCCTTCCAAGAGCTCTTACAATATCAATTTAAAAAAAAAAATTGAAAATCGGCCGACAATTGACAGAGATATCCGCGAACAAACATAAAAAAAATCGAATTGAGAAACCTCCTTTATTGAAGTCGGTTAAAAAATAAAAGAAAAACGCGAAGGGCGAGTTAGGTTCGCGTGGATAGGTTTTCCTAAACCGTTTTTTAACACTCTTAGAATTTCTTCCGATTGTGCGCATAATGCAGCGCACTAGCCAATCAGGGTGCGACTGCACTAATCGTGCTATTACTCAAGTAGCGGTTCACAGAAAACACCTGCTCTCCAAGTTTCTACTGTGCGGTGCCAACAGTCCCGGAATAAAATATCTGTGACATTCAGACAATATTAATCTTTATAGGTTCCGTTTTGCTATTTGGCATCGGAACCATAAAAAGGAATGAAAAAATACATTACAAAGCGTATGTAGGTACTAAGTTTATCCTCAATAGCAAAAAATAAATTAAGAATTTCAGGAATCCAAAGTATATTCGGAATCCTTCAATATGATCTTGCCAGCAATATTTTCTTATTCATACAAAGCTCTTTCAAATGGAAACCTGAACACATGAATACATGTAACGTTACAAGGCCAGACCTGACAGCTCAATTATCTAAAAGATTGATAAAGTTCGATGTGTGGATGCTGTGGTCCTGGTAGATTTTATCTCTTATTCTACTTGGTTGATTTTGTGGTAGCATTATCAACATTGACTACCTCGGTGGTGATATGGCGATTGGTGAAATGTGGGTGTACTATTAGATAATAAATAATAGTAGGTACATTCACATTTCACCTATTATTATTGTGTTTTAGTTGCATACAAAGTATGCATCTGCATACTTCGGGGGTATTAGACGTTATTTATTATGAACCTTAAATGAGACAAATTTGAGTTTAACCTCTGGCTACGGCTTTTTAATTGTGTCTTTAAACTAGACATGCGATGGGTCAATAATGGATTGCACGCGGAACAGCAGTCCAATCGCTCAGCCACTGCATCAACCGTGTCGTCATACACGTTTAGATAAAAGATTCTGAGGGGACGGCGCGAACGCAGTCCCCACTATCAAAAATTACGCATCCGAGTTATCCGCATTAGGGATAATCGCAAGGGTCAACCTAACCGCAGTGCAATGGAAAGGCCTCGCCCTGGGGGACCGCCTATTTTTTGATCACGGTTTCCCCTATGCCAGGTAAGTATGAATTTTGCACTGTACAGCGCGGAGGTCGTTCAACGGCGGAGAATCTTAACACCGCGATTCAGAAACGTGACGTCACTGCATAGTGGCATCTGTTGGTGAGTTAGGGGAACGTGTAACTATGCGACATCTGGCGGATTTGCACCCCAATTTCAACTTAAGATAGGGGAAACGAGTTCCTTTTGTTAGTATTTTTTTTTCGCCAACTAACAAGCTAAGCTTAGCAAGTATTTTAAATCATAAGAAATATTTTGATATCGTCACTAAAATAATCATTAAAGTGGTTGCAAAGTATTTGTTCAGTACTTTATTTAGTTCTTTATATCTAAGAGGGTAGAGTATATAAAATAAATAGATTTTAATAACCCTTTTTTTTTGGAGGTTGGGAAATCATAAAATGACTCCTCCCGCTCTGGGCAGAGCGGTTGGAAGTGTCAGACTTCTACTGACTAAAAACCACCCTTGTTCCTTCATAAGCCTTTGTGTCGTGACCGCGGTATCTCTTTCGAACAACCCGCAGCCCCAACGGGCGTAATCATAATGAATCTGTGAGCTTTTTTTGGTTCAAAATCATCTACAAAGTGGCGGTCCTCATATTTTGCACAACTTCTTCTGGCGCCTGACTTACTTGACATACTGCTGTACTCAGATATATTTAATGATTACTTAAGCCGTCGCTTACTAAAGATTTGATATACAAATCCTTCAATAAAGTGTCCAAATCTTTACTAAGTGATGGCTTAAGTAATCATTAAACGTCTCTGAGTACGGCAGTACTATGTCCCCTAAATGGAACAGGCGTCGTTCACATATTATGTCGTCCATCGCGAAACTTGTTTCAACACTTGCCGCAAATTCTTGAACTGCGCTGTGGAAGTGCATTGTATTGTTTACATTCAAAAGTTTATCCGTCCTCAGCCAAGTTGTAAATTAAACATTTAGTAGTAAGAATATTGTCATATTATGTAGTAGTCATCACTGTTACTTAAAAAACTGCAGTGAACTGTAACTGTTCGTAAAAGAAGGCTAATTTACTCTTTAACAAAGATATTAAAGATTTGACATACTTTTGAATGTCAAAACTGTCAAAACCTTTACTAAGTGATGACCTAAGTAATCATTAAAGCTCTCTGAGTGCGTCAGTGAGTCAGACTTTGCTTTTGTGGTTCATCATCATCATTCTCTTGCCCTTATTCCAGTTCATTTAGGGTCAAAACCAATAAAATCTAAGAATAGCTTAAACAAGAACATCGTGCCACAAACTTCATAAAGCAGGAATGTATGAACTTCTCGAAAGTGTTAGCGATCCCGTTTCTTCGAGCTTTTATCTTGTTGAAGGCTTATTTGCATGCTCTAAACAGGATCTCGAAGTCAGCGAATAATGATCGGAGTTAGGGCCTTATCACACTGGAGATTTGCAAAAGTCTGTAACAAGCACGCCCCATGTGTGCACTGTGCAACGTCTTCACCCCGTTTGCGTAACATACTCGTAGTTCGGATTCTGTATTCTACACAATGTACTCTGTGCTTATTTCTATACAAAATCGAATTTTGGATTGTTACATTACAGACGAATGGTCAATTGGTCACGCAACAAGGTGGTCGTGAGTGTACGAGAGGAACACATAAGTACAATCTTCTACTATTCTGCTGGGAGATAGAATAGGTTATAATCCACCACACTGACTTATTGCAAACTGGTGGCAGTCACATATCTTCGAATTATTTTTGTCGAGGACATGTCGGTTTCCTCACAAAATTTTCTTGAGAAAAACCATAAACCACAACTGCTCTCCGCTCTATTTAATGTAGAATCGCGCAGAATACGTCGCCATCCCTTTAAAACACGCTTGAAAATTGTCAGTGTGGCGTATCGCATATCGCTCTTAATGAGACGGTTGTATGCAAATTTATTTCAGTCTGCGACACTGGGTCGTAGGTAGCGGAGATGTGGAAATTTGAAGCTCCTTTTTTAATAATTTTGAACTGAAAGAAATTGAAAGTGATATATTGGAATATTGAGAGGTTTAAACAGGACAATGACTGGTTTGTTTTGTTTTTTATTGGAAATGGAGAGAAACATCGTAATGCCTTAATATTTGTATATGAAGAGCTTACTTCTACATTCTTCAATAATAATTATCATAACTGTTTCCTTCAAATGTGAGAAATCAGTCATTAATTTAATCATAAATTTCCGGATTTTTCTTATTTTATTCATTTTGCTGAGAGCAAAACCCAATTGTTTTAGACTTGTTAAAGTTTTAATTAGCTATTTATTCACACATCGTGTTATTTCTGTTAGTTCTTTGAAATAACTTAACATTTTCGTGAATTTTTAACAGAGCTCAAAGAGCCAATTCCAATATTCACGGTTGACAATGAGTTAGATATTTAATTTATTAGTGGGTAAGTTTATCAGGGACGTGAACGTTCGTGGGCGGATAAAATGAAGAACACTAGAATAATAGTATTGTGTTAATTGAAATGTAATTCCTTCATCTTTCAACATCAAATCTCAATACATTTGAAGCCCGTATTCAGTGAACATTCTAAAGAGGCTTTACTTAAAGGATTCAATGTGTAGAACATAGGAGATAGAAATTATAGGCTTTACGGTTTCACAGAGGGAATTACATTGTCTAATGGTAGAATTATAAATAAGCTTAGTTTCGTTTAGACTAAAAATAAATCATTCAACTCGTCATTCATCTAGGCAAAACTGAAACACAGACCACGTGACCAATTCATATTTCAATTATTCATGAAAACATTTATCTTCCCGTCAGTCCCAGGGAGCACACGACATAACATTGAAATGTAGGTCATCTGGTAAAAAAAAATAGTTATCCACTAGAATGGCCTTTTATCTACGTAGCTTTGTCCCACAGGGTAAAATAATGACGTGGTTACAAATTGCAGCCTTTGCCTACGTCAGGGAGAGATAGACGTTGAAATATGTCGTGGGTTCCGTAGGCGAATAATAATAAATGGCGGGGTAACCCGCTAGAGACATATTTTGGAACTATATGTAGGTATAATACCTAACGTATGTGACTAAAAAGTGATGGATATAAATATTGATGGATGGAGAGGGAGAGGAAGGCCCAAGAAAAGATGGATGGATTGTGTGAGCAATGATATGAATGAGAAAGGAGTAAATGCCACCTTGACGTGTAACAGGGAAGAATGGAAGAAGAAAACATGTTGAGCCGACCCCAAATAAAATGGGATAAGGGCAGGAAGATGATGATGAAGTAGGTATAATACCTCATAAAGGACAGGTGCGTAGTACTCGTAACCAGCTTGCGTGTATGACCAGATGTATGAATGTGGAATTATTTCTAGTAGTTCAGTAGTCTGTTACATAAAATTACAGAGGTTTTTAGCAGTATCCCGTGAACCCTTATATAATTGAGTAATCCCACTGTCACGGGCAGATATCTGACCCTTGTACAAGAGACACCCGAGTGTACTTAGTAATTCTACCTGCTACTTACGTAGGTACGAACGACTCGCGGTGAATCTGGAATTAAGTAGAATGTTTTGGTCTTTTGGTCCAAATAAAGGTGTCTCAAATTATTTTTACTTAAGGGTAATATTTACTCCGTCAGGGCTGCGGGTTGTCCGCAAGAGATACCGCGGCCTCGACATAAAGGGCTAAGAAGGAACATGGGTGGTTATTAGTCAGTAGAAGTCTGACACTCTCTTTCGCTCTGCCCAAGAGCGGGAGGGGTTATTCGATGATTTTCCACCTGCCAAAAAAAGGGTAATATTTATCTTTACAATATAGATATAAATATTTGATCTGAAATTACAAAATGAATGGAAGCAAATCTGTTTCTAGTTATCAGTGACTCTTTTAATAATTAAATAAAAAAAATGGTTGCAAAGTAATTGCAGAATTGTATGAATGCCCTATAAAAATTAATAAAATACGGCAACAAAATATACAGGTATATGATTTTAAGCAGTCACATAGACATACATTCACAAAAAGCTGTTATTGTACAATTAATTAATTAATTAATTTATTTATTTATTTAAACTTTATGCACAATAAAGATACATAGGCGGACTTAATGCCACAGGGCATCTACCAGTCAACCTTAGGGTTAATCAAGACAACATTGTGGTAGGTTACAAAATAACTAAAAAAAAAAAACAATGTCAATGTTAATTGGTTTAAAAACAATCTTCACAACCCGAAAAGCATTTAATTTCCCTTTTTCCGTCATTGTTTTTGTTTATAATGACGTGAAAAGGAAAATTAAGACACTTACAAAAATATTTTTGCGGATGGAAAGTTGTTTCCGAGTGACATAGTCTAATTTTGTTTTCGACGCAGACGAGGACGCAGGTAGCAGATAGTGTAAAGATTTAGACAAATAAAGACTTTAAGGGTAGGTATTTAGGGCTGCGGATTGTTCGGAGCTGCAGATTGTTCGCAAGAGATACCGCGGCCTCGACATGAAGGGCTAAGAAGGAACATGGGGGGTTTTTAGTCAGTAGAAGTCTGACACTCCCTTCCGCTCTGCCCAAGAGCGGGAGGGGTTATTTGATGATTTTCCACCCACCATAAAAAAAAAGGTAGGTATTTATATAAACAGTTTTATGTACTTCATCTCAAAAAAAAAATTAGACTTATTTTGAGGTTCCAAAATAAGTGAAACAGTGTAAAATAAAATATTTGACATAACGGGAGTCGAACAACCGCCTTTTCTGAAGGTTTTGACTGTTCTCATTGTTGTTGCTCTTTGTACCTTTTTACGGGCGTAATGAAGGAATGTTAGGGTGCTCTGAACGTGTTGATAAGGAGTGTTTATTTTGATCTTTTGTTACATTTCTCATTTTGTTACTTTCTCTGATTTTTCACTCTGAATTAATGGGTGTCCTTGATAGGGTCTGTTGTTATCGTAGTGTTTGTAGGTCAAAGCACTTACACGCATTATTATGGAGCAGTGATAGTTTATTTAGTAGTATTATGACCGTTGAACTGAAGTATCGAGCTCGCACCCAAAACACAAACCTCTGATTTTCCGGATTCATGTGAACAGAATTGTATTATCACTTGGTTTGATGAAGGAAATATCAAGGCAACCAGGATGCATAAAGATATTTTACAGAAGTTTTCGGGTGGCATAAAAACTGTGACACCGGATTAGACACTTTGCAGAAGAAGAATACTGCTCGCAATCAGGATCACCTCAACAGTTCTAGATTTTTTTATAAACATCCATAGTACAAAGGACTCATACATACACTCACACCCTTTTCCCATGTGGGTTGGCAGAAACCACAGAACGCCACCTCCTACGATCCTTACACACTCCTTTTGCCTCGTCCACATTCATACACCTGGGCATACATACAAAGCGGTCATATAGCACCTAACCGACTCCTCTTCTATGAAAAATTGCCTTAGAATACAACATACATCATACATAAAAACTCCGTAAAGTCACTTTATAACACTTCACCACAATTTAAAACAGTTGTTTTATGTTAATTTAAAGCGCAAAGTTCACACAAAGTAAACAAATAACTTATCTAGCGCGTGTGTACTGTGTAGTTAGAAACTTTCTGTAACGGCTTTGTTTTGAGAAGAGCTGCCAAATGCTTACAAGCATTACTGTTCTCTATAAAAGTAGATAATCTAGGTATTTTATTTCAATAAATTATGATTAAATACTAACTGAAATCGTTATTTTAACGTGAAGCATCATCTTCCGGGGCTGCGGGTTGTTCGAATGAGATACCGCGGCCTCGGCACAAGGGCTAAGAAGGAACATGGGTGGTTTCTAGTCAGTAGAAGTCTGACATTCCCATGTACTCTGCCCAAGAGTGGGAGTGGTTATTTGATGATTTTCCACCCCCCCCAAAAAAAAGCATCATCTTCCTGCCCCATTCTATTTGGGGTCGACCTTTTCTTCTTCCATTGTTCCCTGTTAAACACCACGGTGGCATTTACTACTTTCTCATTCATATTTACTCATTCCTCACAGAATCCATTCTTCTTCTCTTTGGCCTTCCTTCGTAAAGCTAAATAGTAGATATTAAAGAGGTGGTAGTTCTCACCTCATGATTTTGTAATCAGTTAGTTTTGTTGATCCATTGGATGGTTAATTTATAATTTATTTAATACAAGTGAGATATGTTGAACTAACTAAAAACTAGCTTAAATGAGCTTTCATAAACATAAATTTGATAGGACATCTCTGTGTCTGAATTAGATAAATAAATATCTGTAACTCCATAACTCAGACAAAAGCGCTCTTCCTTAAAATTAGACATTGAAAAGCTTGAAGTTAAATTTGACGTTAATTATTAACCCTTAATGAGGTTAAAATGAGCAGCATATATAAACGGACAAGTTTAGATATTAATGCTGTCTTGACTTTCGTACGTTATTTTTCATGGGTGACCACTGAAAACCAGCGCTGTGCTGTGGGTCCCCATAGCACAGCACCATGCTGAGTGGTAACCTGCTTGTCGCAGTCACGACGTGCCACTTTCGTTTTATTTTCTTTTCTTGTATTCTCTAACCGACTTCCGAAAAGGAGGAGGTTATCAATTCGTCTGTATTTTTTTTTTTTTTTTTTTGTATGTTTGCTATCGCATATCTCCGTCATTAATGAACCGATTTTCAGAAACTGCTTTTTCTTGTGAAGTTTATTTTTCACTTTTTTGTGTTTTTCGTTTTTGTGTTTTCAGTTTTTTGTGTTTTTGAAGTCGGTTTTTTTTTATATTTGTTATGTGTTGTATGTGTACCTATTGCTTTTTTGTTGTCTTATTGTATGCTCGTCATGTATCTGCGACAAATAAATATTTTTTCTTTCTAAATGTAACTAACAAGAGTTTGAAGCGTTTCAATATGTTCAGTTCCGTTTTCGTACCTGAAGCGACATCTACGAACAGGAGTCAGAATTTTATTCTTTAGTTTCAGCGATGGCCTCTTCTTTTCAAAATAATGCCATCTGTTTACTGAAAATTGAAAGTGAAGCCCGCGGAAGCGTGAACTTTTAGGAACGCACATCTTGTGCGCACTGAAAATTACACCAACTCCGTAAGGCTATTTAGTTCCACAGTAAACCTATAGATGGCGTATTGTCCTACACTAGAGGTTCGTTTAGTTTCTACAAGGGAACGTAGATGGCGTGTTTTGTCTCGTTTCCTAAAAGTATCTTCATTACTATTTTTAACCGACTTCAAAAAAGGAGGAGGTTATATGTTCGTGTGTATGTATTTTTTTTTTTAATGTATGTTACCTGATTTCTCCTCCATTTGTGAACCGATTCTCAAAATTCTTTTTTTATTTGATAGAGTATACTCCTGAGGTAGTCCCATTTAAATTTGGTGAAGATCTGATCCTGATCTTCGGAGATATACAATAGAACTCTTCAAAAATAGACGGCAAATCTGTCGTGATTGCTGCAATCGCTTGGATGTTTATTGTTTACGCAACATCTTAACTTACCATCACGCCTGTATGCTCTGACGGGGTACGCAGATGTGTACAGGACGCCCAGATTTCGAGAGTTAGGTATGTTAAGTTCCATTTTATTGCGGATAAGCCTATTACCGTGACATGTATTGTTAACAACGTAAAATTAATGAATATCAAATATTTGTAAAGGATATTACAACTAAAAATGGAAAAATAAAAAAACTTTTTTGCAAAAAATAAAACCGACTTCAAAAACACAAAAAAGTGAAAAATAACTTTAGCTTCTGAAGTCGGTGACAAAAAAACTGAATAAAACAAACAAAAGTCACCGACTTCAGAAGCTAAAGTTATTTTTCACTTTTTTGTGTTTTTGAAGTCGGTTTTATTTTTTGCAAAAAAGTTTTTTATGTACACAAGCAATGAACGAATAAAATATTTTCATAAAGTTAGAAAAAACTCATTCGTATTTTATTGTAAATAAAACTAAAGGAGGGCTCGTGGCTAAGTAGTAACTAATATTCGGGTAGATTTTGTGGTTAATCCGGAGTTGCCTAGGTCGGTCCGTGGATGGGTGACCGCCTAGTACTTACGTAGTTTTCTCCGTGCCTCGGAAAGCATTGTTAAGCCGTTAGAGAGTTATTCTGCTGCATCTGGTCAGGTGAAAGGAAGCTGACTCCAACAGGGAAAAATCCAGGTCGATTAGACATATTGCTTAACATGACTACACCCTATTGCTACACCCTGACACTGACATGCAAATTGCAAAAAAACTAAGAAAAAAAATTAGTCCGTGGTCTACCCGGGCGTCGCAGACTTAAAAATATTTATAGACCACGTTTTACCACAGTAATATGCAAATGTCTTAGTAAGCCTGTTGCTTTTTTTGTGTTTCTCTATTGTTATTACACTAGAATATAATATAACACATCTAATAATTATGATATTAAATAAAATAAGATAACATTTTATTTAGTATTTATTTGTATGTCCTCATTTCGCAAGTTGCATATATTATGTTCTGTAAGCTTGTTGAATGAGACACCAGTGAGGTTGACTTGGTCTATTGATACATGGCACACATAATTAATACAGACAGACAGCAGTATCATAGACGTGGACCGACATCATAGTGTCTAGCTGGAATGACAGATAGGAACTGGATACATAGATAATATCTAGTGATGTGCTCACTATTAACATACTAAATAGTGATGTCCCAACAGTATAGAAGACAAGCCTACTAAAATATCCTGAAGAACCATATTCTAAACACCATCATTAGCCCGTATAACTAGCAACAAATTAACGTATTAGCATAACTGCTAAGCAAAACTTGGCCCCAAGTAATAGAAGATCTTCTAAATATACAAGATCTTGGGTAACGTATCCACAAAGCGTGGAGCAAGGCTTCCAGAAAGAAGCCGAACAAGTTATAGTCTGCACACGGTGCAGGTTACGCCACGTTAAATTCGACCTATCGGGAAAACTCTTTTAGCAAAGATCTAAAGAGTTGCTAGAAGGGCAATTATGGTTTTGTGATTTCGATAAGTAGATAGGGAATCGTTTTGCTGGGTATACCCAAGTAAAATAGAAATTAATTTAAAAAAAATACGGGCTTAGAGCTGCATGATACGGCGGCATGTGAAGAAGTGAGATGAAACGCAACAAGAAACTTGTATTGAAAGTTGTGGATGGATAACTCAGAGAAAGGAAGAAAACATATTTAATAATATTTTTTTTGGAGGGTGGGAAATCATCAAATGATCTTCTCGCTCCGGGTGGAGCGGAAGGAAGTGTCAGACTTCTTCTGACTATAAACCACCCATTTTCCTTTTTAGCCCTTTGTGTCCGAGGCCGCGGTATCTCTTTCGAACAACCCACAGCCCCAACAGGCACAGGCCCTTGCGGGCTCCTGCAAAGTTGCTGACATTTCGTTCTAATTGACCTCATGACAGTTTTTAAGAACGAGAAAAAAACGTCATAATTTATTTCACTTACGTTAAAAATGAGCACAATTTAATAAGACAGTCTCTTATACACTTTTACTACTCTTTACAAAAGACGAGTCGGACCACGCTTCCTAGCAACACGTCTGTTAAGTTCATCCGTCGCATCTAGAAAACTTGACTCCGTGTTTCATATACTTACGTACATATTGTTTATTAGTTAACGTGTGGGTTGTGTAATCAGAACTCCTTGATATTGTTCAAAGTGAAAACATAACATTTTGTAATAATACCTACTTAGGAACGACCTACTTATCTCCCAAGTGCCGTGTATTACCTACATAAATATTGTAAAATAATAAGGTAGGTTAAAAAATAGGACAAACAGAATAATGTTTATAAGAAAAGTTCTTTTTTGGTGTTTTTCAACATTGCACTGCTGAACTAATCTACCACATAAGATGAGTGAGGATGCGTAGCTAGAGATGTGGGTGAAGCTAGCCTTCAACTTCACATTTTGAGCTAAACTAGCTGTGATTGATTATTTTTATGGTGGAAACGTAGTCTTAGAAAGGAAATTGAGAATTGAAACCGATCCCACTAGAATATTTTATACTAAGCTAGGAAGATGTTGATGAACCATTGTTTTCTAATCTGTGCTGATTATGTATGTATACGATCTTTTGGATATTGCTTTTGAAGACCATATTATGGCACTCTTGGCACTCACTTCGTTACCGCTTTACGTGAGGACCTGTCACGCTGACTGAAAAATAAAAACACAAAAAAGTCAACCAGCTCACACGCCTAATCTAACATTTATGTGAAACGGTACAGTCAAACGAACAAATCACGTACGAACGGATCACGTCCCGCGAACCGGCGGGATGGCGGGACGGCGTGTTTGCGGGCATTTGAATTAAATTTTCACGTCGCTGGAAACATGGATGTGTGCGTGACGCGGTCCAGATCGCGTGACAACAGTTCTACCTTTTGCTACCTATACATCTTAATTTCTGCGGTCACTTTCTATTCCTAGTTTGTATTTATGAACGCCATTTTCAAGGCACGTGTGAATAAATAACTGAAGTGAATGTCAAAGGCTAAAGATAAATTCTTTTTAAAATAGTGCAGTAGCCATTTTATTTAAATTAGGTGCATTACTTTCTAACTGCAGTCGTAATAAAATAAAGCTCAAGGATTTCACTTAGCGTTTATTATTCAGAAAATAGTCATGGATACAACACGAATTACTTGTGAAGAAATTTGTTTTAAATAACAACCAATTTACTTCAAAAAATATTTCATTTGTACATTTTTTTTTCATTGTACTGCCCACTGCAGGCTGGACAAAGACTTGATCCAATTCCTTCCAAGAGTTCTTGTTCTGTGTCTGCTTGAAACCAACCGCACCTCGCGGTACATAATTACAGGTAATATTAACGACAATAGCTATTGACAAAGTTATTTATACTACATAGGTATATCTATGTGTTATTATAATTTTTTCCATCAGGAATTTATCAGTAACAGCCACGGAGTTTGGATTTATGCCCGGTTGATGGCAATAGGATCGCCCCCTATTACATGGGGCTTAAACATAACTGGCGAAATGTAGGTATACTATTAGGTACACCTCTGCCTAACCCTTCGGGGATTACAGGCGTTATGTTATGTTAGGTATATCTCATACGACCTTTGTTTTAATGCTCCACATGATATAAAGTTCCAACAATATAACGTTGTAGTTGAACATTTACTTGCAGCTGACTATTGTCAATCCATAACACAATTACTCGACTAGTGCTCTCAATCAGCTGTCAATCATTGACGCGAACTTGACATTCCATATAACCATGTTTCAAGTGCTTGGCGAAATACCGTTTATGTTGTTGGAAAAGTAATTCATTAATTCTCACTGATTTTCAAATAACAACGATCACGTCATAACATCGTATCGGTAATCCCTGGAGGGTTAGGCAAAGGTTTGTTTCGGGAGGTACCTGCACCGAATCAGGTTGGGAGGAAACACCCGGATGCCACCATTGTGCTGATCGGCCGGACACGGTGGAGCACATCATGGAGGTGTGTCCTCGTGTTCTCGTAGCGGCGATCGGCGGCGGCGACCTGTCGCGTCCGGCCCTGGTGCAAGCCATGCTCCGGGGCGAGGAGGAATGGGACGCCTCCTTCTGCGAAGCAGTGATGCTAGCGAAGGAGGTGGCGGAACGTGAGAGGGAGAGAACCTCTCGTCCCAGCCGCCGCGGGAGGCGCTCCGGGCGTCGGGTGCCACTGGTCTGTGGACGGTGAGTGATGGGCTAGCACGCCGTCCATCCGTCTTATGACGATGACAGGCCGTGTCGACGGCGCGTTCGTGTTCCACGCGCGCCTCAAAGAGACCCGTCGGGGCTGCGGGTTGTTCGCAAGAGATACCGCGGCCTCGGCATGAAGAGCTAAGAAGGAACATGGGTGGTTTTTAGTCAGTAGAAGTCTGACACTCCCTTTCGCTCTACCCAAGAGCGGGAGGGGTTATTTGATGATTTGCCACCCCCAAAAAAAAAGGGTTATGCAAAGGTGTATTTTATAATAGACTGACTTTTAAATTTTTTAAGTTTATTATGTTTATGTTTCATGAAACGGGGTGTGAAACTATTGCTGTCGGACAGAAATTAAGACTGCGTAGTTGATGCTGAAAAAATCTTGATAGAAACACACTTTACCCGACCGGGGAATCGAGACAGGACCTTATGATCAGCAGTCGCGTTTGCAACCACTATACCGAATACGAAAACGAAAATAAATGTCAAGAATACCTACTTTATAAAGGGAAAGGTACCAAGAGTCTCTTTATAAATATAAAACAACAAAGAAAAAAGGAGGACTGCTATGTAAGTACTTTTCTTCGAAAAATTACCTACAATCAAAGTAGATACCTAACTCAAAGTCGTGAAGGAAGCTTTTGGGATGATAAAAACTGAAAACACCGAGGCGTAGTAGAAGCACCTTATTTTTCCATAACCCATTCTTGTATTCCTTTTAACATGAGAATCTTTTCATGAAAATTTCCGACTTAGGGCTAAAGCACACACGTTACGTCGTCGTATCGGTTACGATGTTTTGTCTTAGAAATCTGTGCCAAGCATTCTAATTAATCATCAAGCGGTAGGTGGTGACGATGTTTGCATGGTGGGTAGTAGCTGAATAAATCGAGTAGAATGTCGTACATGGAGAGACAGTGTGTCCAGCAGAAGACTGCTGTAAACTGATGATTGTGATGAAGATGTGATGTGAAAAATCGAACTATAAAAAATAACAGACGACACAATCTTGTGCCAATGAAGGTGAGAAATGTATAGGAACGGTATTCATGTCGCGAATTTCTACGAAATGACGTCCAAACCCCACACGAAGTCGCACCGCCTCACATGGCGTATCGTGTGTGTATCGTAGCCCTAACATTTTCAAACCTAATAAATCTTACGACAACACACATACACTATTAATGTCTAAATTTTAAGTACGCACGTCTGAACCATCAAGCCGACAGCCACTGAATAATTAAATCAAGTCTGTTCTCAAGAAAAATTGATAGCGATCCGGAGCCAATCGGAATATTGAACGCGTGACTGGAGTTCCAAAGACACGTTTTATTTTTTTACCAGTTGTGGGCGATGCTGGCAGTACAAACGTGTAAATATATTTTTTATGGTTGGATGTTTATTTGATGCAAGTTAGGACTTTTTCTTTGGGAGAGATGTAGATCATTTTTGTAGCAGTATAAAGAGGATAGGATTGTGGGATTTATAGTTGAAAATCGCTGTTCGAGTGAAGAAAAACATCATGCGGAAACCAGCATACTCTTTCTAATTACATTTCCTAATTAGCAGCAGAGTAGTGTGGTAGAACTTCACAGGCTGGACGGACATGCTCACGTGTTTTAGGCCATAACGAATATCGAAATGCTATTGGAATGAGGTCACAATACTCACAATGCAGGCATTCAAAATTTCAATTACCTGCAACGAAATAAAGCCAAACCAGATGGAAGGTTACAATTAGTTCATAACATAATTTTATTATATTTCGTTTCGTTGGCACAGCATTTTTTTATTTTGTTAGTCCAGGACTTCGCCATTATCACCACCTCATCAGCAGCGCAATAACTACACTCAGCTGCTGTTTCATTGAGGTAGCCCCAATTAACGAGAGTTAATTGCCAAACGAGCCATGGAGAGTGCTATGCTCCGAGTTTCTTTTTTTTGTGCGATAAAATCCGGAATGAGGAAATTCACCGAAGAACCAAGGTCACTGACATGGCTCTTAGAATATGCAAGTTGAAGTGGCAATGAGCAGGTCACATCGCTCGAAGAACCGACAATCGATGGGAAAGAAAGGTTCTCAGGTGCGGCGACCACGATCCGGAAGACGCAGCGTTTGTAGGCCTCCCACCAGGTAGGTGGACTGACGACATCGTAAGAGTCGCGGGCAACCGGTGGATGCAAACGGCAGGTAGCCGTTCGTTATAACGTTCTATGCGGGAGGCCTTTGTCCAGTTGTGGACGTCTTATGGCTGATGATGATGATGATAAATTAACGTACAAAAAACTGTTACTGCCCGAGTCTACAGTCATAATACTCACTCTAAAATCACGTGAAACAAAAGTCAACTAATAAAAACCGAGACCAAACTAACAAAGGCACGATAAACCAATCTCACATAAAACAAAACACAACACCTTAATTCTCACCGCGGATCAAAACACACCTTACAGCGCGTGCGTAATTTACGCAAAAAAAAACCTCTTCCGGAAAAGAGGGCACTCAAAAACAGATAAAATAACAGTCGCTATCAGTAAACATGGAATATTATTAGGGCACATAAACGCTCCGTAATAAACGTGCACTAGATTTTTATGTGTTTGTAATAAAAGTTCTGGTTCTCTTCGGGAGACAGGCGGGGGGAGGTGCTATTCTGGTTGCTGAAAAGTGATCTTGCTGTTAGACATAATTTTAGTGTCTCTGCTCTCCGTCTCAGTCTTACCTTTTACTGTAGTCTTTGTGTCTCTTCGATCTATATAGATCCCACATTTCCTTTTACTCTTTTGATATTTTCTGGAAATATATTGTAGGGTTTTCGCATGTGACTAAAAAAGTGATGGATATAAATATTGATGGATGGAGAGGGAGAGGAATGATATGAATGAGAAAGGAGTAAATGCCAACTTTTTTTTTTTTTTTTTGAGGGGTGTGAAATCAACAAAAACCACCCATGTTCCTTCTTAGCCCTTCATGTCGAGGCCGCGGTATCCCTTGCGAACAACCCGCAGCCTCGACAGGCGTCGGCCCTTACGGGCCCCTTCCATGTTGCTGACATCTCTTTGAGGTGCGCGTGGAACACGAACGCGCCGTCGACACGGCCTGTCGTCGTCATTAGACGGACGGACGGCGAGCTTACCCATCACTCACCGTCCACAGGCCCGCGTCTACGGTGGCCGGAAGCCATCACGTGGCCCAGTAAATGCCACCTTGACGTGTAACAGGGAAGAGTGGAAGAAGAAAACGTGTTGCCTCGACCCCAAATAGAATGAGATAAGGGCAGGAAGATGATGATGATATTGCAAGGGTTTTCATTCTTTGTTCTTTTATTTCTTTTGTTGGTCTACTTTTTGAGTCACTTTAATTTAAAACTGTCTCGCTGGTCGCAAGCTCGACTGCTGTGCATGAGATACTGGGTTCGATTTCCAAGTCTGGCAAAGTGCTATTGGCTTTTGCCATCAGGAATTTCTCAGTAGCTGACACAGAGTCTGGATTTGTTCCGGTTGATGGCAATAGGCTCGCCTCCTATATATTACATGGGAGTTAAACATAACTGGTGAAATCTGGGAGTACTAATGAGTACGCGCCTGCCTGACCCTTCAAAAATTACAAGCGTATTTTTACAAGCTCTTAGCGGCAGTTTTGGCCATGTGAAAGTCAAAAATTATTTCACAAGAATGTACTAGTATTACCGGGATTTAACCTTGTTTTTCAATCCTACATCTCGATCGTCGCATCTCACACTCGCATTCCAGAATACCGGCAAGGTATCGCGAAAAAGTGGCGTAACGGAAGCAACGGCTGTATTCATTCGGAATTTCAATGTCCTTTATCTGGGAGGAAGAGAGCCATAAACATAGTCGTAAATTTGGTGTTATTTGTGAAAAATTTTGTGCGCCACGGTTTATTTATACGCACTTATTGTGTTTAGTGGCGGGGAATTCTCTATGTTTGCTCGCACTTCTTGTGTCTTTGTGGTGGCGATGTTTGTATGAATTGATACATTGTCGACGCGAGGGTTCCTGGTTTCTACGCCATTATCAGGTCGAGGGTAGCGTCCTTTTGGCAAAGTTTAAGACGCTCCAGTAATAGCATTTTGAGGGTTGTCTCGTGCAACCTGACAAGCCCTATACGTGCACAGGATTTCTGTTCACCTAAGCGGGAACAGAAAATGATGGTCTTTAATCAATTTTATTTATGTTTACTACTTCTAATGATACTTTAATGTTTTTTTTTGCTTTTGGAATGCTGGTATGTTTTTTTTTTTATTATTGACATTTTAATGAGTTTTTTAATGTGTTCGTAATTTTGGAATGTTATTATGATTTTTATTTATTGTTGACATTTTATTGATTTTTAATGTTTATTTATGTATTTTTCGAATGAGTTTTACTATGATGTTTTATTGATTTATGTGCTTTTTTGATTAGTTTAATTCTCTAATTGTCTGAAATAAAACACATTGTTTTTATTTTGAATGTGTTTAGTTGGGGTGGGTTCTGTGATCACTTATTTAAGTTTCAAGAATTTATAATATCGGTATTTAACATGGAGCGACTGCTTATCTGACCTCCACAACCAAGTTAGTACTGGCTACTACGATATCCCGTGGTAAGACTGGTAGTCAGAATTTTGGACCTCTGACTACCTGTAACGATTGTCAAAGACCTGCAAAATTAAATGACAGTCGGGCACAACGGCTTTATGTGCTATGCGAGGCACGGACGAAACTCGGTATGTAATGGATGCCTGGCCACCTATTAACGGAGCAACCTAGGCAAGCACGGCTTCACCGACCCGTGCGACCCGAGTGGTGCTTGTGATTAACTCATAATGTCTTTTTTTTGTGGTTTTTAAAATCATTTTTTCTCAAAGTCAATCGTTTGAAAGATAGATACTCGTACTTCCAAAGTGGTAAAATGTGCCACTACACAAATAGTTTTTGAGCTAGAGCACATTTAAAAAACCGCACACATATAACTTTGTTATTCATACAAACACTATGAAAAACAAATTTATCACAAAATATGTTTTTCTGATCCGCTTTAAGAAGAGGAGGGGGGTGCTACTACGATGGTACGGTACCCTTTTTTATGGTGGTTGCAAAATCATCAAATAACCCCTCCCGCTCTTGGGTAGAGCGAAAGGGAGTGTCAGACTTCTACTGACTTAAAACCACCCATGTTCCTTCTTAGCCCTTCATGTCGAGGCCGCGGTATCTCTTGCGAACAACCCGCAGCCCCGACGGGATGGTACGGAACCCTTCATGTGCAAGTCCGACTTGAATTGTCCAGTTTTTTTTTACTGACTACTCGAAGGAGAAACAAACACAGAAGTCATAATTATTATCTTTATTTAATTACATTAATCCAGTCTTTTTCATCAAAGAAGAGAAGTAGCAACAACTCGGCGCTATTCATCGCCATTTTAATATTCACCAGTTAACTGATACTCGCCTAACTTGGAGGGTAGTTTTAACTATTTTTACGTGGGTCGACTTGAGTTTCGGAAACTTTATAGTTTGATACAGAGTTCGTATTTCGTTTACAATATCTACTGGATTTGTTAGGGTTTTGTTCCGTCAAAATACGAAGCATGAAAGTAGGATTAATGCTGTGGAGATGCGTTCTTTGCGAAGCATGTGTGGTGTAACTCTGAATGATAAGTTGAGGAATGAGGTTATACGAGAACGTTGCGGTTTAAAAGAAGATGTAGTGACAAAAATTGAAAAGAGTATGCTAAGGTGGTTCGGTCATGTGGAAAGGATAAATGAAAGGCGATTAACAAAAGGTATTTACAAGGCAGATGTGAGTGGTAATGCCGGGAGGGGACGCCCTAGAAAGACATACACTGATCATATTGGTGCCGTTCTTCTGAAAGGACAGGTGCGTAGTACTCGTAACCGGCGTGCGTGTATGACCAGATGTATGAATGTGGACGAGGCAAAAGGAGTATGTAAGGATCGTAGCAAGTGGCGTTCTGTGGTTTCTGCCTACCCCCATGGGAAAAGGGCGTGAGTTTATGTATGTACGTATGTATGTAAATACGGAGTCTATTTTTTGTCATTTTATAATAGTGAATGGAACAGGGTGAAATCGGAAGGCAGAAAATAGGTTTTGTGGCGAGGCTTAGGAGAGGCATTTGTTCAGCGGTAAACTTCCGCAAGAGGAGAGTTGATTTTTCAGTTGTCCTATTGTCATCATCATCAGCCTATAATGTTCCCACTGCAGGGACTCAGGCCTCCTCTCTAGGAGAGAGATGGGCTATAATCCACCATGCGGGTCCAGTGCGGGGTGATAGATGTTACATATCTTCGATTTTTTTTTAAGACATGTTGATTTCCTCACGATGGTTTTCTTCACCGTTTTCAAAGACTTGGCGATGATATAAATTACCAAATGCGCCTCCTTTGGTTCGAATCCACGACTTACTGTTTGTAAGTCGAAGCCGCCACCACTGGGCCACCGCTGCTCTTCTAATGCTGCTGTCCTATGATTAAGTTTAAATTCTTTAATTCTGTAAAGAGGTAGTGAACTAAGAATAGCTTTGTTAAGCACATAACGCATTCTGCAAAGGCTTCAGTGGTGAACTCTTTGGCCATATGGACATATTTAGATTTCTATATTGCGTTTTGTCCAACAACAGTAACTGAAGTAATACAATAAACCCCCATTTAATCGAAAAAGTAACTACACTAAAAAATAAAAAGTTTACAAACAATACTCTAAAAACAATCTGCGTTAGTAGTACGTAGAAAATTAAAAGTAAATAAGTTCAATACTGACTACCTGTACCTACGTTGCTCTAGTGGTCATGAACATGAGTTCCTGGGTTCGATTCCCGAGTCGGGCAAAGTGTTATTGGGTTTTTGGTTTTTCCATCAGGAATTTCTCGTAGTAGAAACCACGGAGTCTGGATTTGTGCACAGATGATGGCTGCCTCGTTGGTCTAGTGGTCGCAAGCGCGACTGCTGAGCACGAGGTCCTGGGTTCGATTCCCGGGTCGGGCAAAGTGTTATTGGCTTTTTCCATCAGGAATTTATCAGTAACAGCTACGGATCTGAATTTGTGCCCGGTTGATGGCAATAGGCTCGCCCCCTATTACATAGGACTTAAACATAACTGGCGAATTGTGGGTGTACTATTAGGTACACCTCTGCCTAACCCTTCGGGGATTACAGGCGTGATGTTATGTTATGATGGCAATAGGCTTGCACCCTATTACATGAGACTTAAACATAACTGGCGAAATGTGGGTGTACTATTAGGTACACCTCTGCCTAACCCTACGGGGATTACAGGCGTGATGTTCTGTTATGATGGCAATAGGCTTGCACCCTATTACATGGGACTTTAACATAACGGGCAAAATGTGGTTGCACTTGCAAGGTACACTTCTGCCTTACCCTTCGTGTATTGCAAGGCGTGATGTTATGTTGTATAAGTTCACACTTTTATTTCCGGCCTTTTAAATGAACCGCATGAAATACTGTTTTACCGTGACATAAGAGTACAGCCGTGTTTTCGACGAATTAAAATTATGTTTTCATCTGTTAATTTATTCAAATATTAATTTTGCGAGGTCGGTGTGAGAGATGGGTTGAAGGTTTTCACTCAACGCTTGAGAGGTTTCCTGGCTATCCTTTCATTACTTGGTCAAATGAAAACTAAAGTGTAGGTAACGTAACATTTGCTGGCTCTAGATATATAAAATATACATCAATTTGTCGAGCATTTCTAGTTTTAATTTATAATTCTACGAAATGAGGAAAATGTCGTGACAAAGTATTGGGTATGAATGTGAATGGGTATAAGAGTAGAGGAAGACCAAAAAAACGATGAATGGATTGCATTAAGAATGATTTATTGTGCCAAAAAATGTCTTTTGAGATGCCGAGACACAGAGAAGTATTATGAAGTCAGAAGACATGCTGCGCGGACCCCAAATGAATTGGGATAAGGGCAAGAGAATGATGATGAATTCTTCGGACCTATACCAAGCTTGCATTTGCACCGTTTCTTATTCAAAAATGAAAACATGGCTGTGAATCTTTAATTAATAAAACCAGTTGGATCTAACCATATTCAAGAAAGATTACTGGTTTTATTTAGGGATTGATTGCAGCCTCTTATCATTATTTCACACATAAAAATATATAATTATTTTTACACAACAAGACGCTCAACGCGCTTTTCAGTTCAAACTGAAAAATCTTAAAAATAGATAATAGCAGAAAAGAGGGCGTGAGAGCTGATTCGACGAGTCACGGTGTGCGGTGTGCTCATGAAGGAATTGGAGACGGCCTTTGCCCAGCAGTAAGACAAAACAGATTAAAAAAAAGTTTAAAAGATACATGAATATTAACAGAAGCGGAAATAATTAGAATCTACCACTTTATAAGCCAAAGATCAAATTAACATGAAAAAAATCCTAATTAAAACCGCCATAGCCACTCAAACTAACTCATTACTCAAAAAAAGAACGCGATATATTTTTTTTATAAAGGGGACGCTAGCGCTTCGCTCGCTCAGTTGCTCTCTGTGACCTCGTTCCGCTCGAGCCGTGCTCAAGAGCGCTTCAGTCGCTTCACAGCTCCGCGGCAACGCTTAGCATGCATGTCGCTCAAATATTTCTGTCGTAATTATTTTTTGTAATTCAATTGTATGTGGATTATGAACTTTATGTATGTTATGTTATGGCTTCCTTGGTTTTTGAGAATCGTAAATCGAGCTGAAATACTGTGTTTTCTTTATGTGTTATTCAAAAAATTCGTTTTAAAAAACTAGCTGATAATTTATTTATTTATTAGGGTTCACCAACAGTTTCTGTGTACAAAATATCTTAGGTATATGTAGATTTTATAGTCTTAGACTTACACAGTCGCCAATAACTGGTTAATAAGCATTCACAAACGTTTGTGAGTGGAATTTGTTTCATTAAAACTTTCTGTTTTTTGCTATTAATTGGTTATTTCGTGACGAAACATGTATAAACATGACTTAAAACTGAAACTTGGAAGACAATGTGATTTTTGGGTCCACAATCGGCCCGTGTGATGCGATCCTCACACGAAAAGGCAGCCTTTGTTTCAGGAGTGTGTAAATTTTAAGCTGATTATGCTATTTATTAAACCACCCATGTCTATGGAGGATCATCATCATCATTTCAGCCAAAACACGTGCGACTCGCATCCAGCGAGAAGTGGGAAGCCACTAGGTGGACCGCTCCAGAACTTTTCGACCTTTTTTTTTTTTTTTTGGGGGGTGGGAAATCATCAAATAACCCCTCCCGCTCTTGGGCAGAGCGAAAGGGAGTGTCAGACTTCTACTGACTAAAAACCACCCATGTTCCTTCTTCGCCCTTCATGTCGAGGCCTCGGTATCCCTTGCGGACAACCCGCAGCCTCGAGGAACTTTTCGACCTCATTTACTATCCGTTCTGCGAGCAATGTGGCTTGTCCACTGCCACTTAAGTTTAGCAATTCGTACGTCTTTTTCGTATTTAAAATATAGGTAAATTAATCTCCAAACTTGGCAAGGGTTAGCTGACCATTCGTTGTAACACAGAAGAAGACTGCGTTAATGATACAAACCACGAATTAGAATTTAAACCACATCCCTTAACAACATAAGGTAATACATTAATTAGTTTGCAGTATGAGCGGTAAAGTTAACGCAATTACCGAAATGTAAACTTGCCCAGTGTGCTAAATTAACTAGTTGACCTAACGGATAACATAGCAGATATGCATGGGCTACAAAATTATAAATGTTAACAGTAAGTCCAGTATAGTCTGCTGGGTTACACAGGGATAGAACCAATTAACCAGCTGTACCAGGGGTAGAGCTGGTTGGCTAGTTTTTATACCTCCGTGAGAGCGAATCTACGTGTTAACGTTAGTTAATATATTATTATTGTAGGTACCAACAGTTACGATTGAGGAATCTGCAAAAAATCTAGTCTTGATAAGAATATTTTAATTTTATCTTGCATCGCAAGAGCATATAACCCTAATCTATTTAAGTCGCGAGAAAATAGGCTTCTTCTGGGTAAGCTCGTTCCATCGTCGACCTCATCTCTGCCCTTAGGGCAAGATTGAGGTCAAAAGCAAGCCCATTCCAAATAAAAAATAAATAAAAAATCGCTCAGAATAGATTATTTGTTTGTACAAAAACTTTTTTGCAAAAAATAAAACCGACTTCAAAAACACAAAAAAGTGAAAAATAAACTTCACAAGAAAAAGCAGCTTCTGAAGTCGGTGACATTTTGTTTGTTTGATTTCGTTTTCTTTGCCACCGACTTCAGAAGCTGCTTTTTCTTGTGAAGTTTATTTTTCACTTTTTTATGTTTTTGAAGTCGGTTTTATTTTTTGCAAAAAAGTTTTTTATGTTTCCATTTTTAGTTGTTCCCAAACAAATAATAGGTTTTATTTATCCCCAATAAATGGAACATTACATAATATCTTACTGTCCAAATCTGGGTGTACACATCTGCGTACCCCCTCAGATCATACAGGCGTGATGTTACGTCATGATGTTGTATAAACAATAAACATCCAAGCGATTGCAGCAATCACGACAGATTTGCCGTCTATTTTTGAAGAGTTCTATTGTATATCTCCGAAGATCAGGATCAGATCTTCACCAAATTTAAATGGGACCACCTCAGGAGTATACTCTTTCAAATAAAAAAAGAATTTTGAGAATCGGTTCATAAATGGAGGAGAAATCAGGTAACATACATAAAAAATAAAAAAAATAAAAAATACATACACACGAACATATAACCTCCTTCTTTTTTGAAGTCGGTTAAAAAAAACAAAACATTACAATTTAATTACTAGGATTAAGTTGTACAACAAAAACAGTTTAAGAAAGAACGCTTGACTTCTAGACTAGGCAAGAAGCTTGTGTCTTAGGAGCCGTTTTGTTCCCTGAAGTGTGTTAACATACAACATGAGAATATCATGAAGAAAATGGTATCTCTAGAAATAAACATCAATACATTTGCCATTCACCGATCAATCTTGGGGCTACTTCCTCTCACAGGGAGGTGGCCTTCCCCACGCACCAGCATTGTGATTTCCATAACCAGTGAATCCTTGTAACCTTCACCAGGTCAACGCTTCTGGTACAGACAAACATACAAAATTAAAACATAAAACACGGAAAAATAAAAGGTACAATATACAAAAACAGCCCACGGTAGTAATGAAAAGTAAAATTTTAACCATCTGTGCTACGATGGCCCCGGGATAAATTCCGGGGGTCATAACAATAAAAACTTTTGGACTTCGCACCTCCTTAATTTAGCCACGGCAACTTTACACCGGCAACTTGGCCACTGTTTCACGCGATATTATTTTGTTAAATATTTGAAAGGGAGCCGGTGTTCTGCAATTAAAATTCAATATAACACCTTGAATTTTGTTTGGAGTTCGGAGAATTTGTTGGTGAGGAGAAACATCTGTAGGATCTTTGTGGTTGCTTGCTATGAATTGATTATTTCAATTTGAGTTGTAGTTGTTCTGAAATAGCTTACAGATATTACAAGAGATTACAATATGGCGAGATACCTTATACAATTATTGAAGAAGAACAACATTACGAGTAGTGAAAGAAAGAGGGGGGGGGGCGTTTCCTCAGGCTTGGAATAGATGAGACTAACAAAAAAAAACAAAAGAGAGTATAGGCTATAAAAGTAACAGCTGATGCCAATGACTTCGCCCGCGTAGAAATTATATACTAAAACCTTCCTCAAGAACCTCTCTATCCATTGATGAAAACAGCATGAAAATCGGTGCAGTAGTTTTTGAGTTTATCGTGAACAGACAGACAAACGCGGACGGTTGACTTTATATTATAATATGTAGTGATTCTATTAATACGCGAAAACCTACTTTTAATGGATTTCACTATTGAAAAAAAAAAAGACAGCTAAAGCTTTAAGGGGAAAATATAATTCAGCTTTTTTTACCAAAATTAACATAATCACTGAGTATCACACTACCATCATAATGTATAATACTTTACATTTTTTTTCCTTGCAGCTTTACCAAAATATTATAGAACAGAATTACGAGAATTTCGCCCATTCGTCCCCTATGCAACTATGTACAACTAATAGTAATTTCATTGTAAAGGTTCACTTTTAAAGAGTGTGTTTTAATGGCCTAAATAACGGTGTAACTTTGACCAATCCATGAACCAGTATTGCTCAACCAATTATAAATGTAGGTACCGTACTAATAATTAACATACGATAAAATACGAAAGTAGAAACAATAAGATAAGTACTTTTACTTTAAGCTAACCTCTGAAACCTAAGAACATTACCGGAGGTCCAAAAAAGCGTGTGTCGCGGACGTACCCGAACGGCTCCGAGATAACTTTTGCCCTGTTAAATAAAGACGACAGTTTTATTGAAAGTAGGGCCGTTTGCCTTCTGTAATTTTCTCGGGATACCCTTGTTTTGTGGTGTGACTGATGGGCGGTGAGCGGGGTTTTAATTGTTTTGTTTTTAAGCATTGTTCAAAGTTGCATAGTGATGGAACCAGCAGGTTAGCAATTTGATATCAGGTGGTCGATATTTCCCGTCGGGGCTGCGGGTTGTTCCAAAGAGATGCCGTTGCCTCGCGGGCTAAGAAGGAACATGGGTTTCTGGTAGAAGTCTGACACTCCCTTTCGCTCTGCCCAAGAGCGGGAGGGGTTATTTGATGATTTCCAACACACCAAAAAAAAAAGGTGGTAGGTATTTATTGCATAAACAAATGCGAAGGTAGACTTTTAGGATGCTGTATTAACCAATTGCAATAGACCTAACAGAAACTATTAAAATATAAATTGGAATAAAAAAAATGTTGGCTAGCATCACATAGTCATCATCATTCTATTATCCCAATTCATTTGAGGTCGGCGCAGCATGTCCTCTTCCATACCTCTCTGTTTTTTGTCATCTCCTTTCTTACCAGCTAGCATGACATAGTGCATTGATGAATTCATAGGGACGTCACCTAACAGGAAAGAGCTTCCTTTCTCTTGTGCTGATTTTTTCTAAATACGTTTACGCCAATCCAGCAACTCACACTAGATCCTCGTGGTGGACAATGACCATCGGACAGAGAGGTGGCTGTAATTCAGCAGTAAGTATGTTAAAGGCTGATTTTTCTTTATTTTCAAACAAGTGAATCGCTCCCGCTACCTCTCCCAACTCCAACCATCACAAAAGGAGATAGAGACATTTTTCGCTTTTCCACAAAGTTAAAAACTCGTTATTCGCGGGCGAAAAGTTAAGGGGAGCGAGCATTGTGTCTGGCGTCGAATTTATCGCTCCAGCCGTGATGACGACGACGGCCCGATTATGACAACAACTGGCAAATGTTAATTGGAGCATTTGCTGTTTGCTGGGATGGCGTGGGCGGAGCGGGGAGAAAGTAATGTGTCGTTTGAGACGTCGTGAACAACCAGGCTGAAAGATGGTGGGGGATACGTCTTTGTGTAGTCGTGGTATTGCACAGGACCGGTTGATGTGGCGATGCCGATGTTTTAAGGAGACGTATGTCCAGCGGTAGGCGTCTTATGGCTGAATGATGGAGATGAATATCACTGCTATAAATTATCACAGCGGTAGAATTGCGCAGTACTTAAAATGTTGTAAAATATTTTAATTGGAAGCTGAATTTATCGTAATAAAGAAGCAACGACCAGACGTGGGAGTTTGGTCAGTAGCTGATTATCGTACGACAAATGAACTTCGTGTGATCTAAGATTGGTAACTGAATTATTTGCTTAAATAAGAGTAACACAATAGTTTCTAAAACTTTTACAGTCGCAATATTAACGGTATCAAAAGCAAACCCATTTGAAATCACACGTTTTTTCTTAACAATAAAATAAAAAGGAACGTTACTTGAGCGACGCACATTATGTTATATTTTTTCTCCGACCTCAATAAATAAAACAACAATATGTCTCCTCAACACCGGTTGAACAGAAGTATTATTTACCTCATAAATACCTGCACGTACGAACGTTTTGCCCGAATTATGTATCAGATAATAATAACAGAAGAAAAAACGGAAAAATATAACGAAAAAAAGCTCTCGTTGGAGACGCACTTTATTCTCACGAATAAAACACCCAGAAACATATGCCAGCAACTGGCTACAATATATATAAATATGTAACGCTACACCCGCCTACTTGCCTTTAGGATTCGACTTCAAAACTTATTTCAAGACGACCATCTCTTTCTTTAGTTTAGATGTAGACAAGGATGGAAGTTTACAATCGTGTCGAAATTCTTCGAGGCTCTAAAATACCCGTTCACTCTCTCCCCCCACAATATATTTTATGGAGAGCGCAACGTTCTTTTTGCAATAGCTACCAGAAGGTGCTCTCGAACCCTTCATATTTACGATTAAGTCGTGATCAGAAATATAAAATACTAGTGTTTTTTGTCGATAGGCTCTGCGATACACGGTGCTAGTCAAAATGCGATTTTTTGTACATTTTGCTTGTACTGTCGGTATACATTATGTAAGAGGTGTCGCTGTTTCGTGTTAAGATTTGAAGAATATTCGCTCGTGTGCCTGAGGGCTTGCATTTAAAATATGATGTGCCACAAAAAACCTACAGCAAACTATTATCATGCTCGTATTTGTATAGAACACAAATAAATGCTTGTGTCAATCTCCACATTCATTCATTCATGTGCCATCCTCAGCTTTTTTCTCTTTTGTCGTGTGATTAGTGCCTAATATATATGCAGGGCTATTGCGTATATTTTTAAAAGTCAGTGGCTATCATGGTGTCCATCGATTAACTGTCAAATGGTTATGGTTTGGTACAAAATGGAACCATTTGACAGTTATTCGATTGACACTATGATAGCCACTGACATTTAAAAAGATACGCAATAACCCTGCTGGTGTCACAGTTATAATGCCGCAGAAGGACCTCTAACTTGGTTTTATATGCCGTTGAGAAATATCATGCTAGTTGCCTTCACCGAAGCAAGTGATAATTATACAATACGCACATGAATTCGAAAAATCAGAGGTGCGTATCTTGTGTTCGAACTCAAGGCCAATGACTAGCCTGTCGAGGCTGCGGGTTGTCCGCAAGGGATACCGAGGCCTCGACATGAAGGGCGAAGAAGGAACATGGGTGGTTTTTAGTCAGTAGAAGTCTGACACTCCCTTTCGCTCTGCCCAAGAGCGGGAGGGGTTATTTGATGATTTCCCACACCCCAAAAAAAAAAAAAAAAAAAGGCCAATGACTAGCAGTTCGAAGGTCACACCACTAAGCAATCGCTGCTTACCTCATCACCCAACACCTACATGTAACTAAGGAAGAAAAAGCATTTTAAAGTATCAATGAAACCTATATCATAATATCGAACATCGATAATAATCCCACTATTACAACACACATAACACCGCTTAATCTCTTTGTATCGATACTATACGTTACAGCTATTTATTGAACGGTCTCGAGTAGTAAAAGATTACTCTTTCACTCCGTATGTTTAAAGGCTTCGGGGAAGAGATAGGGCCTTATCGTAGATAGTTGTTTGACAAACTTATTATTTACTTTAGTCTGTCTTCAATAAATATAGGAACTTAAATTTCGATGGTTTCTGACTATGGCCTTTTCAGTAAATCTTGCAACATTTTACTTAAGTCAAACGGGCAATTTTTTGACGAAAGCCCCATAGTGAGGTATCTTTTAAAAACTATCTTGTCTTTAGTAGAATATAAGTACTATCATAGTTTTATAAGTTCTATTGTTACTAACACAGTGGGCCTCTCTGTAGTCTGTTTAAAAAATAAATTATTATATTGAGGGTTATTTCTATTATTACTGACAGCCTGCGTCATCTCATTACTAGGCAAAGGGGTCTCCCATACTACGAGTTGTTCGCAAGAGATACCGCGGCCTCGACATGAAGGGCTAAGAAGGAACATGGGTGGTATTTAGTCAGTAGAAGTCTGACACTCCCTTTTGCTCTACCCAAGAGCGGGAGGGGTTATTTGATGATTTTCCACCAGCCGAAAAAAACAAAAAAAAAGGGGTCTCCCATTACTTCCATTTCTTCCAATCCAGTATCAATGTAGACCCATTGTTGCTGGTTTCCAGATCGTCCTGACTCTTATTCAATAGTGAGCTCACTAAAGAAAAATATCTCAAAACGTCTCCAACTACAAAACACCACATACCTAATACTCATATACTTAAATTAGATAGGTACATCCGCAGAAGAAAACCAACCTTTCTGTCTATTAAAAATGTAGAAAAGTCGATGAGTTTTCAAATCACGATCTGATCATAAAATGTGGATCGGGCAGCGCGATATTTGATTTGAACTCCACTATATAATATGTATGTAGGCAGGGCGCAGATATCGTAATGTAAGCGAAGTTTATATGCAAAGAGGACTCGGAATATCATCGTATTTACTGCAGCTGACTGAATGGAGTACATGCAGTGGAGTTATAAACTGGGTATTTAATTATTGAAAAGTTTAATAACAGAGATTTTTACGCAACAGAAAACTTATTACCTTCAAGTAAGTAGAAAAAACCTTTGAGAAGATTTTTCAAAACCTTCTGCCGTGTACTAACCTAAGCTTAGTGCCCCGAACAAACGACCGTCATTCTCGACGAATAGAAAAACGTATAGTCGCATTCAGAGGGTTTTTCCATTAACTGCGTTTTTAACAAAACGATTGCCTTATCATGCAACCGATTGCTTTGGTTAGGATACCGCATTGAATTTTTAAACTCTGTTTTAGTATTAAGACCCTGATAAAATACTATTTTTTTTTTGGACAAACCACTGCAACTCCCGAAAACCAGAACCAACAGTGGCGACCAGCAGCCGAATTCCCAAAAACAATTTAAACTGCTTTGCCAAGGCAGCAACAAAATTTACTAAAAACAATAGCGGAGGAGTAAGAGAAACGATGAAATACCTACAGGCAAAAACTGTACGTCGTAAGTTTCATACAAGTATCTGCGTTCGATCCCCAAAATCTGTCCCGCCACACAAAAACATCAAAACACTGCTGAAACCCAAGTAAACCAACGAATTCTTTCCCCACTCACATTCGTCGTGACGTCTGTAATGAAAGCGAACAAACGGACGAGCAATTAGCCGCTTTATTGCGCTCAATTAAGTAGCTGTAACAAATTAAGAAACGCGAACGAAAAGCTCGCTCGCTGTTAACAGATTATGTAAACACGGTAACGAAGTGAATGCTGCGGAGGTGTAGTTGTAGTTTAGTGGATGCGGTATTTTGGAGGAAAAACTAGAAAACACCTTGACCTTGTACCTACATATTTTATTTTGACGTTGTTTTAGTGTAACCGTAATGTGTCATGTGTGTCATGTGTAATGAAAACACACAGATGCTTTCAATCATTTTCGGTGACATTGTCTACAGTTAATTATGTTTAATATACTTCCTCGAAAACTGGCTATTATCGCGCTACGATTAGGCTAAACGTTAAATGTAATTCACACCATTTAATCCATTTACCTCAACTAATCTTTTACTTTCATATACAAAATTGCAGTGCTCAGCTTCACAGCACCCTCGCCTGAAGCTCGGGTATGAATTCCGCCTAGGCTGCAATGACAAAGTTTGCCCACTTCCATAAACAATTACTTTAACAGACATTAAATTACTCATGTAGAATAATAAGCATAGTCTTCGGAAAGTCTATTTCTTCCGTTTTGCGAAATTTGAAATATTCTCAGAGTTCTTTGAAGGATTTCTCTGGAAAAGAACTGGAGTTATATCAACGTAGCTACTAGATGCGGAAAGTGGAAGACAGGGTATTGTGGCGCAGATTGGAAGAAGCGACTGAATGCTCTATCCTCTAATTGTTTGTACACTCCATTTTACCAGTAAAATTATTTTAAAAGGCTTTGCCCACGTCGAGTTTGCTAATGTCCCACGGGATCGTACTACCGAGAAACTATATGTATTCCTTTTATATTCAATTCCGGTCAGTAGTTTTTGCGTGGAATTATCACAAATATCCAGATACTCATATCTACATCCTCACAAACTTTCGCATTTACAATATTATTATTAGTAGGATTTTTGTTTTTGTTCAGTAAAATTACCTTCTCCAAACCTCTCTAGCTCAATGGTAGGTTGTCGCGCCGCGTCCTGATTACGGCGACACCTGACGAACTGCATCCGCTGTGAGCTAATTGTTTGAAAAATTGCATTCAACTCTAGTAAGAGATTGCGCGTTCACTTTTTGTGTGACATGTCATCTTTTGTTTAAGGTTTTGTTGGGGAATAACGAGATCACATTGTTGTGAATTTGTGATACGTTGTTGACGAAGGTTAGGTCATTTTTGACATTTCATAATTTTGTAAAACTGCTGATATTTATAAGGAAGTTAGCTGCTTAAGTAAGAACTTATGCTGGCCTATGTCCTATGTCCAGCAATGGAGACCTGTAGGCTGATGATGATGAACAGGAAATACCGTGTGATGTCATTATCATTTTAGTGTGTACTTTGTCTTCTAATTAATTATACTATTTTCATTTTTAGTATCGTATTAAAGGTAAATATAGGATCACTCGTGTGTCTGTTAGTCTGTTTGTCTATCCAACATGGGGATGTTGGATAGACACACAGACTGACGGAACGGAAACGGAACCCTTATAGGATCACTCTTGTGTATTTCTGACCATTGTCTCCAAAACTACTGTACCTAAAATTTAGAAAAATATACTGAAATTAGTTCAACACTTATAGATTACAGGAAAACCTAGATGAAGTATAAGGTGCTAAAATAACATTGAAAATCTCTCAATATTTTATTGTAAAGTATGTAAGATGTTCAAGCATACCTAAACACTTAAATAGGTCATACAAACATAAACATACGGCATTTTCTCATGGGGTTAAGGAGAAACTGCAATGTCTCCTCCTGTTATGATCACAAGTCATCCAATGTATATGACGATCAAAACCAATATTAACAGCCACAGTAACAGACGTCAGCTGTACACAATTCTGTCTGGCCGGGTGACCCCGTAACACTAACTACGATTAATTCCCCAACAATCCAAGTAAGCGGGCCAGCAGCAATAACTAAGTCGGGTCAAGTGTACCGCCATAACTTGCGGAGAACGACCGCACATAGAATATTTACACAAGCTCACTCAAACACCTTTGATCAAAAGTTACCGTTACTAACTGTAATCCAGGGAGATTAAGAAACGAGTTGCAATGATATTAGAGTATTTGTTAAAGTTAACCCCTAGTTATAGTTCGGTGGAAGCGGACTGGTAAATTAGTTAGGAAGTTGCTTGTTTATGCTTATAGTTTGAGGTTATGTGTTTGTGTGCTTTTAGTGTTTGAAATTGAGCTGAATAGCTTAATATACGATTGTTAGTGTGGCTTGAATTGGGTTAGTTCAACCTATGTGTTGTGATCATACCACGCAAAATTTAGGAATCCTGGCCCAATGTGAACTTTTATTATCATTTGTGCCTAAAATACTTGACACTCATCGATATAAATTACTATTACTCGTTTAGGTGGCGTTGCTTCATAAATATTATCGCGTTAGAAATAATTGTATATAATAGAATATACGATGTTTGTTACTGTAGTGTATAGACATTTGTAGTCGGGTATAAGTCTGTCGTCTCGAGCAGCGCACGCGCGGGGTCGCGGGGCGGGGTGGCACTGACCGACCGACCGCCGCGGGTAGAAGACGCGGACGCTTGCTGCGAGCCGATATCAATTTGGTGTTACTAATTGTTCTTTCATATTATCCAACTTTGGGTCCAAGTGTACATTACATGTGGCGACGAGACAAACTGTGAGTATTTTAAGGATTTTAACATTTAATAACAAAAGAAAAGTGAGAAAAACATAAGCACGTGATCAAAATATCCGTACTATCCGACTAACATCGTTGAATAAATAAAAGTGATTATTATGTGGGTAATTAGGTGACTACCCGCTGGATTTTTTCGCAGATGAAACCCAACACAGATGAAAACCTACTTGAGTTCGAGCCTCAGTATTTATTACCTATAAAATAAAGTATGTGTTATCATTGTTAATAAAATTGACTGTACAAGTTTCACATTTTTGACTAAGAAAAATAGAATGAAATGTAAATTAACTAGGTACCTACTCGCTTGGCCGTGACTTGCATAGGCATTCTTTTGTTCGCGTTTTAGGTTTCTAGGTTTCTATGGGCGTACATCACGGGAGTGACATACCTACACATATTTTGTCAACCATACCTACCTACTTATTAGAGATGTTTCCTTGAGAGTCACCGAAAGTATCGGGCGGTGAGCGGTTTTAGCTACAGAACATTAAATTTCGGATATCGATAAATAATAAGTGTACAACTTGCATTTAATTGCGGAGATTTACCGGTATAGCATTAAATTGCGGACATACCTACATGGCATTAAATTGCGAAGTTTTCAAAGGAAAAAAGGCATTAAATTGCGAATATTAATAAATACTTAGTGTACAACTTGCATTTAATTGCGGAGATTTACTGGTATAGCATTAAATTGCGGAGATTTACTGGTATAGCATTAAATTGCGGACATACCTATAGACATGGCATTACATTGAGGACATACCTATAGACATGGCATTAAATTGCGGACATTCCTATAGACATGGCATTAAATTGCGGACATACCTATAGACATGGCATTAAATTGCGAAGTTAAAAAAAAAAAAAAAAATACACGCGGTGGGTAATGCTTACACGCGCCAGCACCACAGTACTGTGACGACCGCGTGTCTTCATGTGCTTACAGGGTGTGTTTACCTTAACGACTACTTGTCGTCATAAGCGTCGAAGGTGTACTGCGGGCGTAGATACGTAGCGTACTAACTATAGCATAGGTACAGTCACGTACAGTAGACGCTTTATTACTAGCATTATATTGCGAAAGCGTGTTAAAAATCTATAAATATGCAACATAGGTACTTACCTTGTCAACAGGTAGCTCCAAATGGCACAGTACACCTTAGAGAAGTTCGAATGTGAAGGGGAGGTTGGTTCAGTCTCTGTCCGTTGGGAAAGATGGAAAAGAAGTCTAAAAATTTACCTCGAGGCGGCAGGTATAGACACCGAGGCAAAGAAAAGAGCTAGTCTACTACATTTCGGTGGTCCCGAGTTACAAGAAGTCTTTTACAACATCCCGGGAGCTAATGCAACGGAAGGCGAACTTTTTAACGTCGCGATCGAAAAATTAGACAACTACTTTGCACCTAAACAGAGCAAAGTGTATGAGCGACACCTGTTTCGCCTCCTAAAACAGGAACAAGATGAGAAATTCGAAAAATTTCTTATCAGACTTCGACTGCAGGCCAAGAAGTGTCAGTTTGGTGAAAAAGAAGACGAGCATATCATAGACCAAATAACTGAAAAGGGTAAGACAGAAGAACTCCGAAAGAAGATTTTGAAAACAGGGGACAAGATCACTTTGGATGAAATAGTTGCAGAAGCGAATGCACTGGAAGCCATAGATCGTCAATTGGGAAATTTTGGTATAAAACCGGCGGAAAGTCAGTCAATCAACAGAGTAGGCACAGAGACATGGAAGGAGAAGCAAAAAAAAAAGAGATTGGAATGTAGTCGATGTGGAAGTTCGAGACATTTGGCCCGTGACAACAACTGCCCTGCCAAAGGAAAGGCTTGCCTTAAATGTGGCATCATAGGACACTTCAAGGATCAATGTCGGACAAGACAAACTCAGAAGAGGAAATTGGAAGGAGAAGAATCATCGAACAGTCAGGGAATAAAGAAGAAAAACAGGACAACAAATAATGTCGAAGAAACTGCAAACATAAGCTCGGATGAAAGAAAAGTCGACTACATTTTCAATATCGAGAACGACGCAAAGGTCAAATGTAACATAGGTGGAACCAACGTGGAGATGTTGATAGATTCGGGCTGTAAGCACAATCTTATAACGGACCAAACTTGGGAAAGAATGAAGAAAGATAACGCTCAAGTTACCAATCAAGATCCGAATCCGGACAAAACGTTCGTAGCCTACGGGAGTGCAACACCGCTGAAGCTTTTAGGATCATTCAAAGCTACGATAAAACTTGACGGAACATCACAGGACATTACAACATTCTACATAATTGAAAACGGTACGCGTGACTTACTTGGACGTGTCACGGCAACCTCATTAGGAGTACTTCGGATCAATTTGGATATCAACCAGGTTGAAACGGAGGTGTTCCCAAAATTTAAGGACGTTTTAGTTACCATTCCGATTGACGATTCAGTAAAGCCCGTTGCTCAGCCGTACCGGAGGATTCCAATCCCGCTCGAAGAAAAAGTAGAGAGGAAACTAAAAGAATTATTGAAAAGGGACATTATAGAAGTCGTGAAAGGTCCTTCTAACTGGATCTCGCCTATAGTCCCTGTGCTAAAAGACGGAGGAGACATCCGATTATGTGTCGATATGCGCCGAGCGAATGCGGCTATACAACGTGAAAACCACCCACTACCAACGATGGAAGAACTGTTGCCAAAAGTTCGAGAAGCCAAAATCTTTAGTAAGCTAGACATACGAGATGCGTTCCATCATATCGAACTTCACCCAGACTCAAGGCATATCACGACCTTCATTACCAGCAAAGGATTGTATCAATACAAAAGGATGATGTTTGGTATCTCGTGTGCCCCAGAGATTTTCCAAAAAACACTGGAACGAATCCTTTTAGGTTGCGAAGGAGTCATCAACTTCATAGATGACATCTTGACGTTTGGGAAAGACGTAGTAGAACACGACTTAAGACTTAAAAAAGTTATGGCAGTGTTAGAGGAAAATAACGTGATGTTGAGGGAAGAAAAATGCATTTTTAGAATGCACAAAATCCACTTCCTAGGGCATGAACTGTCAGAACAGGGAGTTAAACCACTAGACAAGTATATCGTGGCTATAAAGGGATTCAGAGCCCCGACGAATATCGCTGAACTGCAGAGTTTTATGGGTTTAGTGAATTACGTGGGAAAATGGATCCCCCACTTAGCAACGGTAACAGAACCCCTCAAGCAACTGCTACGGAAAAGAACGGGAAGAAACACGGACATTCAGGGTGACTGGGGAGATGCCCAAAAGAACGCATTTAATGATCTCAAGGCGGCACTCATGAAGGTACCAAAATTAGGTTACTACAATCCTCATGATAAGACTGCTGTGATTGCAGATGCAAGCCCAGTGGGTCTGGGTGCAGTGTTGGTGCAAATCAACAAGAATGGGCCAAGAATAATTGCATTTGGTAATAAAACCCTCAGCAGCTGTGAGCGTCGTTACTGCCAAACAGAAAAAGAGGCCTTAGCTCTGGTTTGGGCAGTCGAACATTTCAACATGTTCCTGTATGGCAAGGTGTTCGACCTAGTAACGGATCATAAGCCCTTAGAGGTGATATTTGGCCCGAAATCAAAACCATGCGCTCGCATTGAGAGGTGGGTGTTAAGACTGCAATCCTACAATTTCAAGGTGAAATATAGCCCGGGGAAGACCAACATAGCCGATCCACTATCGAGACTCTGTGAAGTGGCAACAAACCCGACGGCTTTATTTAAAGATCATGTTCAAGCGGTTACCGAATCTGCACGACCAGTAGCCATCACATTACAAGAGATCACTGAGACTTCCCTTGGAGATGCAGAGATACAGAAGGTTAGAGAGGGCCTTTACAATGGAAACTGGGATGAACCGGTTAAAGCCTACAAACTTTTCCAGAATGAATTATGCTTTCATGGCGATATTCTCCTCAGGGGGACGAAAATTGTAATCCCAACCAAATTACGCAGAAGAGTTCTGGAAGCTGCGCACGAAGGTCACCCGGGGATAGTCGCAATGAAAGGCAGATTGAGGACCAAGGTATGGTGGCCAAAGTGCGACAAAGATGCTGAAAACATATGCAAAGCCTGTAAAGGATGCATCCTGGTCTCTGCTCCCAGCGCCCCAAACCCATTAAAAAGAAGAGATTTACCTTCCGAACCATGGGTTGACATAGCAATTGACCTCATGGGCCCCTTACCTAGTGGAGATTATATCCTGGTAGTTGTGGATTATTACACCAGATATAAAGAGGTGATAACATGCAGAACCATAACAAGCTCCGAAATAATCGGAATGCTTAAAGACATTTTTAGCAGACTTGGCAATCCGGTCTCGCTTACATCAGACAACGGGAGACAATTTTCCAGCGAAGACTTTAAGAGTTTCTGTGCAGAGAGGAACATACGACTCTATAATACCATTCCCTACTGGCCACAACAAAACGGAGAAGTGGAACGCCAAAATAGGGACATCCTAAAACGCTTGAAGATTTCTCAAGTAGAGAAAAAGAACTGGAAGGAGGCTCTCCGTGAGTACATGGTGATGTACAATAGTACACCTCACACAGTTACAGGAAAAACACCTGCTGAACTGTTCTTTAGACGACAATTTCGAGACAAGCTGCCTATGATTCAGGACATGACGCATCTCTCGGAGGATCTTGAAATGAGGGATAGAGATAAGGAACTAAAGGAAAAAGGGAAGGAATATGCGGATAGGAAGAGAAGAGCTACTAGTTGCGAATTGGAAGTTGGAGATAAAGTATACGTCAAGAACATGACTAAACAAAACAAGCTGAGCTTAAACTATGAACCCGAAACACATACTGTCGAAGCGAACAAAGGAGGGGACGTGAGTCTTCGGAACGATGAAACTGGTCAGCGAATCAGACGGAACGTCGTACACTTAAAACGAGTGGAAGGACAATGGAAGGTGTTAGATAATGAGAATAATGTTAGTGATGCTCAAACAAACGATAATAGTGAGGTAAATCAATCACAACTCGAATGAATAAAATGATGGACAATAATGACTAAATATAATTGATGATTAGTGATTAAACATAATTTGAATAACGACTTGCTGATTGTACTTGATATGACTTATGTAAAATAAAAATAACAAAATGTTTATTAAATTACTATATATTTTGGTGATTATGAATGTATTTATTTTGTACGTTAACCTTATCACATTTCCTTAACTAACTATTTTTATTAGGTATATTTATATTAAAAATAATAATAATAAGGGAGAGATGTAGTGTATAGACATTTGTAGTCGGGTATAAGTCTGTCGTCTCGAGCAGCGCACGCGCGGGGTCGCGGGGCGGGGTGGCACTGACCGACCGACCGCCGCGGGTAGAAGACGCGGACGCTTGCTGCGAGCCGATATCAATTTGGTGTTACTAATTGTTCTTTCATATTATCCAACTTTGGGTCCAAGTGTACATTACAGTTACCAAAACTCGACCATCATCATCAGCCACAGATTGACTTCACTCAGGACCAATAGGCCTCTCTTTGATTGTGCCAAGCTCCACGCTCTTGTGCCAACCTCTTCCAAGATATTCTCGCAATAGGAACAATGTAGTCTGTCCATCTCACCACCGGACGACCAATATTTCTGTATCCATTTCTTGGACGCCATTTGGTTACAGCTTCACTTCACCTGTCATCACCGTGGCTTGTTAGGTGTCCTGCCCAACTCCATTCGAGCAACTAAAACAAAATGGTACCTATCTATATAATTATCGTTGTGACTGTACAAAAAAAAAGTTGCAATAGAGCAACAGGGCAAATAGACATTGAAGCAAGATTGCGTTTGAGCTTGTTTTCTTATAAACGCACCTAATAACGCCTATAAGATCAATAGTTTTGTCAATAAATTTTATTCACGGCCACCATAACATCATTAATTAATTAAAACAATCTCTCGTAAAAACACATTTTATTTAGTTTCATCCTTCCTCAAAACTGTGACCACAAAGGAAGCACAAAATAAAAATTAAAAATTCCCACATGCATACCGTGGCATGTGTCCTTATTCAGATATTCACATAAAACCATCTCTATTCGGTAGTGGTAGTAAATAGTGTCGAGTCGCCAGACGCTGTATGTAGCACGTAGTGCCTTGTAAAATATTCAGAGGTGAGGGGGGGTGAAGGGGTGCGCGGGAGGGGTGAAATAAAACCTGCTGCTGTCTACCAGACGGAATGTTGGCATCGGTATTAACTTTTGCAAGTGACCAGGAAATGTGGTGAGGAAATTGAAGGTGTGGTTGGAGTTTCTTTTACAATACTACTGAAGATGTTTCTGTTTTTATTGTTAAACTGTTTTATGGCCTAAACCGAGCTTGGTAACGTGCTATAAGCTCAACGTGGTTGTCTATTAAGGCAACCACGTTGAGGTCCTGAATTCAATTCTCAGGTCGGGCAAAATTTTATTGAGTTATTCTAATAAAAAGCAACCACAGAGTCTGGATTTATGCCTGGTTGATGAAAATAGGCTATTATACTACTTGCCTGTCATGAACTGCCTAACCCTTCGGAAATTATGGGGGGTGCTGTTTTGTTTATATATGGAGAAAACAAATGAAATAAATTGTTTAGTAGTAGGTATGTATTGAGACCACATCATGAAAGAAACAAATGATGCATTCACAACTTTGTCTTTGAAAGTTGTATTCTGTGGTCGCATTGCTTGAAGTCGTGAACGGGGATTTAGAGTTCGTTGTATTTTAAATCGTCTCAACATCGAAACGATATCGTTTATTATAGAAGTTTTCTAATACGACAAATGAGCTCCAAAATGAAACCCACATAACGAAGCATGAGGTTCTAACTCCGATTTCTGGGTCGGGGCAGATTTTATTGGGTGTTTCCCTCAGGAATTTCTCGATATCAACCCTAATGGATTTCTTTTCAGTTAATAGCCGATAGTCTTTAGGCTGCTCTGCTTCCCTATTTTTTTTTTTTTTTTTTTTTTTTTTTTCTGCTTAAATATGTGCTAGTGAAATGCGAAATAAGAAGTGAGTAAATAGAGGAGTCTGAGAGATGAGAACTGTGTTGGGGTCGGCTTCCAGTCTAACCAGATCCAGTTGTCAGACTTTCAGGACCTGTAACGACTGCCAAAGATCTATATATGACAGCCGGGACCAACAGCTTAACGTGCTTTCCGAGGCACGGAGGTAACTCGGTATGTAATGGGCGGTCACCCATCCACAGACTGACCTAGGCAAGAGCGGCTTAACCTAAAGATAGACCCAAATGGCAGTTATTATTAAACCACGAGCTCTGTCGAGTCGAGTCTGAAAGTTGTGTGGTAGTAAAAGGTAGAGGAGGAATAGGAAAGAGGAAAATATCGTAAATAAAGTTTTGAGTTTGAATGTGGTATAATATGGACTGTGTAAAATATGACATGGTAAGAAAGGAGAATTCTAACGAGATGTCGAGTGAAATATTTAAGAAGACATGCTGCACCGACCTCAAATGAATTGGGAAAATGATGATGTTTTGGTGAAATGTTATTATTGTTCTGCCCTCCGACTATTCCAGGCGTAAACGTGAAAAGCACAGTTTAAGTTCTACTTCTTAGAAAAAAAATAACTTAACCTTCACTGGCTAGTCTCTTAACCCTAATTCCACCTATCCTTTTAACCTAGTCAAGTATGTTATAACGAAATATAGCCCTATTGGGTACTGATTCAACAAAATTGATGGCGTCGATTACTTCGATTGAGCCGTAGCATGAATGTTTAAGATCCGAGCGGTCATCACCATCCATCTCGAGATTGAAGGACGGTACTTGATACTTAGGCCAATTACTCGTATTTTTGTGTTTAGAGGAGATAATTCTAAAGCTTGTCTTAACTTACTTTTTGTTACTAGTTGTATAAATGCAATACTTTTAGAAATCTTGACAAACTTAATGGATGGATTAAGTATCCTTTAAAGAAACATTAGGTATTTCAGAATTCTGTTTTTGTGATAATTATGTTTTTCCAATGCAGGAAAATTCAACTGATAATGTGTTAAAATTAATAATGGAAATAATTGATTTAAGTTCTATATAGGCGTAAATATGTTTTGAATTAGTAAAGGTGTTTATAAATGCATGTTCATATTTATGATTGTGTTAGGGGCCATCAAATTAAGTAAAATAAGATATATATGTCGCTGCGAGAGTGTCTATCTGCTGGGATCATTAGTCAATCTAATTAATAACCAGCTTATAATAATAGCTTAGCTTAGTTTTTTATAATAATTGATGAACCTGCCATCTCTGAGATATTTGTACAGTTATTACGACAGTGCCATCTGTTAGCTTTTGTGTTAACTACTACAGAGATGGTTTGTAATTGAATGGTGGACGGCTCGAATAATGATTTATTAAACAGAGGTCTTTAACTAGAACTATAGTTAAAATTAAGATAAGCTAATTGATTATGAATATTGGGATTTTAATGATTGCTCACTTGAAATTAGGCTGTATGAGAGACGTCATTGCACATTGTTGTGAAGATGGCGGCGAATACGATTTTAATAGTCAATAACTCAATTTATAATCTGAAACCACGACTAAATCAGTTTCTTTATGTAATTATAAACTAAAAAGTCATAAGATTATTTTGTAGAGCAATTTATTAGTAGAAAACCCGTTCTTTGTATTAAATCCTTTAATTAGCCAGAAATGGCGTAAGTAACATTCTGTTGTAAAATGTAATGAACCTATTAATTAGACATTAACTTAATAACGCCTTCGCATTAATATTGGTATTGTTTTATTGTTAAATAATTATTACAATCAATTGTGAATTATTTTAGTATTGTTTATTAGTTTTAACTGATTAAGTAATTAATAACAATACTGAGTGCGTTGTACTTCCGCTAGACGGACTAGAGACGCGTGAGCACAGAACATCGCGAGAGACGAAAGATGAACGCACATTATCTCGTGTTTAGCAAAAATTGCAATTGCAATATTAATATTAAGTAAATGAAAGTGGTTTTTGATGTGATTAATATTAATTAGTGCAAACGAGAATTGTAACATGATTTAAATGGAGTTTCTTAAACCCATTCGTCTCCATAGTAACAATGATTTATGTGAATGTGTCTCAACCTCTGAAAAGTTTATAAGTGCCTGTAAATGGACTATTCTAAATAAACGTTTGGTGTTTGAGTCAAGTATTGTGTGTGATTTCAACTACCCATTTACCCATCTGCCACGAAGAGGAATCTAAGGCGAAGACAATATGGCGGAGGCCATTGATATTTAGGAGCAGCGTTCCTCAAGTGGTTTTCCCGCCGTAACATATATATGGTACCAAAAATGTACTCGCGAAAAAAATATCAGCAGCCCCGTACGTAACGATGGAGTTGATACGGAAAATACGGAAAATCGACGTTAATGTCTTGTTAATAAACTTTTAATTGCCAAAATAAGTAAATTGAATAGTAAAACCCAACTAAGCCAATTAGCTTACTTTAACTTTACAACATTTTTTGTTTGATTACCAACATTCAGCAGCAAAAGGAAGACCGAATTTAATTCAAACAAATTTATTTATGCGCCGGAAAAAATGCAAGAATACCCCCAACCAATTACTTCGTTATCTTGGGCTCTAACTGAATAAAACTCTGGAGCGTTTCATCATTTTCGCGTGGCAAAACTTTTAGTTAGTTTTTGTGCTAACTTCTGATTTATGACCCCACCGGCCATCCCTCACGGCATACTCTCTAATAAAGGAATTTACTCGAAAAAAGGTCAAGGAATTATTATTTTTTCGCTCCCACTTGATGAAATTTAAGCTGGTTTTGACGGGAGACTGTGTGTAATATTTTATAAAGACGAGGGTTTTTGTCAAGATTCTACTGTGTGTTGGTTTAAAATAGAGGTGGGATAAAGAGTGGATGTCACATTGGGAGAATAACTGGGTGTTAGCGGTAGACTAGGTTCTACGGTAGCGGAAATCCCCGCTTTTTGCAAATTAAGGTATGGGCAAACTGCGGGCTTGTGGACGGTGAGCGGGCCTGTGGACGGTGAGTAATGGGTTAGCTAACCGTCCGTCCGTCTTATGACGACGACATGCCGTGTTGACGGCGCATTCATATTCCACACGCGCCTCAAAGAGATATCAGCAGCATTGCAGGGCACGCAAGGGCCGACACTTGCCGGGGCTGCGGATTGGTCGAAAGAGGCTAAGAAGGAAAATGGGTGGTTTTTAGTCAGTAAAAGTCTGACACTCCTTTGCTCCACAGAGCGGGAGGAGTCATTTGATGTTTTCTCACCCACCAAAAAAAAAGGTATGGGTAATGCATGGATGCATTACAAAAAAGTTTGCACATACCTTTTTTTCCCAGTAGTAATTAGTGCTTAAATTATTCCTTGTATTTAATTTCTTACATTTTCTAATCAAGAGTCTAAGAAACACACACAGCATGATTATCATAATAACTATACCACGAAAACCGCAGCCTTATATCTAGTAAAATTACAAAATACACGAGTTCATGAAAAACCCGATTTCACGTGTTACGACCTGCACGTTTTGTTAGCCACGCGAAATTTCCCAAAATTGGCTTCTTTAATGTATGGCACGCGCAAATGTATAAAAAAATCGTGTGCAGATGTACTACTTACACAGCAAAAGTTCGGCTGATGCCAAACGTGGGTAGATGGTAGAAATAATATGAAGGAATATTTCAATTTTTCAAATGGTGATTTGGAAACATCGCTGGGACAGACTTGCGTTTTTTTTTCCTTCTAACCTTTTTTTAGCGGAGTTGAGTCTTTTATCCTTCGTTCGCTCATTAGTAACGTTATACAAGTAAGTACGTCATCATAAGCCAAGCCTTTTCTCAACTATGTGTTAAGGTGTAACACTCGAATACCAGTATATGCCTATCCAACCTCCACAACCCAGTTAGTACTGTTCCCCTTACCCTTTGGTAAGACTGTTTATCAGTTTCTCAGGCCTCTGACTACCTGTTACGACTGCCAAAGATCTATATATGGCAGCCAAGACCCGTTGGTCCTGGCTTAACGTGCTTTCTGTGGTACAGGGTAAACTCGGTAATGGGTGGTCCCACATCCATGTTCCAACCGAGGCAAACATGGCTTAACCGACCCGAGTGGCAGTTTTGATTAACACATGAGCATAAAAATCAAAAACAAAATCATTTATTTGCGTAAACAAGGCACAGAAGGTTGGTAAAACATATAAAATTGGTCTCTTATTCTGCCTTTAATTTCGGCGTGCAAATATAAAAGTTACATATTTCTTATTTATTTAAATTAATTATCTTAGATTACAATCATGCTGTCATTAAGTAGATAATCCCATTAAAATTTTATAAATGTCAAATAATCATAAAAAATAATAAAAGTAATAATCATAAATGTCAGTAATATTAATTTCACTAATGGGAGATATTCGCCACACAATAATATTTTAAATAATTTAAATGACCGTGCGATTTTTAAAACTTACAATTTTGCTTTCCTAAAAATAAGTAAATAGATAAATAAATAGAATCTATAAGGTCATGTACACTATTATATGTGTCACTTAAATTAATTATTGATCATAATCAATCAGTCAATAAACAGATAACCCCATTAAAATTGTATCATAGTATTAAATGTCTAAATAATATTTAAAAATAATAATAAGCATAAGTGTCAATAACAACAATGTCAATAATGGGAGACGTTCATAAAACGTTCTTCCAAATTTTTTTTTTATTTTTTTTTTTTTATTTGTAATGGGCTTGCTCTTGACCTCAATCTTACCCTAAGGGCAAAGATGAGGTCGACGATGGAACGAGCTTACCCAGAAGAAGCCTATTTACTCGCGACTTAAATAGATTAGGGTTATATGAACTCGGGAAAACCGACGCAGGCAGGGAGTTCCACTCCTTGGCTGTGCGCATAATAAAGGACTTAGCAAAGCGCTTCGTTCGAATGTGTGGAACATCGACTAGGTATGGGTGATAACCTGCAGTACGCCTAGTCTCCCGATGGAAGAAGGGAGATGGTGGAATCAGCCCGTGGAGTTCCTGCGCACACTCTCCGAAGTACAGTCTGTAGAAGACCGACAGACAAGCGACTTTGCGGCGGTGGGCCAGGCTATGTAGCTTGGCAACCAGCTTAGCGTCACCAATTAGTCTCCTGGCTCTGCGCTCTACAGAGTCAAGTGTAGCAAGTTGGTATTTGGCTGAGCCATCCCAAAGGTGACAGCAATACTCCATGCCGGACCGGACTTGAGCTTCATATAATATTGAAAGCTGTCCAGGCTTGAAGTATCGCTTAACCTTGTTTAGGATGCCCAGCTTTTTTGCCGCAGTTTGAGCTTTTGACTCAATGTAGGCGCCGAAGTTCAGATTTGCGCTCAACTTCGTGCCAAGGAGCTCGAGACTGTCCGTGACTTGTACAGATGCACTCCGGAAAGTAGGGGCCAGATCAAACGGACTCCTTTTGACGGTGAACAGACACACTTGCGTTTTGGTGGCGTTGAAATCAACCAGATTCTCGTCACCCTACTTGGAGACAAGACTTAAGGCTGAATTCGTGCGCTCTACCATGGCCTCTCTCAATGAACGTACTTCATCACCGCCGGCTTTTGCACTAGATGTATAGCTCTCCATGACAGTGCTGTCATCCGCGTACCCAACAATACCAGGAACAAGGAGGTCATTGATGTGTAGCAGGAAAAGTGTCGCGGAGAGAACAGACCCCTGAGGAACTCCGGCATGGATAGCCATAAGGTCGGAGGAGCAGCCATCAATGACCACTCGGATCGACCGTTCACTCAGGAAGTCAGATATCCAGCAGCAAAAGTCAGCGGGAATGCCGTATGCTGGAAGTTTGCTCAACAAACTTGCGTGCCATGCCCTGTCGAAAGCCTTCGAGATGTCCAGCGACACGGCAAGAGCTTCGCCGTGTTTCTCGATGGCCTCGCCCCAGCAGTGCGTAGCAAACACCAGAAGATCCCCAGTTGACCGTCCCCGGCGAAAACCATACTGACGGTTGCTGAGTAGGTCGTTTACTTCAAGGTGCGCCAGCAGCTTACCGTTGAGTACCCTTTCCATTACTTTACAAAGTATGGAGGTGATGGCGATTGGTCGATAGTTACAGGGGTCGACACGACTACCCTTCTTGGGTACTGGTTGTACATTAGCAACCTTCCAGGATTCCGGCACCGTTCTGGTTTTTAGAAAGAGGCGGTACAAGCGTGTCAACACTGGAGACAACTCAGGCGCACAGTTCCTTAAGACCCTTGCCGGTATGCCGTCCGGACCACTAGCCTTATTCACGTCTAGGCTCTGAAGTACTTTACGAACCTCTTTCATGTGTATTGTGATCTCCGGCATCGAAGAATCACAGTGAGGAATCATTGGTGGCTGTTTTGACCCAGAATCTAGACGTGAATTGCTCGCAAACAGAGATGCAAATAGATTTGCCTTCTCGGTAATAAGTCGGAAATAAGTTCATGATACTTTCTTTTTTGTTTTTTGTAGGGTGGGAATCATCAAATGACTCCTCCCGCTCTGGGCGGAGTGGTAGGGAGTGTCAGACTTCTACTGACAAAAAACCAACCATGTTCCTTTCTAGCCCTTTGCGTCGTCCGAGGTATATTTTTTCAATGACCCGCAGTACCGACAGGAGTTCATGATACTTCTGTTTAACTTATAATGCCATAAATCTACCTTTAAACTTTTTATAAACTCATTATATTCCACTCCTAGATAAAGACTTCTCTCCGTTCCTTAACTTATCATTTTGATTCATCTACCAAAAGTCATCGTTCAATTTGGTATTAACCTTATGCAATATAATAATTCGGTTTATCTACGGCCTACATAATAAAGTTCATAATGACGTAGCTGTTATTTCAAGTCTATTCTTCGAATTAACGTGGGTGGTTACATTTTAAATATTTTCCTGTTTAACTTTCTGACTTGCATAATGCTTTAAAAATAGGTGCTCAAACGGGAATACGATAAAAACATAAAAATCAATAAAGCAAAAAATGGCGTGGGTTTTATTAATTATCTAACCCACTCGTATGACAATTATTATATAAAAATTTGTTACAATTTAAGGTAATAAGAAAAGGCTGTGTTTAATTAATTAATTTCGACAATCATTTTGCTAGTTTGGTAGTCAACATCATATTTTAAACTAGCTGTGCCCGCGACTTCGTTCGCGTGCTTGTCGGAAACTAAAATGCGTCGCTTAGATAAAAGTACATTTAATCATTGCCCTGCGTTAACTTACTGACGCTGTAGAAAATAAGAAGAGAGTAATGCAAAGTACTGACTATGTCTCATACTAAAGTTTAGATGGATGGGTGTTTGTTAATCAACCACGTCAGAACGGCCGAACGGATCTTGAAGAAATTTGAAACAGGTACATTATAGTCGACAGGCAGACAGATTGTCGTTGGCGCGTTCGTATTCCACGCGCGCCTCAAAGATATGTCAGCAACAATTAAGGGGCCCCAAAGGGACGTCTGCCGGGGCTGAGGGTTGTCCGCAAGAGATACCATGGCCCCGAAACACAAAGGGCTAAGAAGGAACGTGGGTGGTTTTTAGTCAGTAGAAGTCTGACACTTCCTTCCGCTCCGCCCAGAGCGGGATGAGTCATTTGATAATTTACGAACCACAAAAAAGGGGGGATTAGAGGGTGTTTCGAGAGGGTACCTGTACCGAATCTGGGACATCGAATCTGAAATGGCCGCCACCTCCTTCTGCGAAGCAGTAATGCTAGCGAAAGAGGTGGCGGAACGTGAGAGGGAGACAACCTCTCGTCCCAGCCGCCGCGGGAGACGCTCCGGGCATCGGGGGCCACGTGATGGCTTCCGGCCACCGTAGGCGCGGGCCTGTGAACGGTGAGTAACGGGCTAGTTAATCGTTCGTCCGTCCTATGACGATGGAGGCGCGTTCGTGTTCCACGCGCGTCTCAAAGAGATGTCAGCAACATTGAAGGGGCCCCCAAGGACCGACGCCCGTTGGGGCTGCGGGTTGTTCGAAAGAGATACCGCGGCTTCGACACATAGGGCTAACAACACACCACATCTTTAAGACGACATGGTTGGCGCAGTGGCTGGACGATTAACAGTAGCACTGCGTGTCGCAGGTTCGATTCCCACACGGTACAAAAAAAATATGTCTTGGGTTTTATCCAATTTTAATTTAGTTTAAAAAAAAATAGTATTTTAATACTGTGTAATTGGTAAATTTTTATTTGTTGACTATTCACGAAACATAATGTGTGTATGTTTACTATCACCGCGGTTCAGAAAATGACATCAAATGAATAACGCCATCTGTCGAAGACGAAGATAAACTGCTAAAAAAGAGCGATCAAACACTATAAGGTTTAGGCTATGTAGATTTTGAAAGCAGCGTCATTTAGACTTATATCTACGTACCTTTTGCTATCATAACTTTTTTAAAGTTATCTTGTGCATTTAGTAATAAGTACCATATTCGTTCAATAGATGTCGTTGCTTGTCTCATTCTTGACCATAACGATAAGTTCTTCTTGAAAACTATAAATTCATATATCTTTTGATAGAGAGCACCGATTACGATGAAACAAAGACTAAGTAATAGCCCAAGTTACGCACAATATTTATGTATAAAAGTTACCTACATTCGTTTCGTAAATTTGACGTGATGCTTAGTCATCGAAACAGACAAACAGATAAACAGACAAACAGACAAAAATTCCAAAAATGCTGGAAATGTGTTCTGTTGGTTATACTTTAATACCCTGACAATTTTTTTTTTAAATATTTTCGATGTACAAAAACGATTTCTCTACAGATTTATTATATGTATAGAATATAGAATATAGAATAGATAGATGTATAGAAGATATAGCGACTGCCTATCTGACCTCCACAACCTAGTTACTGGTCTCATTCTGTCAGCTGTACTTAATTATACACATTTTAAATCATTAGTATTACTAACATAGTTTGTAAGAACTTTGTCACTAACACTATGAGTCTTGTTGCTCGAATTAAATTATTATTATGTTTATAATGATAAAATACCTACGCTTAAAATATCGATGTTCAAAACATCGAAAATGGAAATATCGAACGACCATAAAACCGAAACATAAAATATCGAAAGTTTATATAGTCGAATGGTTAAATAACCTACGTCCAATACATCTAAAATCTAAATATCTACAAAAGTTACATCGAAATACAGATTATCGAATGTCCTAAATATCGAAGTACAAACTATCGAACGTCCTAAATATCGATGGGTACATATATTATTTGAACATCGTAAATAAATTTTTGATGTAAGTAGTATGAGTGGAAAAAGGTTGCTTCTGCAACGTCTCCGGCGCTACGGGAAGTGCAACCCCTTCGCCCTTGCGTAACAAAGGATAGGCACCCATGTTCACCTCCGCAGCTTCGGCTTGCTGGTCGCCTCCGGCGACCAGCCTCAGCCGCTACGGCTCCCACGGGTGCCTATGCTTTGTTACAGCGAGCGGGGGTTGCCCTCCCTTTGCGCCTCCGGATTTTTATATACACTCTAGGGGTAACAGCCAAAAGACTACGTAAATTCGGGGTACCCTAATTCGGTTTTGGAACAATTTCGACCTATTTTATCCATGAAAGTCAGTGTCCAGTGTACAAGCATAGGTCAATCGTGAAGGTATTATTTAGGTCTTGAAATTAAAACATATTTTTGAAAGTCAATATGTTATGCTACTAAAGTTAGTGACAGAAACGTATCGCTGCAAAATCGACTCTACGTAGTCTTGTATGCCCTACCCCTAGAGTGTAATTTAGAATCGCGTAGGCGCGGAGGGGCGCGGCAGTTCCACGCAGAGCCCTGCAGCGCCGGAGCCGTGACAAAAACCATGCTTGCTTGCATGTTGCATGATTGCTGCAAGCTTGTTTGCTAGATGGTAATCAGTTACTAGGTGGGTTACAAAAAAAAAACAAGGAAAACCTCATGTAATGTAGGTACTTTAATTATTTTTACATAATAAAAACCCAAAATAAAACACATTTGTACGCAATTGTACAATATAACCACTGCGATCATTTTTTTGTTCTAGACCATACCTGGGAACCCCCTAGTTACGGAGATATTGGGGGTCAAAGTTACAAATTTTTCCCCAAAAAAAAATAACGTTTCCCAGCAAAAATTTTTGCGTAGAGCTACTTAGTTTGATGTACAGAATGCTTGGTTAACGGCTGTGTGATGGGTTGATTTACACCCTGTATAATTTTTTTTCGGTATTTTAACTAGTAGGTAATTTGAACGTAGATATTATGAACTTAGGCATAATGTCATTCGATATTTTGAATCATTCGAAATTTTAATCATTCGGAATTTTAATTTTCGATGTTTTAAGCGTAGGTATAACAATTTTCGACATTTTGATACAATCGATATTTAAATTTTCGATGTTTTGAACATCGATATTTTAAGCGTAGGTATTTTAATCTTCGATATTCAAATACGTACCCGGTCATACTAATAATAATAAAGTTAAAGCAAAAAGAAAACTAAGTCCTCTATTTTCACAAACTCCAGATCATCATTTTTCTTGGCATGTTCACCCGAAAATTAAGCACCGCCTCACGAAACGCCGATAGCAAAATAATGTATCATAAAGGCGGGTGCATAATGCTGGGCGTTGCACGCGCCACCTGCGACGCTAGCGACACATTTTATGACCCGCCCGTGGCGCGAATTGCAACTAACTGCCGATACGTTTGGGAATATACGGGGCTATAGTTTGGTCGGTAACGTGGTTTGATATTTGCAATTTGTGTTAAAAAGTTGTGCTGGTTTTTTGGTTTGTTCTGAGAAAATAATTGTGTTGATAATAATTGTGGGGTAACTTTTCGTAAAATTGGTGATTATATTAAATTAGCAGCAATTATGGGGCCGAAAAGTTCTGGAGTGGCGAACGCGAACCGGGAGACGTTGCGGTGAAAGGCCTCCAACTAGGTGGACCGATGACCTAAAGAAGTTTGCGGGGATCCGCTGGAGGCGAGGTGCACGGGAACAGATTGTGGCGAAACTTGGGGGAAGGGTTATGACCAGCAGTGGAAGGCTGAAATAATTATAATTTAATCAATAACTCGCTCACACTATCACATTTATGCTATTACACACCACTATTACCCACGATTGTAACTGTGACTACTCTTTATAATATACAAATTTCAAAATTATTCAAATAATTTTGAAATTTGTATACGAAATAGCGCAGCATTCACGTTCTCAAAATCCATCCATATGCTCCCCCAATCGGCTGCCAATAACCAGTGTGTTTCTGAGCAAAACTCGTGTTGTAAGCTATTTATTGCCTATTTACAATCATTCCGAGTCGCGCGACTGTGCGATTTACAACATAGTCCGCTATTGTACCCCCCGCCTTGGAACACGCGTGAAAAAGTTGCCTGGTAAAGAATGAGAAATACCTCTCTTATGTTCGAAGAAAAATACTTTGTTTTGTGATACCAGTGTGTATTTCGTTCTGAGTATCTTTATTCGAATGGAGCATGTGTTATTTTTTGTACATTTTTATTTAGTGTATTAATATTCGTTAGTTTAGTTCAGTTGAATTTTAATATGTAGTTTCTTGTGATACAATTTTTTTTTTGCGGTTGTAAACATGACTGCTGGCCCTAAGATATTTGTACTGTATTTCTTAATTGTATTCTAAAAAATATTATTAAATTTCTTGATTTGACTATCATTATGTGCTTTCAGTCACTATATTGTTACTGATTTAGATTGTCAAAACATTCAACAACATTGAACATTATGTAAATGCCTATTTAATTTTAAAAGATGCTTTTTCGTACTCAGAATTCAGTATGAAAAAGGCTTATAGTAACAGCCACACACTTCCAAAAACTCTTTGATAACAACGTGTACACAGTTCTCAAAAACCTACAAAATCCAGCCTCACCACCAAGGCTTCTTCTAATTCATTCCGTCTCCCACAAGACCGGTGCAACAATGGGTCCATTCTTCACACAGTTGCAGTAGAAGGCACTAAGCCCCGATGAGCGAAGCCTTAGCTCGGACTAATTAATGCTCTGGCCACAAAGTCTGCTGGTCCCTTGTGAGACCACCTTTGAGGTACTATGGTGAAGTATGTATTGGAAAGGAATGGAGAATTGTATAGGATAACGTTTTGTGGGTATGATGTTAATTTTATTGCTATTTATTTATTTGTCGTAGATAACGATATGGTTCTAATAAAGTTCTCAATTGATCATTGTAGTAGAGGGGTAAACGCCGTGACGTTATTTTTGTAATGGCGGCACGTGGACAGAGTCGTTTTGGTAAGTGGGGATTGTCGAACGGGCACTTCGCATCGAGACACGGACCGAGTCACTTCTCCAAAACGAAACTGTCGGTTTGCCTAGTAAAATTATTATTGTCACTTGGTATTGTTTATTAAGTGTGCTTGTTTTAGATTATTAGTATCTGATAATAAAAATCTGATATAAAAATTAGTGAGGTTATATTATCACGTTGCGTTATAATTCAACGACATCTACGAAATGAACCCTCTACCACCGAACCAAAATGGTGACGTATCGCTCCGCCATCGCTGGCGTCGTCATATTTATTAAACGTTTATTTCAAATCCATAAATCCATAGCATAAAAAACCATAATAAAATCACAATCAAAACAACACAAAATAAACAGAAATCAAAAATCGTAACACAATAATTACATAAAAAATTTGAACATTTATATCTATGAAAAACGATCTTGGATATTTTACTAGGGGGAAAGAGTAAGGCTTATATTTATAGGTGCAGTGGGATACCTGTTTATTTTTTAAAACGTTTGATAGACGTGACAGAAAATCAGAATGCTTTCGAACTTAAATGGTTTTACTGTATAGTAACCTTGTTGCCGTATATCTCGGAAACGTAACACATTAGAAGATTTGGTCTCATTTAAAACTAGTTAAGACTTTATACCAGCTATTGATTCATCAACATCATCAACAGCTTATTAATGTTCCCACTGCTGGGACACAGACCTCCACTCTTTGAGAGGGAATGGGGATTGGCCCAGTGCGGATTGATAGATGTCACAAGTCTTCGAATTTTTGGTTCTAGGACATGCCGGTTTCCTCACGATATGTAATAAATTCCACAAAGTAATACGCCTGCCTGGGTTCGAACTCACGACTTACTGTTCGTAAGTCGGGGCCGCCACCACTGGGCCCTGCTCTGCAGCTATTGGTTAGTACAAGTTTAATGCAGTGCCTTATTTCGAAAATAAAATAAACTGGCGGAAGTTAAGCAAGCTAAATAACTCTTTCTATCACACTTGTTTTAATATTTTTTGACAATGTCTTACATTAATGACGGCTACACGGTTGGTGCAGTGGCAGAGCGATTCGACCACTGCGTTGCGTGTCGCGGGTTCGATCCCCACACGGAACAACTATACTACTATATGACCTACAGTTAGATATTTCGGGTCAAGGTATTTGTGTATGTGAATTTAAATATTTGTAAACGCACCCACGACGCAGGAGAAATTCCTAGTGTGGGGAAAAGGATGAATCTGACTCCTATATTATTTTTTTAAATGTTCGATTTATGAATAATTTGTATCAACAAGGAAACCATTGCACCTTACTCGTACTTAGACAATTGCACTTAACTAAATTACAAAACCAACATAAACCACACTGCAGAATCCTCCTCTACCAACTCTGCAGCAAAACTCAAATAAATCCATACCAATCCTCCATTACAGAATTAAGACTTCGATCTCTGGCGCTGACCAAACTGATTAGTAGTCGTGAGGCACACCAAGGTATCGGGAGTTATGACGACCGCCTTGCAGGAAGAGAGATGCAATAAAGTGAATTATGCACACAACTGTTATACTTTGTTCTGTACCCTCGAGGATTAGGATCGAGTGTTGGTGTTGGGGGAAGCGAGAGCGGGACTTGCATTGTAGACGATGTAGCGTTTAATATTATCAATTAAAATGTAGGTGCTCCTTAAAGTTAAAGAGTAACCATGGAGTTTTTTGCTGGTTCTTTTCCATAGAAATTGACTAAACCGAATCGTCCACCCATTCTGGACATTTTATAAGCTCATTTAGCTCTATGTGAAATAAAATATTATTGTGATTCGTTTTATTCGCACGCAAAAATTGGAGCACAGTTGTTTAAAGGTTGTTGTTTGATGGTTAATTACAACAAATCACAAACTAATTCAATATATGCATTACTTTCCTTTACATCTTACATGTAAAGTAAGGTAAAGAAGTAAAATAATGTAGATTGTAGATACATAAAATAAGACGGAACAATCAAATGGATGAGCTTTGTCTAATCAACTTGTATGTCATAGTTACTAATTCCTAAAGGTCGAGCCACACTAACTTTCCGAGTATGTCGAGCTATATTTTGCAACTTTTACGACTTCTAATATTCATTTTTGTCCTCTTACACGTTGCTCTACTAAAACACCTCAGTATAGATGTACCTTAAAACATGACAGTTGACCCAATTCTATAACCACAGACGGAAAAAGACATAAGAGCCCCTACCCACGCCACTGGCTCCACACTAAGGCATCACCCCGGCACTCGCATACCCACGGGACTCCTAATGCAGACTTACACAGAGCCGCAGTGTTCGTTCAATTTAAACTTTAATATGCAACCGACTACCGCGCCAAATTGGAAATAATGATCTGTGAGAGCACTATTTTATTTTCCCCGGCTGTATTGTGTGTTCGTGGTGTGCAGCCTTAATGCAATATCGATATTACGATTCAGGGATATCATTTTAGTTTGGTTCGTAAATAAAATTGCTTGTGAAAAATTTTTAGTGAGATTTTTTTCCAATATTTTTCAGGTTGCTAACATGTTTACAGTGGTCAGGTTTATGTAAAAAAATATTTAAATAAAATACTGAATAGAATTTTATTGTGTCACGAAATAAGGTTTTTAATATACAGGGTGTAAATCAACCCATCACACAGCCGTTAACCAAGCATTCTGTACATCAAACTAAGTACCATTTAAAAATCACATTTTGCGGTAAAACTCAATGTAGCACTCTTAAAACTTGTGCTATTGGATGCTTTGAATAGTAAACAACAGGTCATGGAGGTAATTTAAGTAAAGTTATAACCTGAAAAACTAGTATTTATAAAAACAACTGTGAAAAATTTGGAACTTTTGACCCCCAATATCTCCGTAACTAAGGGGTTCCCAGGTATGGTCTAAAACAAAAAAGTGATCGCAGTAGTGGGAAGAACAAGTGCCCTTAGTTTGCGTAAAGGGTTCTTTTACACCCTATATAGTTCCAGGATGGTGAAGATGACGCGATCATAGCACTGTGTAAGCTACGCCGTAGCTCGGCTCGTAGCACGTAGCGTATATTACGAGTATTAAGCGGTTTCTACGTTTTGTTAGCTTCACGACTGGAACGGAATGCATAAGCAAGCTCAATCATAAGCATGGAAACATAAACTTCATGTTTAATTTTGTAGATTTCCGGCACACTTTTGTATTTTTTAAACCTCGGTGATGTCAAATGATAAATGTTGTTTTTTTTTTGCAAATAGGTTTTTACAAACACATATATTTTTTTAAAATAGATGGATTTGGTGTCTCCTATTGGACTTAGAATTCTGAGAGGAAACAGTTGAAATAAACTCAAAGGTAAGTAAGGTAAGCATCTTCTAATGTCCAGACATAGTCTTGGTCAACTCACATGAGATGGGATGTAGATTAGTGTACGAGATGGTCTTTTGAAAAATGAAACACATAGATATAATTTCATTGTAAACAGTTAGCTATTTTGATTGTTCCTTGGTGATAAATAAAATTCAATGATACTGGGTGCTTCGTTGGGCCAGTGGACGCAAAAACGACAGAAGTGGGCATGCCCAATCAATTTTTATTTTTTTTTAAATAATAATTGATAAACTCAAGGACCTCAACGACAACTGACGTCGATGTTTGAAATTATTCAAAATAAGGTCAAGATGGAAATAACTAAAATCAAACCATAATTCAAAGTAAACGTGAACAGCCGTAACCTCAATAGTTCAAAGCATCAACCATTAACACTTATATCAACAATAGGCCTCATCATTCGCGTTTTATAGGCACACTGATAATTTCAATCGCGCATCAAGCCACATTTTATCGCGCATCCTTCGGAACTATAAAAAATATATTACAGCCATAACACCATAGAATCAGTGGCTTTTTGCCGCGAGATACAAATAAAACACGGTGATAACATAGCACGACAGGCGATAAAAGTGATATACGTTGTAAAAATCACGCGGGAAGCACCGTGTTTGCGTAATGTAAGTTTTATTTTGTGGCTTATTGAATATGTTTATGAGAGTGGTCGCAAATGTTGAGTTATGACCTTCGGAGGTGATGGTTACTGGCTGTTGATAGGCTTTGATTAGGGGCCATCATTTTAGGTAACGTCTGGATATCCCGGAACCTCCGACTGCCGAATATGGCGTTTGCATAATAAGCGGTTTTGGAAAGTCGTTTCTGTTGTTCGAAGGCTTGATTATTTTACGTTAGCGTATTCTTCTGTTCCTTTTGTTGATGGTACTATTATTTGGTAACTTACACGACACCGTCTATTGTACCGCAGAGGTCACTTTGCCGGCTGTTTTGAACATTAAGTGCAGCAAACTATGAGAGCAGAATGAAGAGTAGCAGACGGAGATACAGTACAATATCCACATCCTTAAGCTGCTTTGTTGAGGTATTCCTTCTTTACCAAATTGACGTTAAAAAGCTCTTCTAAATTCACGAACTTATTAATAATGCAACATTTTCTTTTATATAACTTCGTTTCAATAAATTCCAACAGACTATAACGGAATTAAAGTAAATAACAATTGCTTTAACATTCACTTCCAAAGCTTCTGTCAAAACTTAACACATAGCATGCAATCAAAATCTGCATTTCGAATTCGTAATCTTCCTTTTCAATTTAATTTCGAGGAACAAGTTGCATATTATCCAAAGAAATATTCGCTGCAAGGGACGCTCCAATGCCGCGATGTTCCATCTTGTGATTTGCCAAGCGAATATAAATCTTAATTGCCACATTTTAAGGGCCCTAGTCGCGGTGGTTTTTTGCCGAGGCCCTCCACATGGTGCTAGAGGTGCGGCGTGCTTGATGTTGAGGTGTGGTACAAGGTAGTGGAGGAACAGTTTTTGGTGGTAAATAATAAATATTAAATAAATATAAAACATTTAGACTGTGGGACTACGGAATTATGGTCTCCACGTTGCTAAAGCTGGTAGTTGTTACCGCAGAACATGTTTTATTATAATCTGTGGTATATATACCAACCGTTTCTATTGCTACTGTGTCAAACTCGTAGTGAAATTCTGAACAAAGTCATTTATACTCGGTTGATTTAAATCCAAATCCAATAAAATCAAGTGACGGTTAAAAACGTTACGGAAGAAAAAACGCGTTGCACCGACCCCAAATAGTACAAGGGCAGGAAAATGATGATGGGGATTTAAATCCAAAGTCGACCCCTTCAAATGTTCTTCGCTACAGCTTCCAACTTATACCACAACATAAGGTGAAAAAGTAAGGTTTCCTTGAGACGCTGTCGCGGAAAATTTAAGTCTGCATTTATGTTAGTTTATTTTTCGAGTGTTAGGTAATTTCTGCCATGTTTCTTGTGGTGCTGTGGTTTTTTATTCCGATGGATTTTCTTTGTACATATCCTATTTGAGTGACAAAGAATGTAAGAAGTTATAATATAATAGTAATGTATCGTGAGTCTCCTTAGGAAATGGAGCTGATGAAAACCTTTGAGTGTTGTTTTGTACTTTAGTTACACTTATATTCAAGTAGCAATAGTAACAAGTAATTCAGTTTCTAAAGTCAAAAGTTGAAGTAGGAGAAAGTATTGACTATTTAACTGATCGAGACTAAGAATAAAATCGAAATGTTCTTTTATAATATTTTATGGGTATTGCCCCTCTGAATTTACGACTAGATTTTAATGTCGTCAATGTCTGCCGAAATTACAACGATTTTGGCATGGCAATACAATACTTAAGTATTGTACAAAATAATACAAAAATTCAACAGTCACTGTATTTTATCTGGTTTGCACATTTCTACCAATATTTCCAATTATGGTGCAAACGCTCCAATTAGTCGATTTCTGTGAACAAAATTTTGCAACTGGGAGCCTTTTAAAATGGGAAATACCTAAATGCACGTGAAGGTCAGAACAGACACAGTCAGAAACAGGCAGACCTCGTAGAACATGGTAGGACGAGTTATACAAAACCAACGACCAGTGGTTCACAATTTTTTGGGGGGTGGGAAATCATCAAATAACCTCTCCCGCTCTTGGGCAGAGCGAAAGGGAGTGTCAAACTTCTACTGACTAAAAACCACCCATGTTCCTTCTTAACCCTTCATGTCGAGGCCACGGTATCTTTTCCGCAGCCCCGACGGGCGTCGGCCCTTGCGGGCCCCTTCCATGTTGCTGACATCTCTTTGAGGCGCGCGTGGAACAAGAACCCGCCGTCAACACGGCCTGTCGTCGTCATAAGACGGACGGACGGCGAGCTAGCCCATCACTCACCGTCCACAGGCCCGCGTCTACGGTGGCCGGAAGCCATCACGTGGCCCCCGACGCCCGGAGCGCCTCCCGCGGCACAATTATAGCCCTGGATCTAAACAACTGGAAGGCATGAGGAGAGGCCTTTGCCCAGTAGTGGAATGACGCAAGCTTACAATATCAATATAGTAATTCTAAACACCTTAACAGAGCTCACAAACTAGTATATTGTCCATAGTTCGCACACTAACCCTGTCTGGTCTATGACCATATTGATCAAGGTGTAGTACAATTTACACGTGCCAGTAATACCCGCCGGCTTTGTGCGCCACAATGGAGGGTTAACGCGATCCCGTTTGTCTATGTAGGTGATGGCCTTTCATGGTCGTTGATGGCACAAAAACTGTTGCTGTAGTTGGCAAATAAACGAATTTGACAATGAAAAGGTAAGCTATGAATAATATTTCGACGTGAATCAAAATCAGTACCCCAAGGGTCTTTTCACTTCCTGTTTCCTAAAGCTTGTACAACACTTAAGAGTATTAAATAGGCAAAACAGATTCGACTGTTCTAGCCACGCGTATAAAACATACATGTATTGTATGTACATGAGTAAGCCCGTAAACAATAATGTTGGTAACATTATTGTTTAAGAAGGTGTTTCAGGCAAGTTATGACCCCGTCGGGGCTGCGGGTTGTTAAAAGTCTGGCACTCCCTTCTGCTCTGCCCAAGAGCGGGAGGAGTAATTGGATGATTTCCCACCCCCAAAAAAAAAAAAGGTTGGGTGGTTACAATCTACCAGTAACCGACTGCCCATAGGTTGGTGTATATCACAACACATGTCTTCGAATGTTTGCTGTTAGGACATGACGGATTCCCTAAGATTCCTTCGGCGTTTGATAGTATGGTGATGAACACCCACACGTAACGACACAAACAGTGGTGGGCCGTCTTTATCGCTCATTTTGGAAGAAATGAGAAATCTTTTATGAAAATAACTCAAAACCATAATTCCAAATTAAACCCAATAACTCCACCACTTTCAAAGCGTAACATTCATTTCCATATTTTCACGAAATCACCAAGAAAATGGGACGTCTACTGTAGTCCCTTCAATTCGTCGTCCAAACTAACAGCATTTTGTCGCGTCGCAAATTACTCGCTTGCAACATAATACCTTTGCGTCCTTCATAATAAAACAGCCTTCCTAATTAATATTCAGCAACAGTACCGTTTCTTGAATAATTAAACTTTTTTATGGAAAATAAGAGACTCTTACTTATTAGTCGAGAAATGAAGTTAGCATAAAGTAATGTTAATTAAGCATTTGTCTGTTAGATGACATTAAGGGGTTAAATTTTTTTAGGACGCTCTGAGAAAAAGTGTTTTTAAAAGTGAAATACATTTTTAAAAAGATTTTTGAAGCTAATTTTGTTCTAAAATAATTGAGTATATTTCACTACTTCTAACGAATACTTAAACGTTCACATATTAAACAAGATTAGCACCATCCTCTTGTCCATGTTCTATTTTTACTTACGGTCGGCGAAACACGTTTTCTTCTTCGATTCTTCCCTGTCAGACGCCATGACATCATTAATTATGCCTTTTTCTATCATGTCACTCCTCACCACCCACATATTAAATAAGATAAAACATCAAAAATGCACAGAAGTATTCAAAATTAATAACTGCCTGAAAATAAATCCTCAAATCTATGCGAAAAATATTTAGTTTATTTCGTTTCATATATTTTGCCTGGCAGCGAAGTTTAGCTGGCATCAATATGGATTAGCCATAGTATCTTATATGGACGCAAAAATATGGAATTCAATCGAAAAATGCTGCTGGTTTTACTATAGTTTTAACGACTCCTATTAGAGTTTATTTGTCCTGTTTATGAAAAGTCGAATTTGCAATTTACACAAAGAAATTGAAACGACTACGAGGCCCTATAGACTAGGTGACCTAGAATCATTGAGTTAGAGACACAAAGGCCAAGACACGAGACAATCGCTTTAAAGGATTTCGTATATTACAAGATCTTCCATGGTTTTCAACAGCATCAACACTGGCGTATCGGCAGCTTATGTCAGTCCCATACATTTGTGGCTTTCCTGACATAGTTATCGCTTTGTCCTTTAAATAAAGATACTTTCCAAATACTTGTCCGTATCAATACAAAGTAGACCGCCACATTTTCAATGTATTGGAGGTTAAAAAGCCGCATCGTCCTCCAGTGACAAGACGCTGGCAGAACGCCAAGGAAGCCAAATCTTAAATCCTTAAACAAGTCTAGTTCAGTAGAACCTCTCGAAATAGTGCTGTTCCCGGAGAATTTTCTATATTCTATCGCGTAATAGTGATGCGGAAATTCGTTCTTGAATATGGTTATCGTCTTTTATCTTTTGCAGGTCGTGAAGAGATAGAACTAGAGTTTATATAAAACTAAACCAGTTATATAGATCTTGGTTTAGATTCGTAGGTCGGTCAAACTGGTCTTGGGACATTTTCAGGATTTCATCACCTCTCCTCTGTAATGACCGAAAATAAACCACTATGTCCCAAATCCCATGATCCAAAATCCAAAATCAAACACATGACTGTGGTCTTTACCAATCCTCATAATTAGGCATTTTTGAAGGAATATGGCTCATTCTCTTTAACATATAGGAGGCCTGAGTCCCAGAAGTGAGCCAGTGAAGTAATATCCCATGCATACCAGTTACACGTGAACGCATTTTAATACGAGCATAATTACAGCAAGGACAGCCATGTACCCAACTCGACGCTAAAAACACATACTTTTCAGAAACCCATTAAAATTGAAATAATTAAAACACATTTTGCAGAAAGCAGAAGTCCCGTGTTCATTATTTTTACGCCAAATAAGAGAGCTTCATTCAACGCCTTTCGCACAACATAAAGGGATGTGACTTGTTAACGGAGAATAAAGAAAAAACTATTTGCTTGCCATTTCACAGCCGAACCTAGTAGTTGCTTTATTTGGGTTGTGAAAACTTGAGTTTTGAGTATAGCTACTTCACACGTTCTACGTCTTTTTTGGCGTATTATCGAATTGGAACTCATTATCTACCTAGCCCCTTCCCTGAATACCAATATTTTACATGGAGCGACTGCCTATCTGACCTCCACAACCCAGTTAGTACTGGGTTATACTGGTTGTCAGACATTCAGGTCACTGGCTGTGTTACGAATGTCAGAGATCTTCAAATGGCAGCCGGGACCAACAGCTTAGCGTGTTTTCCGAGGCACGAAGGTAAATTAGTATTTAATGGGTGGCCACCCAGCGGGAAATCCAACCAAATATCTAATGCTCAGCGGAGGCGCTTGTGACCACTGACCCAACGAGTCAGTCACTTTATAACAAACTAGCCCCCGCCCCGGCTTCGCACCGGTCCAATAATCATCATAGATAACAATAAATATTTTTTCCCATTTTTGCAACATTTTTCATTTATGATCCGCTCCGATTAGTCGAAGCGTGATGTTATATATCCTATAACCTTTCTGGGTAAATGGACTATCAAACACAAACAGAATTACTTAATACTAACCAGTAGTTCCTGAGACTAGCGCGTTCAAACAAACAAACAAACTCTTCAGTTTTATAATATTCGTATAGATTCCCATACACCAACACTTGCATACTCCTTATATAATTAACCACACGTTGTTCCACAATACTCATACAAACCATGTATTACTTCAAGATTAATCATAGAGTATATAACATGTCATTTCTTACGTCTTTGTACCAGGACAGCTGACGTGCTCATTAACATTAATCATGCCTTGTGTGACGTCACGGAATGTAATGATGACGTGGCATACACACTTGCTAAGTATTTATATGTAGGTGTGTCTTTCTTGTATGAGAATGTGGATTCTTTAGGAAAGTTTATTAAAACTTAGCATAACATCACCCCTGTAGTCCAGCGAGGGTTAGGCATAGGTGTACCAATGAGAAGACCCACATCTCGCCAGTTTTATTGAAGTCGTATGTAATAGAGGCGAGCCTCTATCGAGGAGCTTGTGGCTTAATAATAACTGCCACTCGGGTCGAACTTTAGGTTAAGCCACGCTTGCCTAGGTTGGTCTGTGGATGGGTGACCGCCCATTACATACCGAGTCCTCCGTGCCTGTGAAAGCACGTTAAGCTGTTGGTCCCGGCTGCCATATAAAGATCTTTGGCAGTCGTTAAAGGTAGTCATTGACCTGAAATTCTGACAACCAGTCTTATCAAAAGGTATTGTATAACCTAGTATTAACTGGGTTGTGGAGATCAGATAGGCAGTCACTCCATGCAAAATACTGGTAGGTATTTAGCTGCATCCGGTTAAACTGGAAGCCGACCCCAACATAGTTTGGAAAAGGCTAGGCAGATGATGATGTAATAGGGGCGAGCCTATCGCCATCACTTGGGCAAAAATCCAGGCTCCGTAGCTGCTACTTAGAAATTCCTGAGTCTTCTTCCTGAACACAATTACATTTTGCCCGAACTGGGACAGTTTATTATGGGTTTAAAAGAGCCCATCTCTTTAATATACACATACATACATAAACTCACGCCCTTTTCCAATAGGGGTAGGCAGAAACCACTGATCGCCACTTGCTACGTTCCTTACGTACTCCTTTTGCCTAGTCCACATTCGTGCCACTCTTGCATTCGTTCGTTCGTTTTCGTTCATTCATTCTTCTTTTTAATATAGCAAATACAAATGCTATGGCTAGTCGTGTTGGATTTCTCCATCAGGAATATCTCAGTAGATTTGTGTGTGTTTGTTTGTTTGTTATTTATGTTCTTTCTCCAAAATTAGTTTACTGACATGTTATGTCTTTTTTTTTATGTTTTTATTATTATATACATTTTTATTTTTGATTTGTGTCTGTAATCAATCGTAATATTAAGTTACACCTTTCTATTGTATCGAGTCTGGTTCTTCTAACCAAACAGACAGATGTGTTGCTGGGGAGTTTGTTCCGCCACTTCTTCTTTCCAGCAAAAAACACTAGGAAGTGTCGAAGGGTGGGCGTTTTGGGGGACTGTCACTTGTAAATGAGTAAAGTAAAGTAAAGTAAATTTTGACGTTCGAAAAGTGCTGATTATCAGCCTAGTTTGAATAAATGACTTTTGATTTTGATTTTTTGATTTTGATTTTGTGCACAGCTGATGGCATTTGACTGATTCCCACTATATCTCACTCAATCTACTTAAATTTTTAGGGATAACAGGCGTGGGCTCGTTAACTGCAATTTAGCTATTTTTCGTCAAACCTTGTAACCTGGTGGTCTTGGGTTCGATTCCCACGAGAAGCATACTTTGTCAAGTTGTTTCCAGTTTGGCTAAGACCTTGCAGGCTCAAATCACCTGATTGTCTGATGATCCATGCTCCGGAAGGCACGTATAAGCCGGTGGTCCCGGCCGCCAAATGGCGGTCGTCAAACCATGTCAGAGGGCCTTTTTTTTGGGGTGTGGAAAATCATGAAATGACTAGAGGGAGTGTCAGACTTCTACTGACTAAACACAGAAAGTCTGATACTAGGGTGTGTGGGGTCGTTAAAACTTCTGCCCACACGATAAAAAGAACTCAAACGACTCATAATGATTTTCCAACTTACACAATAACCTACCTACATGTGATCGCTGGGACCGTGTACAGCAGCAGCTGTACCTTTACCATATAAAACAGCCAATATCAGGGCATTGACTGTAGGGCTATTAGGCTAAAAAATTGGCCCGTCGGGGCTGCGGGTGCCCGTCGGGGCTGCGGGTGCCCGTCGGGGCTGCGGGTGCCCGTCGGGACTGCGGGTTGTTCGCAAGAGATACCGCGGCCTCGACATGAAGGGCTAAGAAGGAACATGGGTGGTTTTTAGTCAGTAGAATTCTGACACTCCCTTTCGCTCTGCCGAAGAGCGGGAGGGGTTATTTGATGATTTTCGACCCGCCAAAAAAAAAAAAAGCTTAAAAAATTATTATGTTTAGGGTACTTTTGGCTTGGCTGCGAAACTAGAACTTATTGACGTAACAAAGTGTAGTGTATTTAACCACAGATTTTAAAGGTAAAGAGGTTAAACGAGTTAGTTTACAGCGCGAGCAGGTAAACAGGTTACTTGTCGGTTAACGGTCGCGGTTAAATCACTGCGCCGTTAAACGTAGTTTAACGAACTTAACGTGAGCTCGTTTACGTTACGTTATTATGATGACCGACTTATTTTATACAGAAAATTACAACATCGCGAGCCATCTCATCATCATAATCACTAAGATACTTATGGAACAGGTTGGTCGAAGCAAGGATAACCTGCTCCAGTGCAGAGATAAGACTACTCTCCTGGAGAATAAATAAGATGCAATTCCACAAACAATGGAACATCTACTCTGATACCTGCATACTACAAATATTAATAATTTATTATTATTTGCATCCAGCTAGTGAAACCGCCAAACTCCTTTCTTAGTTCTGAGCAAACTTAGTATAGGTTACCATCGACACCTTGAGAACCCAAAAAGCAAGTCTTACAAATCCATCAAGATCTTCTCGTTACGTACATACCTAAGACAAAAACCGTTAAAAGACAAGGCCTAAAAACCGGCGGCACCTAAATATCTCAAACCGTTGCCGGCAGCTCATCTCAACAATCAGTCAACGTCATATCGTAAGATAAAACGCCATTTTGTATCACCCACTTTAGATTTACCGCGCTTAGGTATTGCCACACACTTAACTCGATTATTTAAACCCCCGCCAGCTTTATATAATGACTTTATCTTACGATGTTCGTTTATTTTGTCGGTGTCTCGCAGAAGGGAATCCTTTTTTTTGGTCTTTGGTTTTGCGTGCTTTACCGGTGAAGTTAATAATGTAGGAAACAATTATATCATTGTGAATAATTCGAACAACCGGTGAACCGATGACCTGAGTTAGGTAAAAGAAATCGACTGCATTCGATAACTACAGAACCGGTCGATGCAGCGACTCTAGTTGCAGACCTATGGCAAGCAGTGGTAGTCTTTCATCTGAAATAAAGATAATGATTCAAGTGTGTCAAACACAGACATAGAGGAATTGTGTGTCATAGCACTCGTTTACATTATTATGTAGTTCGAACATGCTGTGCCGAAGCCTGTGCCTCTGCAGTGGGAACGATCATCATCATCATCATTCTCTTGCCCTTATCCCAATTCATTTGAAGTCGGCGCAGCATGTCTTCATCTTCCATACTTCTCTGTTTCGCGTCATCTCATGAGACACCTCCTTTTTTACCATATCAACCTGTATAGGTTGATAATCAAAATCAAAATCAAAATCAAAACTCATTTATTCAAACTAGGCTGATAATCAGCACTTTTCGAACGTCAAAATTTACTTTACTTTACTTATTTACAAGTGACAGTCCTCCAAAACGCCCACCCTTCGACACTTCCTAGTGTTTTTGCTGGAAAGAAGAAGTGGCGGAACAAACTCTCCAGCAACACATCTGTCTGTTTGGTTATAAGAACCAGACTCGATACAATACTATGGTGTAAGTTAATATTACGATTGACTACAATCAATAATAAAAGGTATATAATAATAAATGTTATGGTTACACAATCTGTTCATTATTATCGGGGTGGGGTTAATTTGGTGCCAAAGTCTTTATGCCGCCCATGGACCTTTGACATTTTTTTTGGTGGGTGGAAAATCATCAAATAACCCCTTCCGCTCTGCCCAAGAGCGGGAGGGGTTAGGGGGAGTGTCAGACTTCTACTGACTAAAAACCACCCATGTTCCTTCTTAGTCTTTGCGCCGAGGCCGCGGAATCTCTTTCGAACAACCCGCAGCCCCGACGGGCAGACTTGGTTTTACATGCCGTCGAAAAATATTTCTCAGGTTAATTTCCTCACAATGTTTTACTTTACCGAAGCGAATGATGATTATAAAACGCACATGAATCTGAAAAATGTTCGTGTCTTGGGTTCGGACTCGAGAATGTCATTAACATTCATTTACTGAATCAATATCTGTTTCAACCCGCAACAGTTAGTACAGTTACGCACACATCACTCTAACAAATCCCTTAATCCGTACAATTCTTTGTTATTAATGAACAGCAAAAACAGGCGAGTTTTAACGCCGCTTAATAAATGAATGTAATGTGAAGTTCAGATGATCTATCAACGTCTTCTCAAGATAAAATGACGTCATCCGAATTAGATTTATTATTGTCTTAGGTTAACTGAAGTGTGTCATGCGTTCTTAAAGGTTTTATGGCAGTTGATTTATTGTGAGGTTATTATGAACGTGGAGTTGTCATATATTTACGTTGAGCTGTTTGGGGTTGGCTTAGCTTCGAATAATTGTTTATTTCAGGAAGATCTGACACCACAAACAGTTCCTCATAAAGAGCAATGGTTTGGGATCAGAGAATTTCTAATATATCAATTATTTGTGCACAGATCACGTAATGTTCCACCTCACCGGTGAATTCATTTTCGAATGAAATGCGACAACATAATTATTAAACTACGAATAAAATAAAACCTCACCGCAAAAACCAAACTGCAAACCAAAACTCTCAAATACACTAGAAACAATACACATTGAGTGTGTATTGTTTGTAGTACTTACTCAACATGTTTATTTAGTTTTTAATTAAAATAATTTCCACTTGAACTGTGAGTCGGCCAGTAAGTCAGAAAGGTAAGGCTATGTATTTGCCTGGTGAACTCTCAGACAACCAACCCCTTTTTTTAATTTCTTATAATATTATTTTGTAATTTAAAAAAAGACACCGTAAGGAAACACCAAATCTTAATTTCTGAACTGGAAAGATTTACATTACATCGAAACTACCATACATCAGCTACACTAATTTAAGGAACAAGTGCAATGCAACAAAACAACACACTTCTAAATACATTACTTACATCACATGTCATAATATCCTTTCATAATTATTCTCACAATTTGTCCGTCATACATACACTCACAGAGGCCGACACACAACGGAACCGACTAGCGCACGCTTTAATTGTGCGAATATTACCACTTGGCGGCCCCGTGCGAGTTCAGGCTTGTGACGAAAGGTTGGTGCTCACTGTATGACTCATTGCTTGCTATGATACACTTCCCACTTCTGGTCAATTTGTGAAAAACGAGCAGATATTTTGAAATCAAATAGTTGTACGCACGTCGACCTATCTACACTTAGTCATCACTACATAGTATAAAACAAAGTCGCTTTCTCTGTCCCTATATCCCTATGTATGCTTAAATCTTTAAAACTACGCAACGGATTTTGATGCGTTTTTTTATAAGATAGAGTGATTCAAGAGAAGGTTTTAGTATATAATTTGACCGACCTCCACGCGGGTGAAGCCGTGGGCATCAGCTAGTAATATTATAAAGAAAGATTTGTTTGTTTGTTTGTAACGAATAGGCTCCGAAACTACTGGACCGATTTCAAAAATTCTTTCTCTGTTGGGAAGCTACACTATCCCCGAGTGACATAGGCTACTTTTTATCCCAATATTCCCATTGAAACGGGAACTACGCGGGTGAAACCGCGTGACGTCCGCTAGTCATTACTAATCCTTGACCAGTAAGTAGCGTGTTCTTAAAGAAAATACCTAAGTTTAATTATCAAGTCAGAAGTCCATGGGCTGATCTTATTGTTGACGTTCTTCTGAAAGGACAGGTCCGTAGTACTCGTAAGCGGCGTGCATGTATTACCAGATATATGAACGTGGACGAGGCAAAAGGAGTATGTAAGGATCGTAGCAGGTAGCGTTCTGTGGTTTCTGCCAACCCCCTTGGGAAAAGGGCGTGAGTTTATGTATTTATGTATGTAGTAAGTCCATTGGTGGCATGAAAACTCTGACAAAAGTTTAGACACTTACCACACGACACAGAAAGCAGCACAATACCCACGTTGAGTCCCTAGCTTTACATCAAAACGTTGAAATGAAACAAAATTTGGACGATAGTAAAAACTGCAAAAAGGTCGGGACGTGTTGAAGTGGCCGACTGTGGCGTTGTGGAACTGTATTGTTTCTGCGTAATAATGCCAGGCTGCTGATTTAAACGACCGCGGATTGCATGTGTCGCGGGCTTTATTACAACGTTCTTTAGTACCTAGCTAGTTTTGTCATATCACTATCAGGGACTATTATACATAATATATATACATAATATTGACATTAATGTGAATTTGTTAACTGTTGTACTAACGTCTTGCCCACTTTTATTGAAATTTCCTAAGGCCCCGTTCATGGCTACGGGTGATACGACTTGCGACGCTCCCGACATTTAGTGACACTGCCTGTGTCCGTCCGTTGCCACAATGATGACTCTGCTTTCAGCTACGCTACTTCTTAATTGATTTTCTTTTTAATCGCGTTCGTTTTACCGTTCAGCTCGTGGTCAAGGGGTAAATACTCCCGTCTGTAATTACCAATATAATCTTTCTTAATCAATACAAATTGTGTCGCCAGACTTGCACAGGATGTATAGATCTCACGATACAGATTTCTTAAATCAAACGTTAATCAAAAAAGCGCCCACCAATTGAAAATGCTAATGAAGTATCATTAAAATATATTCAAGCACCACCTTACGAACTCTTTGAAGATTAGTTTGGAGTCATCAGTAATAGCCGATTCACCGTCTTCGATGCAAATCGTGAATCGATTTTGCCCCTGCCAATCGCTATTCGGAGAATTTAACACTTTTGAATTCATAAGCGCGAGATGGAAAAGTTTTGTGCGGGTCTTCTGGTTTGTCAAATAACTTGTTATTACTTGGAAGCCGAGTAGGTTCTTTTAAAAGGGTATTTTCTTTTAGGACCGAATTGCGAATGGTATCAATGGTCGGTGCAACGATTTGATTAAAGCTTTTTGTAATTTTATCACGTTATGAGAGTCTTGGGTTCTGAGAAAAGTTGAAGTCTTAAGAATCTTGGTTGTTAACAAGTCTAGAATGGTGTAGAACTTCAATAATCATTAAGACTGAGTTTTAGATCGCAAAATATGAAACTTAATTATTCTAATTTTTATTTTCAAGAAGCATATTCAAAAGGTATGTATTTTTGGCATTAAAATTACCAACAAATTAATTAATTATATTACGTTTAATTTGCTTAAAACTGATCCATACAGATAGTTAAAATTGAAATATAAATATGTTTGTCATTACAAAATAAGAGCTTTTTACTGAATTTGACGACACGGTTGGCGCAGTGGCTGAGCAATTGGACTGCTGTGCTGCGTGTCGCGGGTTCGATCCCCGCACGGTACAAATATTTGTATGATCTACAGATAATTGTTTCGGGTCTGGGTGTTTGGTTGTTTATGTGAATGTGAGTTTAAATGTTTGTGAACGCACCCACGATACAGGACAAATTCCTAGTGTGGGGCAACGTTTTTTAAAAAAAAAAAAAAAAGAATGCAATAAAGTATAACGATAAAAACATTTATTTTGTTTGTTTTTGTTTCCCATGTTATAAGAAAACACCTAGCCTCCACGCAGAATTAAACCAGATGAAAGTAGGAACGTAATATTTTTATAATAATTTCACTTGGACAGTCGCGGGTAACAGCTAGTACGTATAACACAACTCGAGCTTTCTGCTAATAAGTTCTCAGAATAATTGTTTACCAAACAAATAAAGAGCATGAACACATCTGTTCAACAACCTTTCCAAAAGTCCTTTGAGTCATTATATCCTAATGGCATTATAATAATTTAAGTGTAGGGAAAATATTTAAAATTCTGCGTCAGTTCTCGTCAGTCACGTTCGGGATCGGGTTAAAATTCAACAGTTTTCGCCTTTTCCGTAATTTATTCAAATAAATTTTGGACATGCGACGCGCCGGGAAAATGCCCTGTTTAGGCACGTCAGGGAACCCGCTCTGTATTTAAATTGTACGGTCATTATAAACGTACTAATGGAAGATCAACACATCTTTATTTATAAACAGTCATTATTTTGTTCTTACGAGAAAGGAGAGGGAAGAGTAATAGAATTTGAATATTATTGTAATGTTTATGTGATACAATTCAATTCAGTCGCTCTATGTAAAATACTGGCATTCAGCCGTATCCGGTTGGACTGGAAGTTGACCTCAACATATTTGAGAAAAGGCTAGGTAGATGAGAATGATGTTTTATAATTCAAAAGAAACACTTTTCTTGACACTGATACTGTATCATCCCACTACAGAACAACGGCCTCTCCCCATGACTTCCCGTTATTTAGATCTAAGGCCAATGTGGACTCCGTCGGGGATACGGGTCCCATTGGGGCTGCGGGTTGTTCGAAAGAGATACCGCGGCTTCGGCGCAAGGGCTAAGAAGTCGGACACTCCCTTCCGCTCTGCCCAAGAGCGGGACGGGTTATTTGATGATTTCCCACACCCCCCAAAAAAAAAAAGGTGCAGATAACATGTCGGTACTCGCACCACAATCGCCTTAAAGTTGACGCCCCAATTAACACAAACAAATTAACCAACCACCACTAACATTACAATTAACTATAGAGTTACGTAAGCCAAACGATCAGCCAGACACCTGATACCAGAGGGAGGCCTGATGAGGATGATGATGATGAGCCAGACTCACAGTTAAGACAGTCAACCCTGAGTTGACATGTCTTGTATTAAATATGATTGCAAGTCTTTAAAACCAACAATGTCTTGAAAGGAAAAATACATTAGCTGACCAATAGGGTAGTTAACCAAAACAATCTAATTAGTCCGTCATATAGATTTCCAAAAAATATTGGATACATATTTTTTCTTTTTTCACGTAAACAAACAATGAAGACGATACAGTGATTTGAAAACTCATGTGACGTCATATTCTAAGACATTAGTATGACATTTTTTACCGGTGGGTGACATGACAACCCCCCCGCTCAAATCTTTGACGCGTTTTATCTTCGTCAATTATTATTGATTTGATAAAACAAAAAATACGTATCCAGTATTTTTCGATAATCTAACAGACGGACTAATTAGAATCATATTTTTTTTAGTCAGTAAACATTTAGAAAGTTGGATGCAACATAACATCAAAACACGAAAGATTTAGAGAGAGGTCCATTAAGTCCCAGTAATAGGAGGCGAGCCTATTGCCATCAACCGGGTACAAATCCATATAATTGTATTCTATATTGTACATAGCTAGATAATAGTTTGCCCAACCTGCGAATCGAAGCCAAAATCTTACAAGGACAACTATACCAATAAAACCGTAAAATTTAACTTAAATGAGTTGGTGAAAACTCACCAAGCAACAAACTCTAATGGCCCAACAAGCGGAACGTAGTCATTTACGAGTTATGGCAGAGAATTATCTAACGTCCTGCTTAACTCACCTTATTAACCGAATTCAAAAAGGAGGAGTTTCTCAATTCGTAGGCGATTTTAATTTTTTTATGTACGTTTCGCGATTACTCGAAAATGTTTGGACCGATTTAGATTTTTTTTTCGTTTTGTTTTTGGTTTACTAGTTACTGGTTAGGTTATGTTTTTGGGTTTTTCAATTTCGAATTTTTCATTTAATTTAATTCCGGGCAAGGAAGCAAAGCTGAACGGGGGAGTTATTACGGAACAGTCTTGCAGACTATGTTAGTCATTATGCACAAACTAGAGCTAGGCCTAGTACACGAGATGAGTCAACAAAACTATACGGAAAACCACACTATTGTTATCCTACCCTCCCCTGCGCTCCACTTCCCCGTTCCGGTTATCGGTACACGCTTCAAATGTATGTGTTTTAAAACCCTTCGCAAGTTTATGTATACAGAAACTGAGCGAGGCGGACTTAAGGTCTTAGTGTTAAAAAAAAAACTTGAGAGGTGTCAAGGAACACCCGGATGGAACGAAGTTATTGTTATTATTTTTTATTATGTAAAAAAAAAAAAAAATGTAGAAATGAAAATATCTGGCTTGCTTTCTATAAGAGAGAGAGAGACAGACAGAGAAACATGCGACGCCGCACAGCTTACAATAGCTTACTATAGCAAAAAGTGTCGTGACAACTTTTCGTAAGAATTTTTTCCGTCTAGCCCCCTTTCACAACGCGCAATAAGGAATTTCGTTCCAAAAACATAAAAAACAGTTCAGCTCCTCTCATCTCTTCTCCACAGTCAGCGTTAGCTGCGATCCACTTCTGATCACGTGTAATTTCCCGAACATTCGCTATCTCTCTCTAACGTGTGTCGTCACCCGTTAGTTCGGTAGCAGCGCGCCTGCGCAGCGCGCGTCATCGCACAAGGCCGCGCACAGCTGTCAAATAAGATAAACACTTCAAATTGTTAGCATTCATAGAAACAGTGTTTTGTTCTACAACACAAGGAATTTAAGGAGAAAATAGTTCGTGAAATGTTTGTTGTAAGTGAAGTGTAAAAACGGTTCAAATTAACACAGTGTTTCTGACATGTTTACGACATAACCTCTTCCGGATGTATTTATCAATCCCACAAGCAAAATTGAACTTTATAACCCAAGTAATAACGAACTATAGTTATAAAGATGAAGTGCGGGAAAAGAATAGTTTTATTTTCGCTATTCGCGATGAATCTAGTGGATCAGCCGGCACCCGAAGTAACAATCGAGCAAGGCACTTTGAGCGGTAAAATCAGTACCGATGGGTCGTTTTTTGAATACGTTGGAATACCTTATGCGACAACTAACAGCAGTACAAGGTTCAAGGTAAGCATGATCGATAACTTGCTGTTACTTTAATTCCTTGTAATGAATACTGAAGTAGTTATTGTTAAACAAACCAAAAACGTAGATAAATCCTTTTGTTTTAATTGATTTTAAACCGGTCTCATAGTTTAAATATTATGCAATTCTAATACAATCCTATAGCATTTGCAAAGATAATATCAATTATGTAGGTTACTGCGACTCTGACTATGAGGTTAGATCTAGCTAGCTCTCTATGGCTAGAGGGCACTTGTGTGTATGTATTATTTATTACGTGATCTTATCATTATTGATAATTAAAGGCTAACAATGTAAGGATGCTTGTACAGTGTACACGGTGATATTTACTATCGCAGTTACTTTTTAATACGATACCTAACAACAACATACTCTAGAGATAACTGTATTCGTACCTACATTCAAGATGTAAACAGACCCTTCACGTAGTCGACAACCAAGCATTCTGTGCATAATTAAGTAATAGGGTAGTTAACTAAAAAAAACTAATTAGAATTAATTAGTCCGTCAGATAGATTTCCAAAAAATATTGGACACGTATTTTTTCTTTTTTCACATAAAAACACAATGAAGACGATACAGTGCTTTGAAAACTCGTGTGACGTCATATTCTAAGACGTAAGTATGAAATTTTTTACCGGCGAGTGACGTCACGATCCCCACTCAAATCTTTGACGCTTTTTATCTTCGTCAATTTTTATTGATTTGATAAAACAAAAAATACGTATCCAATATTTTTCGATAATCTAACAGACGGACTAATTAGAATCATATTGTTTTTCAGTAAACATCCCTATTACATGCAAAAAAATTATATACCTACTTGGTAACGACTTTTTCGTGCCGAATAATTACGGTTTACCATAGAACTCAACAACGCACTCAGAACTTTGATGGATGCATTGGGTAGGACAGAGGTCATGTAGGTATTTAAGTAAAATAACATAAAAAACCTTTTTTAAATACTTGTGATAAAGTTAATTGGTGAGTTTCCGAGTTTCCTCCGGGTCTCGGAACGCACCTTAAACCGCTGGCCCCGACTGTCATTTGAACATCTTTGGCAGTCGTTACAGGTACCTAATATCCGACAACTAAATGGGTTGTGGAGGCCAGATAGGCAGGCGCTTCATGGAAAATTTTGCTGTATCTGGTCAGACTGGCCAACCCCAACATAGTTGGGAAAAGGCTAGGTAGATAGTTGATGAGAAAAAAAAAAGAAAGAGAAAAAATATTTATTATTTTTTTTTTGAAGAATGAAAGGTGGACATATTTTTTTTTTTATGAGATGATAATGACTTGTGAAAACTAGGAACTTTGATCTCTAACACCTCCGTAACAAGAAAGGTCCCAGGTATGGTCCAGACAAATAAAATATCGTAATGACGGGAAGAACAAGCATTTCGGTTTCGTGAAGGTTTTTTTACATCGATTTTTTTTTTATTTAACGTTGCCCCGCACTAGGAATTTCTCCTGTATCGTGGGTGCGTTTACAAACATTTAAACTCACATACACAAATACCCAGACCCAAAACAACTATCTGTAGGTCATACAAATATTTGTTCCGTGCGGGGATCGAACTAGCGACTCGCAGCGCAGCAGTCCAATCGTTCAGCCACTGCGCCAACCGTGCCGTCAACCCACTGATTAAACTTATGATAAAATAAAAATGCGACAGTAACTCTGTCTAACTTTTTTATACCGTAACGAACAAAGGTAGTCCGTGACCTGTGATATAAGGTACGTTTATGCTACATTTAGTAGAATCGAGGTAATTTTCGTAATATAGACGTCCACGCAGCCGAAGCCACACCAAAAAGTTAGTGCACGATGATAACGCATACTAATTTACAATCTTTAATAATTATATTATGTGGAACGAGATAAGTCATAAGTCATTTCATTTATACAATTTTATAGTTGTTATAAAAAAAAATACAAGCGCGCTATGTTATCTTACAATAATGGCTTTAACTTATGGCATATTTAAGAAGGCGTATTACGGAGACATATCTATTGACTGCCTTTTTGGTCTAGTGGTCCCAAGTACGACTGGGTCTGGGCCTGGGATTATTTCCCAGGTCGGGAAAAGTGTTATTGAGTTTTTCCATCGGGAATTTCTCGGTGGCAGTCACGGAGCCTGAATTTGTGCTCGATTGATGACAATTTATTCACCTTCTAGTACGCGGAACTTAAAACATTGGCAATGTGGGTGAACTAAGTATTAGGTACACCTCGCCTAAGCCTTCGCGGAATACAAGCGTGATATTATGTTAAGTATTAACTTAAGCATGTAAATAAACTTTTGTGTAAGTAGGACGAAGGTATTCAGACCGATGTTTTTCTTCCCTAGGCACCTCTACCACCACCATCATGGGACGGAGTTTACAAAGCTGTGGACGAGATATACCAATGTCCTCAATCTTCACTAATCGGTATCGTTGGAACCGAAGACTGTCTGAAAATCAACGTCTATGTACCAGCCTCAGCAAATAAACCACTACCAGCCATGGTATATATTCATGGAGGAGCATTTATACTAGGCAGTGGCGGAAAATTCCTATACGCACCCGATTTTCTTGTCAAACACGACGTAATATTAGTAACTTTTAACTATAGACTTGGAACGTTAGGATTCCTCTGTTTAGGTATCAAAGAAGCTCCAGGAAACGCTGGCATTAAAGATCAAATTGCTGCCTTAAGATGGGTTAAGAAAAACATAGCAGCATTTGGTGGAGATCCTGAAAACGTCACAGTATTTGGACAAAGTGCTGGAGCGACATCAGCCTCGCTGTTACTAGCTAGTAACGCTACAGAAGGATTGTTCCAGAAAGTAATAGTACAGAGTGGATCTTCTATATCTAGTTGGGCAATCAATAGACAGCCACTATGGGTAGCCAGTCTAATAGCCAAAGAGTTAGGTTACGATACCGAAAGTCCAAAGGAAATATTCGATATATTTTCCAATATACCGTACAGGGAACTATTGAAAGCTAAACCTAGGAAGCCGCTCGGCATGTATTTTGATACTCAGTTATTAAACTATCCTTGTGTCGAACAAGAAATTGAAGGAGAAGAGGCCGTCATTACAGATTTCCCTTACAATATTTTTAGTAATAACCCTAAAAATATACCAGTTATTTATGGAACAACAAGTAGAGAAGGGCTCTTTTTAATACCAGATGATACGGAAGAATATTTGGCGGCGAGAAATGCAAGATACATTTTTGCATCGGATCTAGAATTTCCTTCTGAAGAGGAAGCAGCAAATGTGTCAAAGATGGCGAGAGAGTTCTACTTCGGTGAAAAGAATATCAGTTTCGAAACACAAAGTGTTATTATTGATCTGAACACAGAATTGTATTTTGAAGCACCTGCTATATTAGAGTCGGAAACTTTAATTAAGAATTCTGAAGCTAACGTATTTAATTATTACTTTAATTACGCTGGGGGAAGAAACTTCCTGAAGTTTATAGCTGGATTTAGGAATGAACCTGGAGCTTGTCATAGTGACGAAATTTTGTATTTATTCAAAGGCAATATTTGGCCTTTCCCTATCAGTAAAGATGATCAGAAAATGATTGATCGGATGACTAAGATGTGGAGCAATTTTGCCAAATGCGGGTTTGTACTACTTTTAATACTAGATGGTAAAACATTACAAAATTAAAACATTACAAAATTAAATTTCAACCGAATCAATGTGTAACGTTTTTTCTTTTTCCAGGGACCCGACAGCCACCGATGATTTACCAGTAAAATGGGAGCCCAGCAACAAGAAAAACATGAAATTCTTTCACATCGATCAAGAGTTGAAATTGGGTTCTATTCCTAATCCACGATCTAATCGGTTATGGAAAGATATTTATGAAAAATATCGTAAAAAGATTAAACCGAATGATTTCAAAAGATAAAAAAAACGAATGATTTTAAAGTTATATTATTAACCTTGATTTTAAAAACGTTCCAGATGACTACAATTTGTAACAAATACATAGTTAATTGTTTGTATAACAAAATGGCATATTTTCAAGTAAGGTTTATTTTCTCTAGGTTTAACAATCCTAGTGTATTTCCACACACTTAACCTCTGAAACTTATCAGTAATTTTTGTAATAAAATATCGATAGTTATAATCTATAGTAGCGCCTCGGATAGCGCGCGGAACACCCGCTTAGAAGCCTTTGAACTAACGTATAAACTTCGTCGTAACCAAAGTGAGACTCGTGATTATTTAGTGAGACAGACCACATAAAATACTATTTTCAGACGTAGTAGGCATCAACATTCAATAAGTATACATACCTACATGAACGATTGAAAGAGTTTACCCATTTACTTTACAAACATTCAAAGTCAAAACCTAAATCTGGAAAGAGCCAAACTTTACGTTTATTTTAAAGCTAAAAGTTGAACTATCAAATATGAAAAGTGGCAAAAGAATAGTTTTATTTACATTATTCGCAATAAACTTGGTAGACCAGCCAGCTCCCGAAGTGCGGATTGTACAAGGGATTTTGAGCGGTAAAGTGAGCGCAGGTGGGTCGTTTTTTGAGTACGTTGGCATTCCTTATGCTTCTACTAATAGCAGTACGAGGTTCAAGGTAAGCTTTGGTTGTTTGTGTATTGTGTGGCGTTTTATAGCCACGTTTGAAATAGTTAACAGTAGTCTTGGTTTTGTTTGTAAATAGTGTCTGAACAAATATATCCAATGGTTTAGTTCCGAGTGTTTAATAAAGTTTCTACTGTATATTCCAGGCTCCATTGCCACCACCATCATGGAATGGAATATTCAGAGCAGTTGATGAGAACTGCCAGTGCCCACAACCTACCATCTTCGGAGTCATAGGAAACGAAGACTGCTTGAAGATCAATATCTACGTTCCAGTTAGAAACAAGAAACCATTCCCAGTCATGGTTTATATTCATGGTGGAACCTATATTATGGGGAATGGAGGAAAAGTTTTATACGGACCTGATTTCCTAGTCAGACAAGACGTCATTCTAGTCACTTTTAACTATAGACTTGGAGCGTTAGGATTTCTTTGTCTGGGTATCAAAGATGCTCCGGGAAACGCTGGATTGAAGGACCAGGTTGCTGCCTTGAGATGGGTTAAGAAAAATATTGCGGCATTTGGCGGAGATCCTGATAATGTCACTGTTTTTGGATTAAGTGCTGGTGCCACGTCTGTTTCTATGTTGATAGCCAGTGATGCTACCAATGGTCTGTTTAATAGAGCAATTTTGCAAAGTGGCGTTTCTACCTCTAGTTGGGCAATTAACAGGCAACCATTATTTACTGCTAGCCTTCTAGCAAAAGAACTTGGCTATAACACGAAAGACCCAAAAGCGATATATGAAATATTTTCCAAAATACATTACAAAGACTTAATCGCAGCTAAGCCAAAGAAACCTATTGGAAAATACTTTGACTTTCAGTTGATAAATTATCCCTGCGTTGAAAAAGTTATCGAAGGCGAGGAGGCTGTCTTGACAGATTTACCTTATAATTTGTTCAGAAGAAATTCTAATAACATATCTGTGATATATGGCACGACGAGTCGAGAAGGAGTGATTTTGTTGCCTGAGGAAACTGAAGATACGTTAAAAGAAAGAGATTCTAAATACGTATTTGCACCTGATTTAAATTTTCCTACTGAAGATGAGGCTATAAATCTGTCAAATGCGGTAAAAGAATATTACTTCGGTCTACAAAATATAAGTTTCGAAGTATCCAATGCTTTGCAAAATCTCAATACACATTTATACTTTGAAATGCCATCTCTGCTAGAATCTGAAATAGTTATCAATAAAACGAGTGCTCCTATCTACAACTACTATTTTAATTATTCTGGAGGAAGAAATTTCCTGAAGTTCATTACTGGGTACATGAATGAACCGGGAGCGTGTCATGGGGATGAACTTATGTACTTGTTTAAGGGAAGAGTATGGCCCTTTGCGATCAGTGAGAAGGATCAAACTATGATTAATTGGATGACTAGATTGTGGACAAATTTTGCTAGATATGGGTACGTATTTAATGATGAGTCACTAATCAAATCATTTGCGTGAGTGCTTTAGTGTCGCAAGTCGCATGTCACCTCGCGGTAACTCCTAGCGTGCTCCTAGCAATGTCATTCATCAGTTTCCGCAGTTACTGTTGCCACACGCGTATTGATAGAGCTAGTAACTTGATGGGGTTAAGGGTTTGGACCTAGTGTCATCAAGATCATCAAATCTATTCGTTGATTTTCAGAGACCCAACTCCAACTACATTTGATTGGCCTGTAAGATGGGACCCCAGCACCAAAGACAATATGACATTCTTGTACATAGATGATGAATTGAAAATGGGTCCTATTCCCAATCCGGATCCCTACCGATTATGGAAAGATATTTACAGCAAATATCGTAAAACTAACAAAGTAAACGATTTTAAAAGATGACTAATTGTTTTATTTGACAAGAAAATATCAAAACGCAGGTCAGTGTTTTATGTATTTGCATCGTGTACTCTAAGATTAGTGCCATAACATTCCAAATTAAATGTGATTACTCCTCCAATAATAACACATTCAAGTGCGTGCTTCCAATGCACTAACTGGAAGTTTTATTTCTGCAACAAGAAATACTAATTATGGAAAAAAGCACAAGTAGCGATTAGAAGCTTAACAATTAATTGCAATACGTGCCTTCGAACAATACCAAGCCTTGCATTATTTACTGAAGAACTACTCTCTTTTTTTGCTGTGTTGCGTTGTATGATAAAATAATATTATTTATTGTGTTTCTTTTTGAAAGTTTTTCTTCTACGATAATTTTATGCGTTAATTTGTTAGTAAATATATCATCATCATCTGTCTAGCCTTTTCCCAACTATGTTGGGGTCGGCTTCCAGTCTAACCGGATGCAGCTGAGTACCAGTGTTTTTACATGGAGCGACTGCCTATCTGACCTCCACAACCCAGTTAATAAATATATATGGGGTGTAAAAGTACCCTTAACGTAAACGAAAGGCACTTGTTCTCCCCACCACTGCGATCATTTTTTGTTCTAGACCATACCTGGGAACCTCCTAGTTACGGAGATATTGTGACCCCCAATAGTTCCAAATTTTTCACAGCTGTTTTTGTAAATACTAGTTTTTCAGGTTTAACTTTACTTAAATTACCTCCATGACCCGTTTACTATTAAAGCATCCACTAGCACAATGTTTTAACAGTGCTACATTGAGTTTTATCGCAAAATGTGATTTTTGACCCAAAAAAAAAAAGTTGTTTCCCAGCATACATTTTTGCGTAGGGGTACTTAGTCTGATGTACAGAATGCTTGGTTGACGACTGTGTGATGGGTTGATTTACACCCTGTATAGATATATATATACTAGCTGACCCACGCAACTTCGTCTGCGTCACATAATATAGCTTATAAAGGTTCGATAAATCGACTATCCAACTTATTAAATTGAGTTAAATCGTACTCGTAACAAACAAAATATCTTACCTTTCCTCTTTATAATACCTATTATTTTAGATTGGCTTCGATTATATTATTAAAGTAACAATTACTATAGGTATCTCTTACTGTTTAATATACAGTAACACCTTGTACTTGTAAACATTATGGTGCAGTAAATATTTTGAATTTGAATTTCTCCGGAGCCTCCTGAGGCCAGAATCCCCACGTACCTACCGCACCGGACCGAATGACTGCCATGCGCTTAATTATTTTGTCGCCCGTATATTTTTACATTGCGATATCTTCTAAAATATTTGTTTAAACTGTATAGAGTAAAAAGTACAAACATTCTATATTAAATTTCCGTGCTAACAAACACATTTATATAGATATAGATTAATACCATATGGGTTAAATAAGCTTCGCAAAATATCATTATTTTTAACCTAACATTTAATTATTAAAAAATGTTTACAGTGAGACAATCTTAAAAGATAAACATATGCTGTCGCGGATTTTTTTTTAGAACTTTTAAAGGGTAACAATTTCTTCATACATAGTATTTACGTAACTTAAACCGTTTTCGCAGCGCACGCAACGGAAGCTCTCAAAAAGGAATATCTTTTCCCGTTTTTGCAACATTTTTCATTTATGCTCCGCTCCTATTAATCGTGGCGTGATGTTATAGAGCCTAAAGCCTTCCTCGATAAATGGACTATCCAACACTAAACGACTTTTTCAATTCCAACCAGTAGTTCCAGAGTTTACCCCGTTCAAACAAACAAACAAACAAACTCTTCAGCTTTATAATATTAGTATAGATATAAAAGGCAAAGCTGATTGTCTGAGGATCAACACACAGGCCAAAACCTCAGGACTACAAACTTAAAATTTCGCACACGTATTCCTCTTATGACGTAGGTATCCACTAAGAAAGGATTTTTCAAAAAATAAAGGGATAAAGTTTATATAGAATTTTTGATATTTCCGACATCCACGCGGGCGAAGCCGCTGGCAAAGGCTTGTATTTTATTTATAAGCTTTTTGGCGCCGGTGTTTTCTTACCTCTGAGGAGGAACGCAGAAGAGGAGTTCGAATAATTAATATTTTTAAGGTGTAGTAGAATGTGGGTGTACTATAAGGTAGATCTCTGCCAAACCCTTCAGGGATTACAGGCGTGATGTTTATATAATGTGTCAAAACTAAGTCATCTACTCCGATAAAATGTTTTGATAACACATTCAATAAAGATTAGTTCCTATCAGTCAGATACGGATACGATTGCCGACAATATGCAACATTCTTTGATCTAGATTGGCGTAAAATTACATACTATTAACAACGCACTGTTTATTATTCTATTTTGCAATAAACTTACCCGTTTTAAATAGAAGGTCAGCCAAAATTTAAAACAAATGCGAGTCGGACTCGCACTTGGAAAGTTCCGTTGCAACAAACAATGTCGGTACTAAAGATATTTTTAACGTTCGTTCATAGGTCAATTAGCACTGAGCACCGAACTAACTGCCTCCGTGGTCGAGTGGTCTAGGCGTTTGCCTTGTGACCCGGTGGTCGCGGTTTCGATTCCCACGGAAAGCATACTTAGTAAAGTTGTTTCCAGTATGACTAGGCCATTGCAGGCTTGAATCACCTGATTTCTGATAAAAAGATGATTCCGTGCTTAGGAAAGCACGTATAAGCCGGTGGTCCCGGCCGCTAAATGGCGGTCATCAAACCATGTCAGAGGCCCTTAAGGCCTTAGAAACTCTGACACCCTAGTGGCAGAGTTTGACCCTAGTGTGTGGAGGAAGAAGAATAGTATATTTATGGAAAACAAAGTTACTGCTGTTACTGTTCCATGGTCTTATTCAAACCAAATACTTACATAAAAAAAATTGTTTTACTGATTTTTCCAACTCTTCCTTTAGAAATTATAGAGTGAAAATCTAATCATCTTTAAGAAAAAAAGATTTGCTGACACTCGATAGAGCTGTCGATAGGCACCTCACTACGTGCTTTTTTTTTCTACCTACAATTACTCAGTCAGAGTAAAATAGCTGTGACGGACAAAGACGGAAATACGGACGGACAGATAGATCGATAGACGGGCAGGACGAATCTATAAGGGTTCTTTTTACTATTTGTCAACGGAACTCTAAAAAGGGAATCAAGGACACGACGAAGAAAAAGAATACAATTATAAACCGGGCGACCAAACATTGAATGTAATTTAAAATAAAAACATATTAATAAGGATTTCTTAAACAACCGTTAAAAATAAATATGATTATATGTAATATACTCATAACAATAACTTTAATTTCAAACTTCTGTAGACGTATGCTTTTTTAATAATGAGTTAAACATTTAATTACATTGTTGCAGGCACCACTACCACCACCAAAATGGGATGGAGTATACAAAGCTGTCGAAGAATTCTATCAGTGTCCACAACACACACCCTTTGGAGTAGTTGGCACCGAAGACTGTCTGAAAATCAATGTGTATGTTCCCGCTAATGCCAAAGGACCACTACCCGTCATGGCCTATATACATGGAGGTGCTTTTATACTAGGAAATGGTGGAAAAATGGTGGTAGGACCAGATTTTCTAGTAAAACAAGATGTTATACTAGTCTCATTTAACTACAGGCTCGGAGCACTAGGCTTTTTATGTTTGAGAACCGAAGAAGCCCCCGGAAATGCTGGATTAAAAGACCAGATAGCTGCTTTGAGATGGATAAAGAAAAATATTGCTGCGTTCGGTGGAGATCCCGATAATGTAACAATATTTGGAACAAGCGCTGGTGGAGTGTCAGTATCTCTGCTTGTTGCTAGTGAAGCTACAAATGGTCTGTTTCAACGAGCAATCATGCACAGTGGATGTTCGTTAGCCAATTTTGCTGTAAACCACAATCCAGTATCAGTAGCAAGTAAATTTATAAGCGAAATAGGGTATGATACAAAAGAACCTGAGAACCTTTATGAAATATATTCCAAGTTATCGTACACGGAGTTAGTGTTAGCTACAGCACATATTCCTATATCACAGCTTGTGCTTCAAAGTTTATTACACGCGCCCTGTGTCGAGAAAAAGTTTCCTGGAGTAGAATCAGTACTCAGAGATCTGCCTTATAATTTGTTAACCAAAAAACCTAAGAATATTACGTTGATGTACTCAACAACTGATCTAGAGGGATTGTTTTTCATAGATGAGGATACAAAGGAGACACTCGAAAAATATAACAAACGCAGCGTGTTTGGTGAAGATTTAGTGTTCGGATCAAAAAAAGAAGAAATGCAAATATCTCAGAAAGTAAAAGAGTATTATTTTGGAAAAGAAGCAGTCAGTGAAAGAAATATTCTGAAATTATCAGATTTGTATACGCATTTGTACTTTGAAGTGCCTGTGATATTAGAAGCAGAAATACTTGCTCGGACTATTGACGCTCCCGTGTATGGCTACTATTTCACCTATTCTGGTGGTAGAAATTTTGTCAAATTCAGGACTAAATATAGCAATGAAACAGGAGCAAGCCATGGAGACGACTTGCTTTATGTATTCAGTGGTACAATAATGCCTTTTAGAGTAAAAGAAAAAGATCAAATAATGATAGACAGATTGACAACAATGTTGGCCAATTTTGCAAAGTATGGGTAAGTTTCATTTCAGAAATAACTGTAATAAATAATGTCTTAGTATTATTCCAGTTTATGAGTAACAACTATGAACAGTAATGGTGGGTATCCTAAGACATGGGTTCGAACCCAAACAACTGTTATATAAGAGACTATCACTGCTCTCAAAACGTTGAACGAGAACATTGTAGAAACAGAAAACCGGAGTGTCAAAAAAGAGAAGGCGTGTCACATAAATACAAATATTGAATTATGTCCCATTCTCTCTTACTGAGAGGAGATCCGAAGTGGAAACATAGGCTGATTGTGGTAGAAATATACCGGGTGGTGCCGACAATACGACAATAAATGAAACCACTAGTAGTTGTAGTCTAAAGGAACATTATTAAATTATCAAATAAATCTTAACACCAAAAAAAAAAAAACCATAAAACTAAGTAACATAAAACTGTAAACGTAATACGTTACAATTTACAAACAAATATTGGCTTACTAATCTTAGGAATAATTTGCACCAATTAACGTGTGGAAATAAAATGTAACAAACGAATTTGGCAAAGAAATTTAGGTGGGTGGTTATTGTCATATCGTCGGCACCACGACGGTGTTAGGACTTATTTGATAATTTAAAAATGTTCCAATGAACTAGAACTACCAGTGGTTTCGTATTGTCGGCACCACCCTGTATATTAAATGGTACTTATTATTTTTTTCAGAAATCCCACTCCAAATGATTTTCCCGTGAGATGGATCCCGCACAGCAAAGATAAGTTAAACTTTTTAAACGTCGGTGATGAGCTGAAGATGATGTCGGTTCCAAATCCTGAAGAATTACAATTCTGGAAAGATATTTATAACAAGTATAGAAGAACTAAAGCTTCCATTTAAAACAACAGGGTTGTCAATACAACAGTTATAATTTTAATGGTATTGGGCACAAATTAAGTTTAAAATAAAATAATATTAGAATCGCACCGATTTTTAATTGTATGAGGTCTTCAGAATGATTGTTTTTGGCATTTTATAAATATTGTATTGTCTATAAAAAAGTTCATTCACATTTTTATACTGTGTTGTATTCAAAGTATCCATTGTTTTGCTTTCATGCAAATATTCAAAATTATAATCTTGGTCACCACATGAGTGAAACAATTTGAATTCTTTTTCAGAGAAGTTCACCCGTAAGATATTCACCGTCTTTTTTGTTCAAATTGTGCCAAAGCTCGGTTTAAATTTTTATAAAATATGATCTATAGTACACAGGGGTACAAAGTAAAAATTGAAGCTGGTGTAAGCTAAGAGCAGACAGATATACAATAAGTCATTAATTTTGAAAATAAAACCAAACAGAAACACAGATAAGTGAAATTGTTACTGAAAGAAATCACATTTTTACATGTTCTTGTACAATTAACGTTATAGAAGATGAAGTTAAATAAAACAGGTAACACTTTCGCTTGGAAAGGAAGTGAAAATGTATGTAACTTAATCAAACATATTTTTGAAAATACTTATAATAAATACTTGCCTTTAGCTGCAATATCTTGTAATTTGACCTTAATTACCCATGTAGTTTGAAAATAGCTAAGCAGAATATTGATTGTGAAAACTAAATTAATAATTATTCCCAAACTTAGACTTGACTGAAGATTTTTCAACTATTGCTCAAAAAGGATAAGTCATATTTTAAGTTGAAGGCCGAACATCATTAATTATAATAGGAGAAGCGATAAAAGAACAAGAAGAAACCGCTAACGCTCGACAGTTATACCACAAGCACTAGTCAGATCGCAGTTTTGCACTACAATGTATGCAATGAATATTGTACGAGGACACTGCGTCTGCGACACTTTTGCTCCTGTCTCTCTCTCATATGTAGATCAAAGTTGAGATTATTGTTAAGTTTAGTTTTGTTATAGTAAATAAATCTAAGCATATTAGGCATGTGGGACAGGGTGATACACATAAAGTGGAGTTTGGCAGGACCTCTGGCTAGACGCGGAGATGGCCGATGGAGCAAGATTTTGACCGAATGGTGGCCAAGATTGGGCCAGAGAAACCAGGCCGTCCAAAAGCGGGTTGAGTCGACGATATTGTCAGGAGTGGCAGGAAAAGGGGAGGCCTATACCCAACAGTGGGTGATTCCGGGCTGAAATGATGAAGCATGTGCGACAGACCTAATGTCATAAGAACATTGAAAGAAGACATCCTCAATGGCAAGACACGTCGCAAGAATGAACGAGACCACAACCCCCAAACTTTAACCTGATAGTAAATTAGATGGTAGAAAAAGTCGAGACCTGTACAAGCTCAGGTAGTTTGATGGCGTAGACCATGATTTAGGAACTGTTAAAGTGAAAAATTGGAGAGATATAGCCAGAAATAGGTTGCATCCTGATACACTTTAAACTCGACCAGGCAAAGGTCCAGCTGCGGCTGTAAAGCTTAGAATGAAAATGAAGACTTAAATAAGCGTTTATAGAATTTTCAAGTTGGACTACTTATTTATTTATTTTTTTAAATCTATAATATAATTAAATCTTATCCGTATGTGTTGGTGAAACTATCTACTCTGGAAAATTAACCACAGGAAATTATTAATAAAACTGTTTTAACCCTTAGTGTGCCGGAATATATATCCACGCGAGACACAATGGCTTTTTAATTGTCTCCATATAAACGGCATACAGCAAGTTATGAGAGTTTCAATTAGTTTATCAGAGAACAATATTTGATGAGAAACAATAATTTAATGTAGGTAATATTTTATCCGTTTGTAATTAAAATATTTGTCCAGAACCCGAATTAATAACTCGTCTTGTTTCATTCAACAACAATTCTCAGTAGAGCCTTCTATCTCATAGAGCCTTAACTAAACCCCTCGTGGTGTACAATTACACTCCAATTAGCCTTAACCACTGATATTTTCATTTGCTACCCAAAAAAATAGGTCCCAGAGCACACGCCACGAATTTTAACAAGACATTACCCAGCCTTTATCTAGCTATGTTTTCATTACGCTCCCTCCGTAGGTACAATTGCAAAATTTTATAAGTATTTAAGCAATAAAATTAAATTTACGAGCCTCCTTAACAACGCCGTGCGCTTAAAAAGATAACCCGGGGACGAGTAAAGGCATTATTTATCGCAACTTCGGACTTTCTATTCATAATGTTGTGGTTTAATATTTATATTTTAGGCGTTTATTAAAATTTTATTTGTATCAACTTTTTAATTAGTTCGGGTGAGATTGGGTCGTGCTCTTTGGACACTTTTGTTTTCTTAGTTTTTGTTGTACGATTTTCTGGGAACCTGTGTAATAATACAGGGGATTTTTTGTTGAAGAAAATCTTTTTTTAAGGCATGAGTAGCTTCTTAATTTCTTTTTTGTCTGGCTTTAATTTGCATAATTAAATTTTCAAAATAACTAAAGTATCACTTAAAACTTTGGAAAAAAACGTATTTTAATTCAAAAGTTGATACAGTTATTACCACAAACCTAGAATCAACCAAATATTAACAAAGCTTTCGACTCTAAAATCATTCGTGATACAAACGTTCTCATATTTCAAATCCCCGTATTGATGTAAAAATTACTCCATTATTAAAAAAAATCAAGCATAGATATTCCGAAATCGAATCGAAATAATAGTGGCAGCACAGAAGCTATCCTGTATGTAAAATAATCCAGCGCTGCATTTGCCATTCATTGCGCTTTAGATAAAACACGCAGACATTTTTATTCTTCCATGTAAAATGTCCGTTTCAACACGACACTTTGACACCAGACAATGAACCTTACGTTTCAGCTTCAAAGTTTTAAATTCTTTGAAGCTTGGTTTGAAAAAGATTGCAAGACTATTTCTCGATTTCCAAAAGGGGGCGTGCAGACGGGACGCTTTTTACAGTTATTTAGTTTTGTAATATCGAGAAAGTGGTAGAATATTTATGAAAATATTGAGTAGGTATGCAGTTTCATATGATAATATGATGAACAAACCGTAGTTTTATAAAACTTTAGAGATGTGTACCACACATAGCGAAAACGTATATATTGGAAACGATGCAGTCTAGCTGACTTTGTTTTCATTTGGTTGTTCATTGTTACAGTTTCCCAAGATCAGGATCTTCTTCTTTATTTTAGTTACTAGTTCTTTAGTTGAAAATGAAATATTTTTTTGTAAACATAGGATATGCAGGAGTGGTAGCGTTAATTATTATAATATAGCGAGTTAGATTATTTTGTCTTTATTTAAATGTGCGTCTTGATACAAGACGCACATTTAAATAAAGACAGTCTTAAAGTCAAAGTCTTAGCAAGTGGCTGAGGTCTGACGAGAGCACCGCATACACATCAAACCTCGGAAGGATCTTAAATCCCCCATTCTGCCAAATCGTATCTGAAATGTCATATAACAATAAACACCACGACTAAATAGTCGCTCGGCTACACCAAAAAAAAAGCGAAATGAATAACAAAAAGCGCTTGACGCCAGCAGCCGCCGTGGAAGCGCGAACCAGTGGCGATAAACAACAGACTAGCGTTCCAGGGTTGTCTTAAAATTAGCTGTGGGCAACTAAAGTGAGCTGTTATGGTGCCTGCTAGAATTTTATCATCATCATCATTGAATCGATAGCCGCACGTGTAGACAGCCCACTAGTCCACTAACCCAAATTGCTCCTTTTCAGTTTTAGTTATTAAGTACTTCTATAATTATGAGAAACTCACGGGACCGGTCAATGTGGCGATACTTAGGGGAGGACTATGTCCAGCAGTGAATGTCTTTCGGCATAAATGATGATGATAAGCTAAGTTAAGTGGTTACTCTTAGTCGTCCACCCATCTGGCTTTCGGCATGCCAACACTCCGACAGCTTGGTATTGTTTCTAGAGTTAAAAGAGAGAATGATGCACGAAAAGAGCACGTAGTTCTGCCAACTTTAAAAAAACTAAGTAAGATTGTCATCTTATAAAGTGAAGTATTGTAGCTTCAGAACAGTGTCCAGTGAAAACAGTGTCCGCTATATTATTTTGTGTAGTAATAAGAATTTTGTACTTGTTGTTTATTTAACATTTGCTACACAAAACTAGATTTGAATATTGTGTTCTCACAGTACGATTGTTCTCTTTAAGCATTGTACCCACACATTCTTTAGCGTTATGCAGATAAATATAATATATGATTTTCATTTATTTCGATCACTACACAATTTCATACCACAAAATCCAGCATTTTAGAATTACTACAGATATTCTTTACTATCTTAGAACTATGAATTGTTTTCACCCGATCATCATCATTTTCTTGCCCTTATTCCAATTCCTTTGGGGGTCGGCGCAGCATGTCTTCCTCTTCCATACCTCTCTGTTTTTCGTCATCTAATGAGACACCTCCTTTCTTACCATACTATTCTTAACGTTTCGTTACCCGATGTTATGTAATAAAACTAATTAAAAACTACGTACAAATAAATAAACTGCTGGACATTTGTATTCATTATCAAAGTATTATTGTCTATACAGTTTGTGATTACGTTCCCGTGTCGCCCCCGGCGCCCCCTGGCGGCCTCAGTCGGCTTTACAATTTTGTGCCACTAAACAACACCATATTGTCTACCCTCATTTAAATTATTGGTTCGTATTTTGTCCTGAATTTAGATCTTGACTTGATTTGAGCTGTTAAATATGTAAGGGCCTTGGAAGATGCTAATTTTCAAAGAGAAGATTTTGTTAATTTTATTTTGGTTTAAAATTTTAATGTTGATATGGAACAAATAATACAAGTAGAAACATCTGTTAAATCTATCAATTCTCCAAAAAGAAAAGCTACAAATGATTGTATTAATTAAATAAACAGTCTAGTAGAGACGAAAGCACTTGTAAATGAATAGCTTCGAATCTAAGCCGAGAGTCTGGGGAGTCTGTTAATAGAAACAGGTGTCTGTTTAATTGTACTCGTAGGGAGAGTCGACACCTTTTGTACGAATTAATAGATTATTCCACACACAAGTAAATAGCTCGCGTACCATTCGAGGTGTTAATTATCTCGTGAACTAAAGCGATTTGAATAGAAAGAGACGTCTATTTTTGGAAATTATCTACTTAATTAAATCTCGTTTGGAAAAATCTTTTTGTGTGAACCGTACGCAATTTTAGGCTTTCTTTTAGTTATTTTATTGTGTTTGATTATTTTATAAATAACTAGGTGTTAATGCCTGCGGCTTCGCCCGCCACAACTCGAAAATTATCCCACGGTAAGATAAAATCGGGATCAAAACTATCATTTGTGGTAATCCAGGTTATAAACTATCTGTGTACCAAATTTAATCCAAATCCGTTTAGTAGTTTTTGCGTGAAAGAGTAACAAACATCCATCCCATACTTACAAACTTTCGCGTTTATAATATTAGTAGGATCATAATTAGTTACTCGTCAAATAAATGTGGTGAAAGAAATAACCATTTTTTTAAATTTATCTATGGGTTAAATAGATGAATCTCTATCTAGTTGTAGTAAAGATAACTTTAACGGGAGACACAGGACCTGGACCAGTGGGTGATTTTGCGTTCATAATTGAAAGATGATCATGGATGCTGAAAGATAAACTGAATTATGTTTGAAAAATTTAACCCGATTTTCTGCTTGCTTATGTATAATAATATGTCGTGTCGAAGGTACCTTATTTCTCTTTTTAGACAGCCTACGAAACAAATTGAATTTGCGACCAATAAATCCTGTCCATCCTCATTTACAGTCCTACTAACATTTCCTTGCCAAAAAAAAAAACATTCGCACAACTCCGATATAAAAACCGTTATTCATCTGTAAATTCATTTGTCGAACTTCTTCAAACTCATTACAGGCCGTCTTTACTTCGTAAATTTATTCAGCATCAATCAAACTTGCGACAGATGCAAACCAACTAAGCGTTTCATTAGGAAATCCATATTTTTCCATCCAGGCTTGGCCAGGTGTGCACAGATCCTCGTAATCACTACGGTGATGAGAAATGGCCTCGTCTCGAACGCTACTGGATCCGATCGGAAATTGCTATCGGGTGTTTAAGTAGCTGCAATTTGTCATGTGATCTGGCTGTCTTAATTTTCTTTGTGGAGCTCGTTAGTGTATATTGGTGCCAAGAATTGATGTTAGTTCAGGATCATTTCGGGAATATTGAGCTCCATTCGATGCCATTCCTAAAATATCTACACTATACCTACAGACTCCTAATGATTTTTATAGGTATTTTGAACTGCCCTGTTGGTTTCGTGGTTACAATCGCAACTGCTGAGCGTGGGGTCCTGGGTTTGATTCACGGATAAAGCATAAAGTACTACTGGGTTTTTCCTTTAGAATTTTCACCGTTTGGAAGTGCTTTCCAAAGAACGGTTGTCATACCGCGCTCCATGTCTTGGAAAACTCGGTTAAGCCGTTGGTCTTCGCTTCTGCGTTTGACCTCTCTCTGGCTGTGCCAAAATGCCGTCTCATCAATTAGACTAGACAGCAAAAGAACAGAGACATTTGTACACTATAAATCTCCCGCGGTGATGTCTAATCCCCGTGAGTTCAAGAACCAAACGTTTTCTTGAAGAAAATTTGTACCATTTACAGTCACTCAATCATAATCAACTTTTCCAAAACAAACTCGAGATAATGCAAATGATTGTGAGTATAATTAGCCGCTCGCGACTAGCCTCATGACGTGTATTCCGAGTGCTGCTCAGTGAAGCCCTGGCTTATGTAAATTATATTGTCATCTTCAAGAATAGGCTTTAAACCGCCATGTCTACCTGGGGTGGTGCAAGTTATAGGAGAGAGGCGGTTTAAAGTATTATGTTACGGCCTAGCGTTTTTGGCTGAGCATGGGAGAAAATTAAATAAAGATTGTATGTTTGTTTTTAGCGTGGTGATTTTCATCAGGAATTTCTTAGTAGCAACCCAGAATCTTTATAGAGAAATGTTAAATGGTATAAGTACCTACACGTTTATGTCGACTCTTTTATTGATTTAAGGTGTATTGTGTTATGATTTTATGTAATGTAGTTTTGATTACTCTAGGTTCTCTTAAATTATTCCGTCACAGTAACTTTCATAACATAAGAGTCGGCATTCTAAATCTATTCTAATAACCACAAATGTTCCTTCTTAGCCTTTGCCCGTGCCGAGGCCGTAATCAACTATCCTGTGCTGTCAATGTATTTATATTTCCGCTCAGTTCTTATAACTTGCACAATGGTTGTACATGAAAATGCCATCTCATTTTGGAACATAGAATTATTCTTGTTTTACTTACGTACTACTTTAGCATCCGTCTTTGAAGTGTTATTTTAGTACTTTTTGTTATGTATTTTGGCATTACATAGGCACTTACATAAACCATTTTCAGAGAAGATAATGTTCTTTGTGAAAAGTGATATCGATTTTTGCAAATTGAAGAAAAGAAATCAAGGAAATGAAACGAAGAAATAAAACCAAAAAAAAGCAAGGAGTTACGAAAAGAATATTTTTTGTCTACAATTCAAAGATAATAACCGAAGTTAAAATGTAGCTTCATGTTCATAAAGTTGGACGTTCTTTTAGTTCTCTAAACGTTGTTCTATTGTTTAGTTTACTTTTAATTTATTCTTTCAAACTCGTTGTTTTGTCATCCCTTAGAAGTTGGCGAGATAGGTAAATTAAAAAGGAAAGTTGTTCCGAGGTTTTTTGCCATCTAAAAATACCGTTACATTGGTGATAGTCACTGATTTCAGACTAATGATCGAATTCTGTGTTCATAAATACTCGCGAGGTGGCGAAAAAAACAATATCTCTAGTATATAATTACTGTCACTACATATTATAAAACAAAGTACTCCAACGCGTTTGTCCGTCTGTATGTCTGTCTGTCTGTTCGCGATAAACTCAAAAACTTCTGCACCGATTTTCATGATTTTTCACCAGTGAATAGATTGGTTCTGAAGTAGCCGCGGGCAATGGCTAGTGTTTAATAAAACAATAGTGTTTAATAAAGCCCACATATACAAAAATTAAACAAAATAAAATAATTCAATTAATAACATACAACATTCACAAAATTATACTCCACACAATAGAAATAAAGATAGATAACAATTATAAAGTGTAAATTGAATAGGTACCCAATATTAATTATTACAATGTCAAATAGTCAATCAAATTAGAAAATTGTACACATAAAATACATTATAAATCAAGCAATAACAAGTCAGAATTGTCCGGTACATAAACATATCCATTTAATTTGGATTAGACAGTCAGTGCGGGAAGCAATCATCCTGAGGATGCCATTGCTGCTGTCTCTCACTCGTCGTAATAATGAAGCAACCCTTTTTCGAACTATAGCTGGATAGCCATCCGTTCGAGCTTCAGCAAACATGAGCGACGCACTGCAATAGGGAGGCAGCCGCATCAGCAATCAGCATCCTAAAGATATTGTTATAATGAACGCGCAGAACACTGGCAGCCCGACGGGTATGATTTACCCATAGACTGTTCGCGTAAAAAGATTGACAATATGCCTTAAACAAGGTGAATTCCTATTTACCAAAAAGTACATCAACCCCTTAACACCTTATATCACCGTATTCATTATAATCACAATAATGTTAGCGCCTCACTTAAGCGAGCTCAACGAGCAGGGTTCCGTAACAAGGCGATCGGTCTCACTAAGCGGACCCTAATAATCTTCATAAGCCAGGGTATGCCGTGACTCCGGTACCCTGGCACCCGGGTATGCCCTGGTGATTATAATAACGGTTTGTTGTGTGAATGAGAATAGTTGCTTCTTAATTGTTACGTTATTAGGTTCGTGTTTTGAAAAGAAGTTTTTTTGGACATTTGTTATTTAAAAACTGACAAAAGTGAGTGACATCGATGTAATTTACAATAAATGTTCAAAGGAAATAAAATAGCTAGAGATTATTTATTTACAGGCTGTTTCGATTCTAATTTTTTCAAGAAAATAAATACGAAATCCTACATTTTCGTTTTTATTTCAGTTCGTTTTATTCATCAATCATTATCATCATTTTCTTGCTCTTCCTCCAATTTATTTAGGGTCTTTACTTCAATACTTATCTTTTAGTTATTATCTAAAGAGTATCTTTATTACCTAAAAAGTATTTTTTCTAAAAACCGGTTTCTACTATGCACCCAACTCCTTACCATATTTAACACATTCATCATTAAGTAATATTAAAACGACAACAGTGGCGCAATTACCTCACGACCCTCATCAACGACGCTTGCAACCCTTTGCAGTTCCCACTAAAAGTGTCGGCTATAGCCGACGTATATCTCGTTTGCTTGTAACGCGGTAATTATTCTCCCGTTTAAGTGGGCGCGCGTATAAGCCGGTATAAGCCCGGCTGTGTGACTTCAAACACGAATTAACTGTAATTGTTTAAGCGGTTTCAGTTGTTGTTGTGTTGTAATGCTGTTAGTTGTGGAACTGCGTTTTATTGTTTGGCGGTCATTTTATTGCATTTTCTGAGTAACATCGGAACTTTGAGGTTATTTTTATTTTGTGTTCTACTGCCACAGATCCACAAGGAGACGATGGAATGAGCTGGACTCTTCCTTAAGAAATCGCGATAAGTGAAAGGACAAAAAGGAGTCATTTACCCTGCAGTGGGACAATATAGACTTACAGGATGTTTGTATATTGTTGTTTTGTAAAGAAATCAATAAAAGGAGTTCTACTATTGCTTATAGATAAACCCACGCTGCGTTCGTGTGTTGGATTACAGCCCATTCTCTTTTACAGTGAAGAATGTCTGGTAGGGTAGTAGGTAGGTAGGCAGGGTAGTAGGTAGGTAGGGTACTAGGTAGGTAGGGTAGTAGGTAGGTAGGGTAGTAGGTAGGTAGGGTAGTAGGTAGGTAGGGTAGTAGTTAGGTAGGGTAGCAGGTAGGGTAGTAGGTAGATAGGGTAGGAGGTAGTTGGTAAGTAGGTACAAAAAAGGTAATTGCAACGCATGCCGGGAACAGCTAGTATAAAATATATTTTGGTTTAAACTTTTCAAAAATAACATTTTTTTTTTTCTGTGTAGCTGTTCGAAAGAGATACCGCGGCCCCGAAACATAAAGGGCCAAAAACGAACATGAGTGGGTTTTTGTCAGTAGAAGTCTGACACTCCCTTCCGCTACGCCCAGAGCGGAAAGGGTCATTTGATAATTTCCCACCCACACAAAAAAGTTAACTGACATTAAATAAATGAATGACAAATGGTTTCACAAAAAAAGTGATTTCTGTGACAACTTTTTCACCATTCCTTCTTCACATAATGATGCGAATCTGTTGTTTTAATATAGAAAATATTCGTCACACTACCGGGGTAAGTATTCTATCATAGTGTGCATCGAACATAACACATAACATAACATCACGCCTGTAATCCCCTAAGGGTTAGGCAGAGGTGTACCTAATAGTACACCCACATCAAAATCGCATTGCATCGTGCATCGAAATGCAAAGTATTTTAGCCTTGAAAAAAAATTTTAGTAGGCTCCTTATCTTCATGAAACCTAAAATTTCTTCTATCAAAAAATACATTATTACGATAGTCTCAAAAGCACCCTACTACCTTCGCTACACAAACACGGAAGGATCCTTACAATATTATAGCCACTCAAAACTCCTGCTATCCAACAGAGCGGTGAAAAGCTAGTGAAACATAAAATTACAACTAGCTTTAATTAGCAAGCCCACTTATAACGGGAATCCACTGAATAATTATGAAAGGAGAATTTCTACGGAACCTGAAGCGGGCCTCACATCAAAAGAGCAATATAGCCGGCCACAGACACGTGGTTAGAGCAGGCCTTGCGAGGCCTTTTTTGAGTGATGTTACAAGGAAGGAAGGTTCAAAGGTTCATTAAAAAAAAATGCATAATAATTAGAAGTAAATAGATTTTTTTTTTAAGAATTTGATAAGAGTGGACTGCCTCGTTGGCCTAGTGTGACTGCTTTGCATGAGGTCCTAGGTTGGATACCCAAGTTGGGCAAAGTGTTATTGAATTTTTCTATCAGGAATTTCTCAGTAGCAGCCACGGATGCACCCATTAGTATGGTTGACACACGGTAACAATCTGAAACCATCATAGCCAATTTAGTTGATTGATTCTTAGTTTCAGATTTTTTTTTATCTGTGGTCTTTGACTTATATATTACTGCGTAAGGACTGGGCGGACGGCATGTTAAAATGACGCCTCGAACGTGGTCCCAATATGGTCTTTCCTAAGCCGAAGTGAACTAGTCCACGATCGGCTCTCTTCGGGTGCGGTCGTAAATTTTATTAAAAGCTTTATTTACGTTCTTTATATCTCGAAAATACCGCGCTGCTTATACAAAGTTACATTAACGAGCAGACTACACCGATTCTTACGTGACCGTATCTTTAGTTTTTATATCAATGTCTGTGGTGTATTTTTTTTTTTAAATCAATTTTCAAAGAATGATCCTTCTTTGTTTTCTTTTGGCGTTATACGGTAGACCAGGCGCTAGACCGCCGTTTTGTTTGTGGATCTTTTGGATTTAGATATTTACAAAGTTTCCTTTTTTTATTGTGTCTTGTTTGCGGTTGCATAGAACAAAACATACTATATCACTTAGCAATGGTTTCTCAAAAAAAAAAATATATATATGTACGTTCACGGAACGGAAGTAGCAAAACAATCAGTGACCGGTGTATTCGAATGCTGTGGTTTAGAGCTGATAGCTCACAAGATTATAATTGTCTGCGTCTATAGAATACCTAAATATAACTATAACGTGTTTTATGAGAGGTTGGACGATGTATTACGAAAAGTTCGTTCTCTTACAAATAAAAATGTAATTTTAGCAGGAGACTTCAATATCGATGTACTAAAAAGAAGTAAAAGTACATTGGAATTTGAAAATTTCCTAATACAATATAATCTTAAGCTTGCTCTCTATGAACCGACCAGACTAAGTAGTAATTCGTGTATCGATAATTTTGCACACTCATACCGAAAGGAATGCAAAGCGAAAGTTATGGACCTAATTCTTTCGGATCATACTTCTCAGTTACTCAAAGTACCTATAAATAAAGTCTGTACGCTAAAATTCTGGAAAACTAAAAAACAAGACATTTCAGCATGTAACTTATCCAAATTCAAAAATCACTTAAAGTGTCTATCTTTCACGCAAGTATACAGCGCCAAAAATGCAAACGAGTCTTACGAACATTTTATAGAAGATTTTTTGTTACTATATCGTTTATGCTTTCCGGAAAAATATGTCACTATTTTCACTAATAAAAAGACTAAATGGCTATCTCGTGGAATTAAGTTATGTAGTAAGAAACAGAGACAGCTACTCTGGGCGTATAGACTTAATCCTAACTTAAAAAGTAAACTAGTTTTAAAAAAATATTCCACACTTTACAGGAAAATAATAAAATTAACCCAAAAAGCCCAAAATAACCATTTTATCAATGTTTCACAAAACAAATCAAGAGCGGCCTGGCAAGTAATAAACAAATCAAAATTTTGTTTACCCCAAGAACCAATATTGTCCATAACAAAAGATGACTTAATTTTAACGCACCCAATGGACATAGCTAACGAATTTAATAAATATTTTATTGAGGATGTTGAAAACAAACAACAAACGAATTATACGTCAAATAACAAATTGTTTGATAAAAATATAACATCACAATCATTATTTATGTTGCCTGTTGCAGTTGATGACATAGATAAAATAATTAATAGCCTTAAAAACACGAATACTGTCGGATACGATGGCATATCAACCAAAGTGATAAAATATGTCAAGGAAGTTATAGCGCCACCATTGTCACATGTAATCAATCTTTGTATTGCTGATGGTATATTCCCAAATAGTTTAAAGAAAGTGATTATTAAGCCGCTTTTTAAAAAAAATGACAGAAGCGATGTAAAAAATTATAGACCGATTGCTAAAATTCCAGTATTTTCAAAAATATTAGAGAAAGTGATTTACAATTCAATTTATGCCTATTTCGAAAAATTTAAATTATTTTGCACTGAACAAAAAGGATTCAGAAAAAATATTAATATTAATATGGCACTGTTTGACCTACTATCAGGTGTCTTGACTTCTGTCGATAAAAAAAAACATGTTTGTGCGATATACACAGACATGACGAAGGCGTTTGATTTTGTGGATCATAAAATTCTACTGCAGAAACTACATGGTTATGGCGTTAGAGGAAACATCCTTAAACTCTTAGAATCTTACCTAAGCGATAGATTACAATCTACGGAAATCACTAGAATTTGTCCTACATCTAAATTAGAAACCACATATAGCTCAGAACCAAGGTACATAAAATTTGGCGTGCCTCAAGGTAGCGTTCTGGGACCACCGCTCTTCTTGATATACATAAACGACCTCCCAGAATTCACAGGACAAAAAATGGTACTCTTTGCAGACGACAGTACGGCTATTGTAGAATGTAATAACCCAATCAATTATCAAAATGACATAAATAATTCTTTAAATAAAATAATCAATTGGCTTAATGATAATAATCTTATAATTAATTTAAATAAAACTAAAGTAATGCACTTTCGCCAACGACTTGACAAACCACTAGTAAATGTAGCTTATGATAATAATGAAATAGGAGAAGTTAGTACTGCGAAGTTTTTAGGCATAACTATAGATGATAGACTAACTTGGAAACCTCATTTGGAAGAAATCTGCAAACGATTAAGCAAATCAGCATATTTGTTATATCAGCTTTCAAAGAAAGTAAATACTGATACACTGTTAACAGCATATCATGGACTAGTTGGCTCGGTTCTTCGGTATGGTCTTATTTTTTGGGGACAATCAACAAATAGGGAACTTGTTTTCAGGATGCAAAAAAGATGTTTACGTTGCATGTGTGGTTTAAAAACAACTGATAGTTGCATTCCATATTTTAAAAAGTTTAAAATATTACCTCTCCCCGCTTTATACATCCTGGAAGCGGCACTATTTGTAAAAATAAATCCACATCTATTTAAAAAAATATGTTCCGTAAAGAAAACTCCGATGCGTGCTCAATATATCAATGAACTATGTCTTGTGAAATGTAAAACATCACTAATGAAAAAAAGTTTCTTTGGTGTTGCACCACAAATATATAATAAAATACCTGATAAAATAAAATGTATGCCATTGCAGAAGTTTAAAGGAACGCTTAATGGGTTATTACTTGAAAAATGTTATTATACTTTAGACGAATTTCTTAATGACGAATACCTATAACTATTTAATGCTGACATTCATTTTTATATTTGACATTAATATAATTATTATTTATCTTATAATTAATCTTGAATTGACTTAAAATTTTGACATAACATGAAATTAATTATGAATAATAAAATTTAACGGCCATGCATGTCCTAATACAATCACATACGTACTTATTACTTAATATTGTCTTTTTATAAGCTTATATTATTGTTTAACTTGCTGTGTTAGATAGTTTGTTAACATATTGGCCAAATCTTCATAATTTGTATGCCACATGGCAAAACATAGCGCACCATCAAATTTTAAAGACCTTGTATGTAATTATTACCTATGTTTACGATTAAATGATTTTGATTTGATTTGATTTGATTTGATTTCACTTCATGTATTTTTTTACCTTTTTCGCAGCCTTAACCCTTGGTGAGAACTTTCCTCTTCTTGTGAAGTTTCTGTAAAAAATCTTGTGAAAGATTTCCTTAAGATTTTTCATACTGAAAATACAATGCCGAAGCCAAAATATTATACCAACTAGGTATGCAACGTTACTTACCTATTAAATGCATTAAGCTTTTAACACATGTCTAATTCAGGGGAACGTGTACACAGGCCTTTAGCTCAACACTAATTAAAATTAAGCTCTATCTTGTCAATTTTAAAGTTGTTTTTAGTTTGGCCGAAGTTTTCAGATGGGATCATTTCAAAGTTTTTCATGGGAGAGCTAGAGTGTTGGAACAGGCGTGAAGTTGGGTCGTCTCATTTATTATTGAGCGGATACTCTCGGGGAGCCGGCAGAGTTAAAGTTTGTTGTCCACCAAGCTCATAGCATAGCGCTGACTCTGCACTTTGTAAACAAGGGAGTTCCTTGTTCATGCTGCTCATTGCGCTTGATCCAACTTTAAATTGAAATATGTAATTTAACTTCCTCAAACTACATTAAAAACGCACGTAGCTTGGCTGGTTTGTGTGTACAGCTCAAATTGTGTCGCTGTACAAAAATATTCCAAAAGAAAAAAAAATACCTGAAACAATCTAAAATATAGGTGTTTTCGCAGAAAGTTGTACAAATAGCTGTCACGTGGAGCAGGCGAGGAGGCGAGCACTCCAGTCGATTAAATGCCAAGATCTCACGACTATAACTGTATCGATGGATGGATGCTTTGAAGGATGACAGGAAAGATACAACCGAATGTGGATCGAGGATATTTAAACAGAGAAAGGTCTGGTATATTGGTCTTAAAATAACTTTTCATAAAGAAATTGGTTTCACAGTACTTTCAATTTCATAATAATAATATTTTTTTTTTATTTCGAACAACCAGGTCCATATGGGTTAGTAAACAATATGTACTTACAAACTTTGTTAGTGGTAAAGTTACATTAATTAAAAATACTATTATACCATAATTTTTTATGTCACCTAGTTTTAGTCAACACCCGAATGTGATAACACAGAATAGGACAGTCAAATTTGTCCGCTATATATATATATATATTTATGTAGGACTAGAAAATAAAAAAGTAACTAGTTCCTCCACCTGTCTAATAGATTCTATCGGAGATGTGCGTCTGCTGCGTAAGGTGGCTCACCGCTTGTGGAAGATGGCATGGTAACCGTCCACTTGTGCTTCCGCAAAGATCCCCGATATGTTGCATGCCCTCGGCAATCGTAGCAAAAGCCTAAATGCATAAAGCTTTGGACGATCTTTACCTATAAGTACTACAGAAATCGCCAGTGTGCAGCTATGTTCAGTAGACTCGAAGAAGTGTATCTTTGACTTGAATTGTATAACACCGATTGAATCTGGGGATCATATTCACTCTAATCACCAATGAATATTGAAATGTCACATAATGAAGTGAAGGGCACATCATAAGCTGCCGTATAACACAGGTATAAACATTGTTGAACGGTTTTTAGCTTGATCTAAAAGACCCATAGTCCGTCGTGTTTTCAAACAAGCCCTAATGCCCACTGGAGACCACTAGGGCAACGTTACTCAAAACCACAGGAATTTAATACCATTTATCGCTGTAAGTACATCACAGGCCTAACTCTTTCCACATCGACTGTATCGGTATTTGTTACTTCTTCGGTCATTTACATCTCTTTATGTGCCTCTGTTGTTAAATAACTTGCCGATTGTCGTAACCGCCGCTGTTCGGTCGCCTTCGGGAGCCTTCGGGAGTCGTCGGGAACCCTTTCGGCTTTATTTGAATTCAAGACTTTGTTAATTTCGCTTTTGATTATGATGTAAAAGTTTATGCTGGTTTTAAGTACTAAGAGGAGTAGTTAAAGATGTGCTGGGTTTCATATTTAATTTATAAAGTTGTTTGAGAAGGACGGTGGACTTAGTTATTATGTTTTGAATACTAAATAGCAGAAATTATTCCTCTATGATAAATTACTTCAAGGCACAGCTTCCCACAAAAACAGTGACTGTAATTAGCTACCCAATTGATTGCCTCACTTTATAAGATTGAGTATAAAAGTGCCACATCTTGTAGCAACGTAATACCAGGCCGCCAGACTGGCTAGGAAGCTAGAAGTAACCAAGTCACGACTTCGCGATCAACAAAACTACGACTATCGTCTACCAATACATTGGTCAGAAGCCGCTGTAAATATCTCAACGTGGCAATGGATTGGACTGGCTCAACATCGTAAAAGATGGCGGAGGTAATACTGCGGCGAAGACTGCCTTGGAGTAAACGGAATAAATGGGTTTGTAAGTACTTGTCTAAAAAAAGATAGTCGCGAAAAACATTACCCTTTCCTTGCAGTCGGGAAATAAGCTGAGAAATGTCCAAAAAAATACTTAATGTATCTAATCATCACTACATAGTAGGATAAAACAAAGTCGCCTTCTCTGTCCCTATATCCCTATGTATGCTTAAATCTTTAAAACTTAGCAACGGATTTTGAAGCGGTTTTTTTAATAGATAGAGTGATTCAAGAGGAAGGTTTATAATTTGACCGACATCCACGCGGGTGAAGCCACGGGCTTCAGCTAGTGTATCCATAATGTAATGTGTCTTTTTGACCAAAAAGACACATTACATTATGGATACATGGATTAGTGGACGGGGGCGCTGCTGAGCACGTGTGCTTAGGTTCGAGTTAAAGTCGGATTAGTGATGATGGGTTGTTCCATCAGATAATTTTCAGTAGCAGCCCGGAGTCTGGATTTATACTCGATTGATGGTAAGAAGCTCACCTCATAACTATCATAATTAAAAATATATAAGCAAGAACATCTCTGCCAAACCCTTTGGGGAAGTATAGGCGTTAAGTAGTATTATTTTCGTATTTTGTTGAAAACAACCCCCAAAGCTAATAAACCCTTGGTTGACCTATGGATTATCGAAACAACAAATTAAATATACATTACAATTAAAACACAACAACTTTCTGGCCAGACAGACAGACAGAGCTATAAAAAGCCTACAACAAGTTGAACGACAGAGCAATCCCAACTCGTCAGGGTCGTCAATCAGCAGATACAACAAAAACAACCGAACGACGAACAATGCGAAAGCGAAAATACAAATTGTGGGATTTGTTTCGTCATCCCTACTGATTTGTTAAACAACTAAACGCGAAAGTTGCTCCGATCACCATTACGGGTACAGAGTAAAAATATCCTACCAATAAAATACTAGAGATTGTCAACTATAAAAAAAATTGTTCGAAGATTGACTAGGCTGTGGTTTAATGAGTAGCTTCGATTCAGCTCGGGAGTAGGGTCGGGAATAATTTCCATTCCATGATTGGAGCACACAAGCGACACCTGAGACGGCGTTTGTCAAACTGACAGACGCTCCCCTCTTTTTGTATAAACATCAAATATGTAACGAATTATTCATTGCGGTTCGCTTCGCAGTGCGAGTTTTATTACAGTTGCCATTGCGAACGTTCTGGACTAGTGTTTTCTCGTTTAGTTAGACAGGGAGCTAGTTTGAACGCCGTCTGTCCAGTTTGTTGTAATTATCTGCGGTGGGTGTTAAGGAATTGCTTGCTATTTAACGTTACATTTTTCAAGCTGGTTTAGAAAGTCGTTGTCATGCTTTGCGCAATTTAACTTTTATTTAAATGATGATACATTATATATTATTCTCGAGCTCGTGGCTTAAAATAACTGCCACTCGGGTCGATCATTAGGTAAAGCCGTTTGCCTAGGTTCGTCTGTGGTTGGGTAACCACCCATTATATACCGAGTTTCCGTGCCTCGGAAAACATGTTAAGGTGTTGGTCCTGGCTGCCATCTTTGTCACTCGTTACTGGTAGTCAGTGTCCTGAAAGTCTGACAACCAGTCTTACTACCCAGTATTAACTGGGTTGTGGAGGTCAGATCGGCATTCACTGTATGTAAAATACTGGTGATGATATTATGTTATTATGCAGATCTTGTGATTTTAAGTAACTACAGAAACGACGCTCTTTCTGTTCTTCTCACTAAACATACCAAGCATAACTTTATGATCCGCTGAGATCTTAAATCTTGTAAAGAATTTTCCGGTTACAATCTATCGTAATTATATTATTATAGATAGCCCATATTGTCCTACTGCTGGGGAAAGATCTCCCTCCATTCCATCCAATGGTCACGATACTGTGCAACGCCTTCAAAAAAAAAAAATTCTTTCTCGTAAATTCAGACAAAATAAAAGCCGATATTACATAAAAATAAACAACGCACAAACGTAAAGCCCAACAATATCATTTGGCTAAAACGTCCGGCGCGCAGCTTGCGGCGTGCGGCGTGCGGCGTAGACAATCAGTTCTCTAAAGGTATTATTGTTTTAAAGACGCGGCCTGCAACCGACAGCCGCATTGTCCCCGCACTACGTGGGGACTGGGGTGACATTGTCAGCGGTTACATTGCCGTTTTATACGTTATACGCTGTGGCATGTTGTTTTTTGTGGTTGGCATGTGTATGTTGTGCTAGGTTTGGAGTATGATTGGTAAAATCTGAGGATAGTGGAAGGGAAGACGCTTGGTTTAATTTTTTGTTTTGTGGGCTGACTTAAAATATCGAAATTTTAAGTCAGTGTCACTATTTTCATTGTTTGCTGTTCCAAAGAGTAGTTTTAAATTAACTATTAAGTCAAAAAATGTCGTACACTTTATTCGGGGCTGCGGTTTGTTCGAAAGAGATACCGCGGCCTCGACACAAAGGAGTAAGAAGGTGGTTTTTATCAGTAGAAGTCTTACACTCCCCTTCCGCCCCGTCCAGAATGGGAGGAGTCATTAAAATTTGATGATTTCCCACCATATAAAAAAAAATAGGTTGTTATTTAAACCACTCACATTAACGTCTAAATCCTCAGCTTAATCAATTTCCTTGTTTTCATTAAGCTCAATCCTAGTATCTATTGTCCTGTCAGAAGCTAACTCTGGCTACACAACAGTCTTCACGCTCTCGTGAAATTGAAAAACAACGATACGCCTCTTTTGTCTGGCCCTTCTTTGTCTCAAACAAGATACTTATCAAGTATTTACTCGTTTACCTGGCTGTCCGCTTTTTTTAATAAGCCGTCTTGTTTACCGTTCTATCTGAGAGGGATCTCGGTGATTTTATTTTGTGCTCATTCCGTCCTTGTATTAAGTTACTCGGTAACTGTTCTCTTAATTTAACTGGAGTGGAGTTTTTGTTTTCCTTTTTTTGAGTGATCGGCTGGTTGTTGATTTGTGAAATCTGGAGGAAGTAACAGAGTGAGTTACTGTATTTCTTTTTAAAGCTTTATAGGTATGTTTACTTTGGCAAACTTCATCTTTTACCGTTAAGTTAAAGTTTCGGAAATAGCTAGCTGATTCCCGCGGTTTCGCCCGCGTGTTCGTGTTGGTTATCGCGACCAAAAACATTTTTCGCTTAAAAAAGTAGCCTATGTCCTTTCTTAAGTTAAACATTTAAATCAGTTTAGCAGTTTTGGCGTGAAAGCGCGACAGGCAGACAGACAGACAAAGTAACTTTCGCTTTTCTAATATTAGTAAGGAAGTAAGGATAATTTATAGCATTTTTTTATGAAAATAATAAGTTATGTTGAATTAGGTAGACAGTTTAGTCTTATTGTAACTACAAGCACTTCCTATTGAATAAAATTCCGATCAAGATTTAAAACATTTCCATTATAAACAGAGTGGCCTTTAACCTGAATTTAAAACTACCCACACAAGGTATCGGGTGTAGCACCAAATAAAAATGGAGTCATTCCACCTCAGCAGCAGGTTTAAGGAGCTCGCAGTGCATAAGTTACGCTAGGTCGCCGCCTTATCGCACTTGAACCCTATTAAATAACCCATTTCGTTGGCTAACTCTACACTAGCAAGCGTGATAATCTGATACTGGGGATATTTTTCTTTCATTCCACATCAAGGAAGGAATTACAAGGTACAATTTATTTTATTTCAAGGCTGCCGTCCTAGTTTACTTAACTGATAAACTTTGTTGGATTGTTTTTGAAACGGTCTCGTTTTGTCAGATGTCGGTTTCTTGTTGCTGTAGAATGGCTTGTTTAGCTAATGAAAATATTTTGTTAGAATATGGACTGTGTGAAGGATGACATGGCTAGAAAAGAGGTAACTGCTGAGATGACGAGTAATGGAGAAGTAAGGAAGAAGAAGACATGCTGCACCAACCCCATAAGAAAGTAGGATGGGGCAGGAAAATGATTATATAGCGACTTGTTTTTACTAAATAAACCACTTGAAGATACAATAACACTGCACTTAATAGGTGTAAAACCGAATGGTATTTGTTACATTTTTTGTTCTAGGACATACCAGAAAACCTTATAGTTGCGGAGATATTGGGTGTCAACGTTCAAATTTTATCACAAGTTCTTTTTAATTTTTTTATTCAATGATATTTATATTAAAAACATCAGTGACCCCTGTACTATTCAATGCATCCATCAGCATCCCAAATTATTTTTGTATATAGGGTGTAAAAGTACCCTTAACGCAAACGAAGGGCATTTGTTCGCCCCACCACTGCGATAATTTTTTTGATTTTTGTTTGGGATAAGGGCAGGAGAATGATGACCATACCTGGGAACCTCCTAGTTACGGAGATATTGAGGGTCAAAGTTCCAAATTTTTCACAGCTGTTTTTGTAAATACTACTATTTCAGGTTTTCACTTTACTTAAATTACCTCCATGACCCGTTTACTATTCAAAGCATCCACTAGCACAATGTTTTAAGAGTGCTACTTTGAGTTTTACTGTAAAATGTGATTTTTGATCCCAAAAAAAAAGTCATTTCCCAGCAAAAATTTTTGCGTCCCCTACGCAAAAATTTTTGCTGGGAAATGACTTTTTTTTACTTAGTTTGATGTACAGAATGCTTGGTTGTCGGATGCGTGAAGGGTTCGTTTACACCCTGTAGAGTTATTTAGTTTGATGTTCAGAATGCTTGGTTGACGGCCTTGTGAAGTGTCCATTAACACCTTTTATATCAGAATCACAACAAACCACCATAAACATGCTCCTCACCTCATTTCCCTACCATACCGTACAAGTAGTATCGATCAGAGGCAACAATGAAGAGGCTCGCTGAACGGCGTCTCCTTGCGCCCTCGTGTCAAGGGTCCTCCTCTCGAGTTGAGGAGTTTCGCCAAAACAGATGGCGTTTACCTTTCTATAGCTCATGTTGTTTGCTTTTGTTGATGGCCTTGGGAAGCGTTTAGTGGCTATGAATATAGCTTAAAAGTGATGATTATATTTTAAGAGCAATCGTGGGAAATATGTAAGGTCGAGCAGACATTCTAGTTTCAATTAGATCTGGAAACGAGATTATATAAGTGTATACTAGGAGATGTCGGTGTTTATGAATAGTTTCTTGCCGAATATGGCTGCCTTGTTTGTACAGTAGTTACCAGAGCGCTGCTTTTAAATATGAGGTATTGATCTTGATTCAGTCCTCGTTTGGCCAAAGCGTAATAATGTTTTACCGTTGCGTTTTTTTTACGGGTTTATCAGTAGCTCCCGAGTTTGGATTCATGCTTAGATAAAAACAATAAGGTCGCCTCCTGTACCATCATCGAATTAGTGTGGTGGGAATACTACTTGTATTTCTATAATTTTTTAATCGTTTCCCCACATTATGAATTTCTTCTACATCTGAAAAATTAATCCAATCATTAATAGTCTTACTTCTATTATCATAAAGAGCAGCGGTAACACAAAGGAGTCATCTTAAACGTCGACCTCTTCACAGCCCTCACTTGACGCGAGAGTACTCGCCTAAATAGATGAGGTTTACATGCTTGTAGTACTGTTTTATTGTAATTGGCTCTTGTTTGCATTGTTGAGTGGTGGGAATTAGGCAGTCTGGAGCCAACCCTTGATATTTCAAGAGCAATTGATTTGGACAGTAAAGACAGGAACCCGCAGCGTTGGTAGGCCTCCCACCAGGTGGACTGACGACATCGTTAGAGTCGCGGGTAACCGGTGGATGCAAGCGTGGAAGGTTGGCGTTCTATGGGGGAGGCTTTCTGGCTGATGATGATGGGATTCAGATGAAAAGCAGGTATCCCAGTGTTCTAGCAGAAAAAATATATAAGTATATTTGTAAATCTGTTCAGCGTTGTTTTTATAGTAATATGTGTAGACGTCTGAAGGGTAAAGCCTGGTGCAGTGACGATCGTCGCCGAGTGGTAGAATATGTACTGGTTCGAGAGGCCTATGTTTAGCAGTAAACTGCTGTATCTTTACAAGAGAAGAGAAGAAGAGACTTTGAAAAGGCAACTACGCGGTCAAGTTGTTTGTGGCGAGCAGATCTGATGCAGCTTAGGAGAAACCTATGTCCAACCCAGAACTGCAAGCTAAGTTTACATAAAGTACCCCGAATTTAGTAGTTTTCTAGTGTTAAAAAAAACACGATAACAAAACCAAAACAAAATCAGAAAGTTAATCAGGAAACTCGACCTTATGAAATTGAAGTGAAACCGGTTGAAATCAGCCGAGTGTCGGAAGGTGTTGCAAGTAATTAATAAGGTTAGCGAGCATCGGCTGTGCGTGAGTAGACGCCGCGAATCATTCATCGAGTCACCCTGTACTTGGGGGTGGCTGTTCACATTGAGATATTTTTGTTTTTAACCGACTTCAAAAAAGGAGGAGGTTCTATGTTCGTGTGTATGTATTTTTTTTTTTTTTTTTTATGTATGTTACCTGATTTCTCCTCCATTTGTGAACCGATTCTCAAAATTCTTTTTTTATTTGAAAGAGTATACTCCTGAGGTGGTCCCATTTAAATTTGATGAAGATCTGATCCTGATCTTCGGAGATATACAATAGAACTCTTCAAAAATAGACGGCAAATCTGTCGTGATTGCTGCAATCGCTTGGATGTTTATTGTTTACGCAACATCTTAACTTACCATCACGCCTGTATGCTCTAACGGGGTACGCAGATGTGTACAGGACGCCCAGATTTCGAGAGTTAGGTATGTTAAGTTCCATTTTATTGCGGATAAGCCTATTACCGTGACATGTATTGTTAACAACGTAAAATTAATGAATATCAAATATTTGTAAAGGATATTACAACTAAAAATGGAAAAATAAAAAAACTTTTTTGCAAAAAATAAAACCGACTTCAAAAACACAAAAAAGTGAAAAATAACTTTAGCTTCTGAAGTCGGTGACAAAAAAACTGAATAAAACAAACAAAAGTCACCGACTTCAGAAGCTAAAGTTATTTTTCACTTTTTTGTGTTTTTTTAAATATAGCTATTTTTATTTTACATCTGTCTATGTATTTGAAAACACAGTTGCTGTATTCGACATTCATGGTTATTTTTTTACTGCTTGTCTACTTTGTCAGTAGCTTATGCTAAGTGTTTTTAGCAACACGGGGTACGCGGGGTCCAATACCAACCGGGGTTCAATGACTCCTCCCGCTCTGGGCAGAGCGGTAGGGAGTGTCAGTTTTCTACTGACTAAAAACTACCCATGTTCCTTCTTAGCCCTTTGTGTCGAGGGCGCGGTATCTCTTTCGAAATAACCCGCAGCCCCAACGGGCGTCGCCCGGGCCCTTCAATGTTGCTGACGTCTCTATGAGGCGCGCGTGGAACACGAACGCGAACGCCCCGTCGACACGGCCTGTCGTCGTCATAAGACGGACGGACGATGAGCTAGGCCATTACTCACATTCCACAGACCCGCGCCTATGGTGGCCAGAAGCCATCAAGTGGCTCCCGACGAGCATCGCAACCCTTCGCTTTTGGTGTAATAGAAAAAGTGTTACCAAGAAGTTTTGCAATTCATTATTGACTCAATAAAATGAAATTCTACGTCACTTCCCTAAACCCTGAATACCTTAACACCTAATCCTCCAGTCTGAACGTTAAACAGGCGCCTTAATCACTATTTAATTATGCGGAACTCAGGCGTCGCGCGAAAGAGCCCAACTTAACGATTACTTCATGTTTTTGTTTCACCCCGACCCGCCCCGCTGTTTGGCCCGCAATGAATTGTCATTATATTCACAAGTACCCTCAAAGTGTGGGAACATTTGTGGGTTTAAGAGAAGTGGATAATTTGAAGTTATTTTTAAGGTGGTTGCTTTTTCTTTTATGAATTTTTCAAGTACATTAATAACGGTTTTTAGATGATGGGTTCGATATTCAAACAAGGGTTAGTAATGACACGATATTATTACAATGTATTAGCTGCATATAATGTGGCTTAAGCTCTTTAATGCATTAACAATTATAGACAATGATACAGGCAGATAAGTGGAACTAGAAAGTCTTAAGACAAATGTGTCTGTGGTTTTATAAACCAACAAAAGAGGATCTTCTAACATTTTTATTTTAGCTGCACACAAACTATGTACTTAATATTGTTTGTGTACTAGAATTATATAAATTGCGTGTATACTTAATAGCTTGTTTGAGTGTACATAGGCATTATGTATGATCATTTTGGTTCAAAGTTCTCAGAATTGTTTTCATAACATAAAGCCATTTCTTCCAAAATATTCACTTGTCACAACTCCCACGCGAAGAAAACCAGTGTCCTGTCCTTAGTCACAAATAAATATGTAGTTCCCTAAAAACTTGTAAACATCTGTACTAAATATTTTACCTACCACTCCAGCTTAGACTCTAGATATAAACGGGGTCTTAGGAGGCAATAAAAACAAAACAAATTGCAGGTAAAATAATGCCTTAACCCCCCTCCTTGCCCCCTCACCCCGCGGAGGCTGGCGCGAAGGCTTTAAATCCTTATTTATATGATAACGGTATAATTCTTCGGGCCGGTTTGGTGGTTCCCTATGTAGCTCCTTTGTAACAACTGTTTTGATATAATGTTAAGAATTAGGATCATGTTAGGCAAGATAAAGGTTTGAAAGGCGGAGGAAATTCTACTTGGATGTTGTGCAAATAATAATATTATGCGGTCAGTTTTTTTTGGACATCCCCTTTCGTTTCGCCAAACAGCCTTATTGAAATACTAATTAATTGACATTTTTTTTTCTGCCAGACGCGCGTAGACGAGGCGTTTGGAGCATCTCTCTGACCTCTTGGTCACGAGTTACACGCGTCATACTCGTACAAGAGTGACTAATGAACAAACAAAGATGAAAGATGTTGTTAAAAGTGTGCCTCGAGTTAACGCAATCGACGAAATGACAAGGGGGCGGCGGCGGGCGCTCACACGAAGGAAACGAGAAGAAGCACGTGTTGTATCACATAAGTCTGGTCACACGTAGCACCAGCTGAGGTCGCGAACGGGGCGTAGAATTGCATTGTGGCAGTAAGCACTTTATTACAGATCAACAGCCTGTCCACTATTTCCCTGATTATTCAGGTTTCACGAAGAATTTAACGAAATTATCAAACATTTTAATTGTAACATAACATCACGCCTGTAATCCCCAAAGGGTTAGGCAGAGGTGTACCTAAAAGTACACCCACCCGCCAGTTATGTTTTAGTCCCATGTAATAATAATTGCCATTAACCAGGCAGAAATCCAGCAGAGTTATTGAGAAGTTCCTGATAGAAAAACCATTAAAAGTTTGCCCAACCTGGGAACTACAGGACATCATTCTCAGCTGTTGCACTTGCGATTATATTAAACTTATAAAAGTATTTAATATTCATAATAAATATTCGTGTAAAACAACCTCGAAAATAAACCATGAAACTTAATTCCCCCACAGTACAGCTTGGCTTAAAGCGTACAACGGTCCCCAAAAGTTGTGTTACAAACAAGTGTGCGGTGTTATCACATCGTAAAATAAAAGTAATGACCACACTGCGTTGCCCGGTGTACAGCTCCGCGTTACTATTTGAATATACGGTTGTGGTATTGAAATGTGAAATTTTATTTAAATTTTCGTTTGTATTTTACAGTATTTTCTCTCTTGTTGGTACGAGACTGATAGCAGTGATAATCCAGTGGCGTGACCGTCGGACTGCAAGACAGATTTTACTTTTTCTGGTCTGAAATAAAATTATCATATGACCCCTCCTGTTCTGAGCCGAGCAAAAGTGAGTGCCACATTTGTATTCACTAAAACCCACCTTCTTTCTTAGCCCTTTGTATTCCAGGGCCACGGAATCTCTTTCGAACAGTCTGCAGCCCAATCGCCATTACGAGGATACGGCGGTGCTCCGCCCAAACGGAGCAGACCTCCAAGGTGTGGTCCACCGAACCCTCCGACCGATCCTTGAAGGCATGTGCGTATTGTATAATATCACTTGCTTCGGTGATGGAAATCATCGTGAGGAGACCAACATACCTAAGAGATATTTCTCGACAGCATGTAAAGCCAAGTTAGAGGCCCATGGGCGGCATAAAGAACTCTGTGGCGACAGCGACATCTATCGCAACACATGCGAACTAAATTTGCTAATCCTATATCGCGCTATGAACTTTATCCGCGTTATTAGCCTATAGAGGATGTAAATTAACCCATCACACAGCCGGCAACCAAGCATTCTGTACATCAAACTTAAACTAAGTACCCCTAAAAATTTTGCTGGGAAACGACTTTTTTTTTGGGTAAAAAATCACATTTTACGGTAAAACTCAATGTAGCACTGTTAAAACATTGTGCTTGTGGATGCTTTGAATATTAAACGGGTCATGGAGGTAATGTAGGTAAAGTTATAACCTGAAAAACTAGTATTTACAACACAACAGCTGTGAAAAATTTGGAACTTTGACCCCCAATATCTCCGTAACTAAGAGGTTCCCAGGTATGGTCTAGAACAAAAAAAAATATTGCAGTGGTAGGGAGAACGAGTGCCTTTTGTTTGCGTTAAGGGTACTTTTACACCCTATATAGGAAATCCCGACTTACATAATGTTGGGCAGTTAGCCCACCAGACACAACACCCGTCTGGTCGGAGGATCCTCCCTTTTCTATGGGGAATGAGGAACTCCACACCATGTTCCTCATACCCCCCAAAACTTTAACACAGGGCACTAACCCCACGATAAAGAAAGAAGACGAGACTGATGTCAAGCCAATATGCAAACGAAACCAGATCGATGATGCCCAATTGCAGTCAATTATTCTTTACCTCTTGACAACCTATACGAAATCCAATCACAATATCCAAATACAATGTTCCAAAACAAAATTTTGCCCATGAACTTCCCGACAAGTTACCTACGTCATATATCACGACAGCGGCACACCGTGACCCACCGCGACCCATAAATAAACGATCATAGCACGAACTTATATTTGTCATTGTTTTGTCAAAGTCAATCGCACAACTTCGAACAAGTTCTCGGCTTTATTTGCGATACGCGTGACTTGTGTGTGGTTTGTTTGTTAGTTTTTTATGAATCGTCGGTTTTTATATTAGTTATCAGAAAAACAAAATATACATAAATATAAGCACTATCACTACATAATATTATAAAACACAAGTCCCCCGCTGTGCCTGCCTGTCTGTCTGTCTGTTTGCGATAAACTCAAAAACTTCTACACCGATTTTCATGTTGTTCTCACCAATAAATAGAGTGGTGCTTGAGGAAGGTTTTAGTATAGTTTTTTTTTGAAACTCAACCCCTAAGGGAGTTAAATAGGGGATGAAAGTTTGATGGCATATTTTATAAATCATAATCACTGTCAGAACACGTGTTTACTTGCCTGTCTATGGTACTCACTATACAGACAAAGATGAAAAGGCATTTTCCATTCATAAGGAAAATGGTAACAACCATCAAAGTTTCAAGTACATTCGTACCAAGAAAGAATTTGGAAACTCTTATGATGATAGACACTATCAGTAAAGTAATGCTTTGCTTCAAGTGTTACTGACGCGTCTTATGAAAATTTTATCTTCATTTTCCGGTCAGTCTTGGAGAAAATGACTATCATTATCATTTCAGTGGACTGGCTCTGGTTGGTCTATTGTTTGCAAGCGCCACTGTCTGGGTTCAAGTCCCCGGTCGGGTGAAGTGTTATTGGGTTTATTCATTAAGAATTTGTCAGTAGCAGCTACAGTATCTGGACTATTGCCCGGATGATGGCAATAGGGCTTTCAGTATTAAAAGGGACTTGAAAAAAAAGCTGACCGTAATATGTGGGTTCCGTATGGTGTCGGACGTAAACAATAGCACCATCCCATATCTTCCCGTGGGTGTCGTAAGAGGCGACTAAGGGGCTTACCAGAGAATGGGCAGCAGCGTTCTCTGTGCCTTCGTAACAATCACACTCCGATCGCCAACCCGCCTGCCAAGCGTGGCGATTATGGCCAATCCCCCCCTTCTGGGGGAGGCCTATGTCCAGCAGTGGACGTCTTATGGCTGAAATGATGATGATGATGAATATGTGGGTGTATCATAAAGTACATCTCTGCCTAAACCTTCGGGTATTACAGTCGAGATGATACCTGCGTTAAATCAGAGGCAAGAATCAACGGGTACGAAAATAAAAACTAAAAGTGATTGTTTATAACTGATTTAGACTACCGACAAACCTACGTCAATCTCAATTAATTTTGTTGGTCGATCTTGTTGCCAAATAAGTAGGTGTCAAAATACGAAACGATTTGAGCGATTGTCTAGACACTCTTTTCTATGAAAATCTCAAAGCTAACATTTCAATCAATTAACACAAAAAAAAATTAAGAGAAGAAAAAGCCCTTCAAATCTAAGCTGACGAATAAAGGGCGACCAGTAATAGATGGCATCGTAACCCTCAAATGTGAACGGGATAAAAAATAAGTTGGAGTCGTTCACATCGCCCGCATCTGGTGCTAATGTGTCCAACTTTTGATAAAGCCGTAGTGCCCGACGAATTGGTTCGTTGAATCACTTTCTCGTGTTCAGCTGTTAAGCGATATTTTAAGGTTGAAAAGTAGTTTTTTAGTTGAACGTTTGTTTTGGTAATGGGTGTTTAAAAATTGTTCGTTTATTATTTTTAATGGTTTACTAAGGGATGAATCGTGATATGGTATGATACGGTTTACACACAACTAATCCAATGGTGACACTGAAGGACAAGGCATCCCATTATAATGTAAAGTATAGTTGCCTGAGACTAGACATAGACAAAAACTGCAGCAAAAATGTATTTTGGTACTAAGTTCCAGAAATAAATATTATTTTACTTCCATAGGGAATTTATCAGCAATGGCAATAGGCCCGCCCCCTATTACATTGGATTTAAACATAACTTATTATAAAACAAGTGCAAACGCTCTCTCTAACCTTAAACAAAAAAATGAATCACTCCATTGGCTGTCATTACTTACTAACAAGTATCATTCACCAATCGATAGCCCTTATCAACATCTCGATAAAATGATTCACGGTCTTATCAATGTCTTTTTATCTCAAGTGCATCATAAAACAGCAAAAATATATAAATTCTTGTGTGAAATCTTCAACAACATAGTTCAAGATTACTTTGTTTAAATAAGTCGTTTTTATTCCCTTACAAGATGTCTCTAATTTCTAACGCGTTTTTAGTGTGTGTGTTGTGCGTGGCACTTTATAGTGCCACTGATCTGCAACTGGGGTCCGCAGCCAATGCACAGTTGGGGTACCAAGAAACTGTCAAATTGAGCTCTATTCCTTTGTCTACAAGGGTCAAGAATGTGTTCTACAATTCGAATAACACTAAGATTATTAAGGTGAGTGTACTTGCAATGTCTTTACATATTATTCCGATGTAGTAACGACCAGGGTCGTTACTCTTATAACTTGTAAGCACGTTCCTATGATAATTAGTTTAACAATCACTGGTTCTCTTCAAACGGTGTTCAAGAACACTTTGAGCAAAACCAAGAAACAATAAATCGACGGCATTTGTGACACCCACCAACCAGTACTGAGCCCGCGTGGCAGTATGTCCAAACTCCTTGTCCGAAAGAAGAGGCCTGTGTCCCAACAGATGGAATTATGCTTTTGCTAACAAGGTTGTGAAATGATTGCGTCTCTAATTCAGGCGTACAATGTTCATTTTTCTATTTAGTTACTGTTCAAGCTGTCTGATATATTCAATGCCTTTCAGTCGTTAAAAAAGCTTGCCAGCGAGGTTGACAACATAAAGAATTTGATAGACAATCGATAAACACTCTACAGAGTGCATGTATAGCCTGTCGAGCCTGCGGGTTGTTTGAAAGAGATACCGCGGCCTCGGACACAAAGGGCTATGAAGGAACATGAGTGGTTTTTAGTCAGTAGAAGTCTGACACTCCCTACCGCTCCGCCCTGAGCGGGAGGAGTCATTTGATAATTTTCCATCCCCCAAAAAAAATAAAAAAACCGGCCAAGAGCGTGTCGGGCCACGCTCAGTGTAGGGTTCCGTAGATAATAAAATATTATGTAAACGAAGTTAAAAAAAAAATACGGGCAAATGAAACTTGACCTCTGGATTGTATAGGCGCTCATACGATTCAGGGACCAAATTATATTGGTTATTTGCAGTTTCCATCTGTTGTTTCCATCCAAGTTCAAAATAATTTTCCTAGAAAGTCCTTATAAAGTTCTACTTTTCAGATTTTTTTCGTATTTTCTAAACTTATGGTTCAAAAGTTAGAGGGGGGGGGACGCTTTGTTTTTTACTTTTGGAGCGATTATTTCCGAAATTATTGACATTATCAAAAAATGATTTTAGTAAACCCCTATTCATTTTTAAATACCTTTCCAACAATATATCACACATTAGGGTTAAAATTAAAAAAAAAAACACTTCCCACTTTACATATAGGGGGGCTACCCTAATAAAACATTTTTTTCCAATTTTTATTTTAGCACTTTGTCGGCGTGATTGATACACATATTGGTCCCAAATTTCAGCTTTCTAGTGCTAACGGTCACAGAGATTAAGCGAGGACGGACAGACAGACAGACATGGCGAAACTATAAGGGTTCCTAGTTGACTACGGAACCCTAAAAAGTGTGCATGATACAGAGTTTTCAGTAACCACACGTCGTTACTAATATCAATGGTTTTTATTGCAGAGCATATCCGCAATTGACATAAACAAGTCGAAGGCCGTGCCAACCATCACAGCGGGAGGTGTTGGCTCATCCTTCGTGAACCTTCGACTGAAGAGCGAGAGGGGGCAAGCCCTCAATTACCTGGTCCAAGTGTTTGTGTGATTGTACTTATGTTTGTCCCGACAGAACATAAAATAATTATATCGGCAATGAAAGATAAAAGAGAGGGAACTGACTGTGTCAATGATATCTATGAGTTGTTGAGAGATATTAAAGAATTTTGAAGGGCAGTTGTTGTTTTACTGATAATCAAGATAAAGTATAATATATATTATGAAAATTCCTATTATCATTACGATAATAATATTTGCAAGTTTTTTTTGAGATATGGGAGAAACCTGTGTGTGCGATTGATCTAGTACTAGCACGAAACATAAACACATAAACTCACGCCTTTTTTTAATAGGAATAGGCAGAAATCATAGAACGCCACCCGCTACAATCTTAACATACTCCTTTAACCTCGTCCGCATTCATGCATACGTATCCACATTTGAAAATGTTATACCTAAAATAAGTTTAATTATCATTCTAAAATGCTACTAATCTCCTTTAAAAAATCAGACCACTTACATCAATATAAGTTCAAAGTTAATAAAAACACAAAAATAAATAAATTCATAAAACATACTCCTAACGCTTAATTAATCAGCCATAGAGCATAATTTTCGACATTTCCTGTTAAAATGTTAATAATGAGAATGCTGATTAAAATTCCAATAAATAACAATATGGCTGACGTTTAATGAGTGCGTGTAAAGTATGCAAATGTCAGGTATATAGGACTACGCTCACATATTGGTCACCGGGCAGCGATGCGTGGCGGCAGGCCGGGAGCTGGGACTTTACAACAATGTGTTTTACAAGAGACAGAACATGGTTTATATTATAATCGTGGTCAATATGTATCACCACGTTCAGGTGTTGTGTCTGCACATTTTGCTAGTTATGTTTTGGTCCAATATAATAGGAGTTGACCCTATTGCCATCAACCGGGCACAAATCCAGAGTCCGTGCAACTGAAAAATTCGTAATGGAAAAGCCCATTAACGTATTGCCCGACCTGGGATTCGAACCGAGGAACTCATGCACAGCAGTTGACTAACTCGTCCACTAGACAAACAAGATTGTCAATAAATTTGTTTATGATCCAGGTAATACAATAAGCAGTTTAATAGGTTAATAGAAGTTGGAACGACGTAAGACTGTTGTCTGTTTCCTGGGCTGTGTTTCGATGGTCTAGTCAATCTATTTATTTAAAACATCAAAGATTTTTAATATTCAAAATCAAAAATCAAAATCAAAATCAAAAGTCATTTATTCAAACTAGGCTGATAATCAGCACTTTTCGAACGTCAAAATTTACTTTACTTTACTTTACTCATTTACAAGTGACAGTCCCCCAAAACGCCCACCCTTCGACTATTGATATTATGACTATTACTATTGATATTATGGTCACAATAAGATGTTGTTAGCTTACCTTATTACGTAATAACCTAAGATAGAACGTCCCTTAAGTAAGGACTGAATAAATTAACTGACTTGATATTACATGGATCTCACAAATTTTGCGGTAGAAGAACTGAGTTGTGCGACTTGGCTTTTTTTACAAATTTAGTTTTTAGTGGGATCTCATTTCTTTTTGACCACGTTCAGCACATGGTGTGAGCACATTTCGCTAATTTCACGTGGCATATTTGCAGACCACGCCTGAACGTGTTGAAAAAAAAATCAGATCTCACTAAAAACAAAACCTAACTAAAGGAATTAACTTAAGTTTATTCATCACAAAGTAAAATTACAAAATAATGTGATATACGGTGAGCCACAATCTGAGCATATCTTCTGGCTTAGGAGTGAAGAGAGGTGATTTCACGTTGCATATTTTACATAAGCACTGTTTCAGCTCTAGATCTTAACGTGTCTGGAATTTATCTGCTGACTATTCCAGCTGAAACTAAAATGTATTAGGTCTTGACAAAAGTCAGTTTGTTAGAACAGAGTGGATGCCCATAAATTGCAAAAGTAATATTTATGTAAATATAACATACAAATAATCTACCTAACTAGTAGCATGATCAGAAAACTTCCCAGCAAGCCTGGCTGAGCCACAGAACTAGTATCGGTCTGCAACGCCTTCAGTATTTACGGACATCATTAATTTCACTTACTAACTCAACTGCGGGTAGGAAGCAGCTGACTGAGTTTATGTTCTTTATTTGTGGAGTGGCTGAATTAATTAATAGCTTGAGTATCTATTGATGTTGAAGAGATCAATTTGTTGCTTATGATCGCAGTTTAACGTTCACTTTTGTTAATCCTTTGAAGTGGATAGTTTATTGTTTGTTTAACATTTAGTGTAAGATTATTTTTTTGATAAACACATCACCACGTCCCCAAACGGTTGGTTTAAAAAAAAATCGTGTAAACTGGTGAAATGTGAGTGTTCACATTTCACAAGTTTACAGGAACTAATTTATAAATAATACAAGCCGAAGTATCATCTGGTGTTTTGTGGCTACGTCGCTTATTACTTAATTCTATTGTCTGGAACACCACAAGATTCGCAGTTGCATTACCATCCCAGAGGCAAGGCAAATACTATTCAAAGCAGAATAAAAAAACACTGCTTGGCGGCAGACACTGTTAAAATAGCAGTTCTTCTCTTAACTAGCATCTTCACAGATTACGAATTTGCTGTACGTAGATTCCTGGTATATACTACACAGTTACCACTAATAAATTATTCTAGAAACCGTTGTCCATCGCATACAGCTCCCGCGCTAACATGTTGACTCTGGCCCCGTTGAATATGCAGTGCACTGGGCGTGCCCTAAACTCTTGTAAGCCTTTGTTTGGGCCCGATATTGGATCCCGACGTTTATCGGCCACTTTGATACACTCCCTAAAATATTCATGTTGTTTATACGCGGGGCCGTGCGTTCCTTACCTATAGAGTGATGAGTTTTGTACCGGAGCCGGGTAGTTTGGAAGAATTGGGGATGTTGCAGGTAGGGAGTATCATTATATTAGAGGGTAGAGGGTATTTTTGGGATTGAAAAATGTACCCGTTGATCTTCATCCTAAATGCAAGAGATCTAATACTTCTTGACTTAAATCGATGACTGTATTCAGCAGCATAATTTGAACAATCTTACCTTGCTCAATTAAATTACATTACCTTTCTTCAATTCAATTTTTTTTCTGTGATGAGAAGTTTTTCATTGGTCTCTAATGGTCATATAGTAACCGCTGTGCATGAAGTCCTGGATTCCATTCCCAAGTCAGTCAAAGTGTTATTGCATTTGCTACTAGGATTTTCTCAGTAGCAGCTGGATTAAAGTTTGTAGCCGATTGCAGACAATAGGCTTGCCCCCTATTACTCAGGACTTAAACATAAAATAAAAGAGTCTGTAGGTATTATAATGTTACTCAAAATGACATAACCCTTTCTGGTAAAACAGGCGTGACAATCTATCTTGGTTTGAGGTTGGCAGGCTGTATGAAGTTCTTATATATTATTATTCAAGTCTTTCTTAACCTCCGTTAGTTTTACACCACGATCAACCTCAAGACACATTGTAAACTTAAATAATTCCCATTACACAAAACTCGCACTCCATCCATAGAACAACAAGTTAGTTTCTAGTCATGTCTTGGAGCCCGACGCGAACAAAGTGCGGTTCCAGTCGGATGCGGCGACATTAGGTCGCAATCAAACGCTCGTTAACGCGCGGAGTAATTACTGTACCGGACCTCAGCGCTGACTAATATTCCCTAGTTTAGTTTTGGGACAGGTACTAACTGTGTGTACTGTGCTTGTGTTTATTGGAAAATAACATAACATGACATGCCTGTATTCCTCAAAGGGTTCAACAGCAGGGCTATTGCGTATCTTTTTAAATGTCAGTGGCTATCATAGTGACAGTATGATAGCCACTGACATTTAAAAAGATACCCAATAGCCCTGCAGATCACTTTAAGGTACATCGGTACCCATAATTAAACCTCTGGCTTACCTGTCTTTAGCTCTTAGAGAGTTAGGCTAATGTGTACATAGGTGTAGTATGCCAACATTTTGCCAATTATGTTTAAGTTATATGAAATTGAGGGCGAGCGTATGGCCATAGCCCCGGGCGCAGATCCAGACTATAGAAAATTATTTATTGAAAAACTTAATAATACTGTTGCAATCTAGGTATAGAATCTATACATCATGATCAGCAGCGCTTAACCTTTCGTATGCCGTGTAATTCACAATTAAAAAGCCATTGTGACTCGCGTGGATCTACATTCCGGCTACAAAAGGTTAAATCAGGATAGAGGGTACAAGAGTGTGACAGGAAAATCAGTTTTTTAAATTATATTCTGGGAGATATGGTCCGGAAATCATTAGACACTAATTAATAATGATCTAGGGTACTTAATACCTTTCGCTTCACGTAATAAAGTCGTCTAATGATGAGTAAAAATAATGAATAATCCAGATATTCCTCAACTAATTGGTCTCTAAGTCAAAGGACATAATTATTTTAAAGAACAATGTCTATATTTGTAAACCTTATGAAAACGGAACACGATTTTAAGCGTAAAATTAGTGACCAATTTGAAATTGTGCTAACGTTTTCAGTTTAGACTCTAGCATTTTATATTATGTTATTTTGTCAAAAGCATCTCGTCTTTTCATGACTAGTATTATCCGTTAAAAGATACATGAAAGACAATGTAGTATCCACAAAGGTATTAGCCATGCATATTATATCTAAACAGCTATTAGTCAGCGGTAGGGTTGCCGCTAGGAGAAACTTAGGAACTACTTTCCAACTTAGGCCTTGCAGAGCGACACTTTGGCGCTACGCTGTGTGGCTTTGAATAACTTATGTTGCTTCTAAAGTTTATCCCGAATTTTGGCTTATATTTTTAATTCAGTATGGAAATGTCTGCCTAAATTGTTTGAGGTTTTACGTTGATTTGATTGATTCGTTTTATTTTGTGTGACTCGGATGTGTAAGTAGACTGATATTTTAAGTCCACCTTTATAGAGTGTGTACACTCTACAAACACACTATGTATTTTATAGTTGAAATAATAAACAAATAAAATATTTCGTCAGTAACATTACCCATCCATATTTAGGGATACTTCTAATCTGTGTCCTAATGTAATAAATATCCAATGACACAACCTCACATCAAAATGCAGGAGCAGCGGTGGCCTAAGTGGTGACGGTCCCGACTTACGAACCGTAATTTATTTCATCACCGCTGTTCTCAAAACGGTGAAGGAAAACATCGTGACGAAACCGGCATAGAAAAAAATCGAAGACATGTGACATCTACCAATCCGCAATGAGCCTGCGTGGTCGATTTAAGCCCATCTCTCTCCTAGAGAGGAGGCCTGAGTCCCCTTAGTGCGAACATTTAAGGATGATGATGACATCAGAATTAACCAGAACCCTACGCTAAACATACCTGCCTGCAACAACTAGATCAACGTATCAGTCTGTTTCGAGCGAATCAATGAAGTCTCATTAAACAAATATGAGTAATCCTAAGTTATATTTAACTTCATAATAACAAATATTTCTGCTTGCTCCAGTTCTCCTGTGCGAAGTATTGTAGTAGTAGATTATTATCTCCCACATACTGGCACTAGCTGCAGCATCCGCAACGAGGCATTGCGTGACCAATTGTGATCGAGTGTGCGCGGAGTACCGATGACGAATAGCGACGGAAAAATGTGTGTTGGGAGGTTCTAGTGTGCACCGTCTGTGTGGTGATAGTCTCCGTCTAATTGAAAATACTTTAGCGATCGATTAATTTTCTTATGAGACTTTAATTCACGCTCTACAAGCGGATTAGGGAGTGCAGTAGGTAACACTGCATTGATTGTCATTACGCGTTTCTTACAAGCTTAGTATTATTACTTTAAAACTCAAATAGGTTTTATCTCAAATCTGTAATCGTTATTTCACAAAAAAATCACTTGTGAATTTAGTTACCTGAACGTATTTAACATTAAAGTTCGTTACTAGCTCATTAATGATGTTTGTTACTTCTATAAACATAGCGAAACTATACGGTTAACTATTTCTGAATAAAAATGGCTGAATTCGTAATATTGCAAGTAGGCAATTTGACTCACTGTAATAGAAACAAACTTAAACTGAATTCTACAAACACACAAAGATAAAAAATCTAAACAACAGCAACACAAAATATCTGACCAGCACACACGTTACACAATCAAGCCAAGCAACTCCCTAATACCATAAGACTACGCCAGTACAGTTGGCAGTCTCGCGAGCAGTCACGTTCCCGTTTTACTGCCGCCTCAGCTGCTCGCGGCCAATCGCACAAAAAAAACCCACTCATTTAATATTTCATCGGAGCTTCCATTTCATGAGGGAATCAATATATTTTAAATTCTAATTCTGTTCAATACTCAAAGAGTCTTTTACAGCGGCAATCGATTCCGTTGAATATAAAGTGGGCCGGTTACCGCTGGGCCGCGGTGATTCTGTTGTGGGGAATTTTAATGTTTCATTGTGTTTAGGTGTTCGTATGTGTCATGTTACGGTCTGAAAGCGTTGTGTTTTTGTTTTGCAATCGATTGTGGTCTAAGCGGTTTTTGTTTGTGATACAGGTGCTACTGATGGTTTTTGTTTTCTGGTTTTAGTGAAACATACGGATAAATTGGTGGGATAGAAACTGTATCTGTCAGAGTCCGGTGTCAGAAGCTAAAATAATTGGTCCATACCGGTTGGATGGAACCTGGAAAAGGACTCAAAATTACTCTTTTTGATAATACGAGTTGCTTATGAAAGACTTCTATCCGCGTTTGCAGACACAAAGTTTGTTTGGTACAATGACAGTTAAAGAACAGGCTAACTCGACAGATAGAGGTGCTGTAAAATTATTTTTGTTAGATGGACAATAGTATTAAAGTCAACAACAAAAAATCAAATCACATAGGCAATCAAAATAAATTCAGTCCATCACAGTTTAGTGCTAAACTGGCCTCTCAAACCACCACCAGACCTCCAGCTTCCACATCATAACCTTTTTGAAGATTATTTATTTATTTATTTAAACACACACACACTATCATTACAGGCTAACCTAATACAGCAGTGTAGTTATAGTTAAATTTTACAAAATGAGACTTACAATTAACAATCTAGACTAAATGTTAACAACCTAAACATCAATAAGAAACATAATACTTAACAATCTAGACTAAATTTACAAAATACGGCCCGTGTGAATTCACTCAGAGTGCAATTAAAGCAGTCAATTTGTTGTGTTATTTGGTTAGTCGTCAGCTGCCCATACTAAACTTGCCAATACACCGTCCTGATACTGATACGGTCAGCCTGCATCATCCCACTGCTGGGAAAAGGCTCCATGATTCTCAGTTGTTTCGATCCAAAGCCAATGTGGACCGTCCTATCTAACTAAAATAAACTTAAGATTCCAACTTAACAAAAACACATAATATCTATAACAAAGTCCAACAATTCAAACACTCGTATAGTGTTGAACATTACAGTAATCGCCCGGGGACAAATTGTTCATATTTCCACGGGAACACATTGTCCGGGAATATAACCGGATTGCCGGTAATGAGGATTGCGGCGCGCGTACATTAAGGACCAGTGGAACAGCGGCATTAACAATTATAATCCACGTTCAGTGTGCTTATAGTGTGATTAAGCACGCTTATGTTATTGCACATAGTAATAACTAAAGCCGTAGTATGTAACTTGTAGATTAAACATACATACATAAACTCTCGCCTTTTTCCCACGGGGGTAGTCAGAAACCACAAAACACCATGTGCATTCTAACACATATCTTTTGCCTCGTTTACGTCAATATATCTGGTCATGCGTTGTTATCGTAACCGGGGCGTATGTACGCCGGTTACGATAACGATGCATCTGATGTTTTTGAAAAACCTCATTAATACTCAGATAATAATAGCCCACTGGTTAAAGATTATTTTTTATCCATTATTTCAATCCTATTAACAATGTAAATATAAAAATAAATCAATGCTGTTACCTTTCTACTCTCAACGGATTTTCAACAATATTTGGCACACAGATAGGCCATGACTTCAGTAATTGCCAAATTAGAACAGAGAACATGACATCCCAGTAGTATCTTGTCCTAGTATAATTTTCAAAACCACGGGCAAAATATTGAGAGGAATATCGCAGAGGTTTGCCTCGAGCTTTCAATCCAGACGCTCAATTAAAGTCTCTTGAGATCTTAAGAGGCATGCCTGTTACGCTATCCGACCGTAACGAATATTGACTTATGGACTGACCAGTTTGTCTACTCGGTATGGCTAGGTTAGTAGCTACAGGATATAGTAAACAAATACGGGTATTAACTATAAAATTTTCTTTTATAACCTTTATATTATTTAAGTTCCTAGGACACTCAAAAGCGCTCTCTTTTAACTCAATGATTGACAATTTCACAGAGTATAGCCACGCTACTGTGAAGTATGATGTTCGACTTTATAAATTAAATACATTAGGAAAGAACCAATGATTCCGTTTAGCAAATAAAATATGAACGTTATAATCGACGGCACAATCAACAGAGCAGTGAATCGACTCGCCGCCAATTCGCCAACAGCGCTCACTTTATTCCATTCGAGTCTAGCTCGTCACTTTTATTCCGCACTTTGGCTTCCACCTCAATTCAGCTACTCTCGTCTTTCCCTGCATCTGAATTTACTGAATTATCATCACGTTCAAAATTCAGTTCTAATCTATCAAACTTAAGGTTCGAATTAGAGGGAGAGAAATTCTATCTGCAATGTTTTTACTTTTCATTGCGACGGAATATGATGCAGAAATGTAAGATGTAAGGACAATTGAGTGGGGGAGGGAGGGGGGCGCGAATGTGTAGTGCGTCTTTGTCTCAACGGGGGATATATTTTTTTTTCAAAACCTAGCTTCTCTTGCTCTTTTTGACGTCTGTTGGGAGGTTTCACAGATACTTCAGTGAGCTGCAATTTTGTGTAATATCTGTTGCCTCGGGGCGGATATCTCGCGATCAGAATATTGTAGAATAATGAAGCGTTAAATAAAAGCCGTCGTTGCAGGCATTTTGTGGGTAGTATAGTGTAGGAGCTCGCATCTTTATTTTTTTACATCTCCGGGGAGGGTCATATTTCTCTTTGTTATGCGAAATGTATGTGGTAATGTGATATTTGTTTCAATTTATTTGCACAAATGTATTTCAAAATGAAATAATGTCACTGAATTCAGTAAAATAATGTGAATTTTAAAGACACAAAACTTTCGGGATGTTATTTAATATTTTGGTAACAGAGGTATTGGTTTAAGCAACCTTTTGAAAACTTTGTAGGTTAACTTACAAAATGAACTTTTTAATTATGTACATAGGTATCACGAATTGGGAGGAATTAAAGGCTGTAAATAATACTGCGGTCTAAGCTATGTCATGGAGGCAACACGAAGAAGAAGCTGATGGGAACCCTTCTTCATCGGGTTGCTGACACGACAGTATTTATATTTAGTTAGGCCGAGACTTTGCCACTAATAGGACGTCTTTGGTGGGAGTGCACAGCACAAGAGGTGGAGCATAGTCGTTTGTGATACGTGTTTTAACTCAACATCTTCAGACCTTCTTAAAAGAGGACTTTTGGCCGAAAGGTGTCGCATTTCGTCGTTTTAAAGGACGGCTACGCGACACCACTACCCCATGGTAGTGGTGTCGCGTAGCCGTCCTTTCGTTGTCCTTTTCGTCCAGTGTACTCGCAACGTCTCCAACCGGCAGAAATCACACACACACACATCGCTGAAAAAACGTCGTGAGGAAACCGGCATGTCTTAGAACCAAAAATTCAAAGACATGTGACGTCTACCAATCCGCACTGGGCCCGCGTGGTAGATTATAGCCCATTCCCTCTCAAAGAGAAGAAGCCTGTGTCCCAGCAGTGGGAACATTAATAGGCTGTTGATGATGATGATGATTTCTTTTATTATTGTATTAGATAGTGGATGTATTTTATGTATGGGCTTCAGTAGCCTGGCAATAAAATGATTGATTTATTGATTTTGTTTACGGTGCTAAATGCGCTTGATTCGAACTTACATTAGATGAAACTTGAGAAACAAATACAATCCCGAACCCAAAAACATAACCTACCCCAAACAAGTCTACCTCCGCGCCTATCGAAGCTTATTTCATATTTCCTGACAAGACAATGGAAAATTTGACACCTGAATCTGAAACAATGTTTCGACGGCGCTCTCACAGCCCTCCAGGGATTTCAATATCGCGTCTCAGTAACAGCCGGGAGGCTCTGTCTTGCGATATGAAGCGAGACGAACCCTGTTTGTATGGCTTTCTGTGTTTAGTATGGTTACCCGCTTGTATATGTAATTATTGGAGTATGTGCTTTTGTTTGGTTCTTATGTTAGGAGTATTAATTTGTGTGTTGTGTTTTGTCATTAGGTTGATAATCTTGTTTGTGTTTTATTTTAATGAGGATTTTATTTACTTTTGTATGTTATTGGTCTCCGATATCTTTGTCTCCTTCTTTTCAGGACAGTGACTTGTGCTTAATGTTTGTTTGCCTTGTTCTAATTATGAAAGGTGCATCATCATCATCTGCTTAGCCTTTTCCCGACTATGACTCCACAACCCAAGGAGGTTTCTTAAGTGAGGTGACCACTCACTTAACCACCACTTAACAACCATATAGGTACCTATATGGTTCAGTTATGATTAATATCTTAAACCTGATAAAACTACAAGCAACAATCAATATTGGTTAACGTGTAGCGTAGTAAACAAAATATTTTTATGAAACCACTCTAAATTGGAATATAAAATTGAATCACATGAATCAATTTCAATAAAATTCTCAATTTTCTTTGCTTACATATTCTAATTCCCACTTGGACAAAAAAAAAACACAAAAGCGTCAGAAAATTGTAAAACAATTTTATGAACAAAGAATAGCATCTTTTGGAACATACCTCTAAGAGACTAGACCACTTTATAGTATCGTAAGTTGTGTGAACATATCTCCAAGTCGTTTGGGGATTATTGTTATATTGTGTTTGGGCCGAGGGCGCCGTAAACACGGGATTCGTCATCAAAACTTTATTTATTGCTTGTCTATTATTATTGCTTATGACTTGAGATTATTATGTTATTCCTTGAAACTGCTCCTTCGGGTGTTGACTTGTTAAGTTTGCTGGTTTTAGTTGTTACTGAGGGATGTCCTTGAAGCGATTGAGATTTTTGTTTTCTTAAACTATTATCGTCTAGTTAAGTTTAGACTATTTTGGTTATGACTGTCTTTACAAGAAAGCTTATAATGATCATAAATAGTTGTTAACAAACCATTACTATCATCAAAGACATGTCGTAATGCCGAGACGAGTTTATATTTACCTACGACATATATTTTGAATACCGCTGTTATCTTGAGCCAAAACTTTCTTTAAACCACAAACATTCATTAAAAACGCTTCGACAAAAATTTATAAATTTACTGGCTCACAAGTTAAAAGACTATTTTGTTATTTACACAAAAAAAAATACTAATCCAACAAAATGTAAACTAAAGAGGAAGTTGGAACAAGTAGCAGTTTACCAGCAAGCGACAGTTCAAAGGGGCCCTTCATATCGTATTCGCACACGCACCAGGCGTATAAAGCGTACCTACCGAGCGTACTATTATACGGGAGTCCGTGAGGAGGTTTTTAAAAAAGAATTAAATACTAAACTAGAAAGAAACACTTTAATTCAGTATTAAATTGAAATAGTAGTTTAAGGAGAACAATCGTTTTGGGACCTCCGACCCGTACCGAGTATCAAGCTGGACTGGCTCCCGAACCGACAGACAGTAGTGTCTGCTCTATTTTAGGCGTTTATGCTGAATAGACAGAATTGTATGTGTGTCATTATCATCAGCTCTTTTACCAACATATCCAGGATATAACAGCCCCCCCCAGAAGACTGAAGTTCGGGGATAAAAGTCCGAAATTCAGAAACTTAAACAATTTCTCTCAATCTTGGTAGTGGAATTGAATGACTTTCGGGTTCGGTATCTTCATTATTATTGTGGAGATCGTTATCGGTATGGGTCGTCGGCCTTACACAAGATATGTAGAACTTGGACTTATATTTAGAAATAATAGTATAAAGTTTAAACATTATAAAAGAAATTACAATTACTAAAATACACACGGTTAATATAGAATAATGGGTCCCATATCTTACTATGATAGGTTCATCCTTGATAATCTTGTTTAAATTTGCAAGTATTTGATTATTTTGTTTATTTGTAGTTAGATCATCCAGGTCAATATTTTTTAGTAAAATAGGGGATATGTTATTACTTAAACTAGTAGTCTTAATGTCTATCTTACAACACGAGTCATTGATGATATTAAAATCTAAACTAGGAATAGGAACGTTTATGTTGATTTCGTCACCGGATGAGATTAGTCTTGCACTTTTGGTGTAAACTGTACACTGTTTCGGAATTTGTAATATTCCTGTACCGGACACTATGATATCGCGTAATTCGGAGTTGTTACAGTCAATAGATATTTTGCTCGAACGCGATTGCACAAAAATCCACTGATTATTCAGAAGCGGTTTCCAAATGTCTAGTTCACCGACTATCGTTTTTGTCTCACACTGTACAGGAATAGTATTTACCGATTTCGTTAATAGTTCACTTTCACACGTAGGATTTCCGCTCGTCAGCAATACCGTAGGTATCTCACACAGAAAGAACTCAGAGCTTATCGTTTTACACTTATTTAAGCTATCTAAATTACAGTAATTTAACTTATCCTTAGAAATAGCCGTATACAAACTAGAAGGTAAAATTAAACTAAAAATATTCGGATTATCTGATCCGTGGGGAGTAGGTAATGCTAAGTTGTGGTACAGATTAAATTCATCATTAGTAACTAGTGGAATTTGTAAAACGAACACGAGTTTGTTTTTAAAATAGTAACATGCGACATCAGAAATGCTTAATATTAAATGAATATTATCTAGACTTAGAGTTATCGGGATTCCAGTGTCTCTAGGTAAGTACCTATCGTTATCAACTAGTTCTTTGTATAACTGAGCCGGACTCAGTATGTTCGGATGCAGGGTGTTTTGGCTACTTAACATGATAGCGTTTGTTATGTCTTCGAGCTGAAATGATAATGCTAACAGTGAGCTTTCGAGGCTAGCAATTATGGAATGGACCTTCGTTTCGGATATTAGGATTTCATTAGTTTCAGTGATATTATTTACCTGTAGTACAAGTTGACCTAACACTTGGTTAAGAGAATCTTCGTTACTTTTTAATTTATTAATTGTTTGTTTATAAGATTCCATGGTAGTAGTGGTAATTAAGATATTTTCTTTCATATACTCTGCCAGCTTTTTCTCATGGTTTTGGATAGATTCTATTGCGGATTCGTATTTAAGTGCGTCGTCTTCGTCTAGCGTACCGAAAACATGCTTGAAAACGGTGCCGATTCCTCCGAACCATGCTGAACGTTTATTACGTTTTGATATTAAATGTGAAATGGAGTCGAACTCACGTTTGATATCGTTGTATCGGACTGTGAGTGGGGATATTATATTTTCACATTGAAGGTTGTTTGATTTTTGGCATGTGGTTTTAACTATATTTAAGATATCGTTAAGATTAGTAAGATGAGGATTTACAAACGAAATGTTTACATGGCTGATAATACTCAATTTTCCTTTGACTATTTTAAGTTTTCCTATACTATCGAAGTATATGCCGGAACTAGAAGGAAATGGCTTGATAAAGTCCTGATGTGCATTGTTCAGTGTGCTGAAATAGAATGAATAAGGTTAGTGACTACGATAACAGAGTAACATGACTACTAACTAATATAACTAACTAACTAACTAACTATAATACAATATCATTTACTTCTGCCAGTTTCATTTGATCGAAATGATGAGTTACATGGCGTCTATTAATTAAGAGTGTGGCAGTATTATTATCATGAACTTTTATAATTTTGTACGGCCCCTTCCAGATAGGGGATAATGCTTTCTTGAGCCTCAGATGGTTTTTAAGGTAGACGTAGTCACCGGCCTTGTATTGTGGTGGTGACTTAGTGTGAGAGTCATAGTAGGATTTAGAAGATTCCTTGGATTTTAGTATGTTCTCCAGAGCTTTTTCTCTGGTGTATTTGAATTTGTGCTGTAGCATTCTTAGGTAGTCCGAATATGTTGCATTAGGTTCGCCTTCGTATATAGAATTAGGAATAAAAGGTTTGTGACCGAAAACAAGTTCATAAGGTGTGAACTTCGTGGTAGAGTGTGTTGTTATGTTATATGTTAGCATAGCTGTATATACATAGGTAGGCCAATTATCTTGGTTTTCATTAACAAATGATTTTAAATATTCCTTAAGAGTTGAGTGACTGCGTTCTAGGGCTCCTTGTGTCTGAGGATGATAGGGTGATGACCAGAGTTGTTTTACCTTCAGAAATTGGCAAGTTGTTTTGAATAGATCGGATGTGAAGTTAGTGCCTTGATCGGTAAGAATAGATTTAGGAATCCCGAAAAGGGATATGAAGTGAATAAGACAGTCACTAGATTCTTCGGCGGTTGTACTTCGTATAGGGTAGGCAGTTGAGTATTTTGTTAGGTCGTCTTGTAAGGTTAGGATATATTTAAGTTTGGCAGTACCGGATTCAGGTAAGGGTCCTACTACATCTAGTGCCACCCTTTGAAACGGGGCTGTGGATGTAGTGGTGATTTCCATAGGAGCTTTGTTTAATTTTCTTAGTGCTTTATTTTCTTGACACAGTTTACATTTCTTGATATAGTCTTCTATGTCACTTCTCATGCCCTTCCAATAAAACTGTTCTCGGATTCTGTTGTACATTCGTACTGATCCTAAATGTCCGGATGTAGGAATGTCATGATTTTCACGCATTATTTTAGGTCTTTCACTCAAGGTAGGATATATTATTTTATTTAGGTAAACGTGGATTTGGATTTTTGTATTATTAAAAATATGAGTTAGAATATTATAGATTTTAGTGTAGGAATGATGATCAAACGGATTTCTGAAATCGGAAATGGCAATCTCTGTTGTTTGTTCAGATTTCAAGATTTCGTCTCTGACCTGTTTCAGAGTGTCATAAATAGCAGGATAGGATGATTCATCGAAATGGTGAACTTTAGTAAAAATTAAGTAAACTGTCTTGTTTTCGTAGTTCGTTTTTAGAAAACGGTATAGTTCTTTTTCAGAGTTAAAGATTTCGTCTACGTTTTCAGAGTAGGGGAGAATTTCAGAAACATAGGGATTGGACTCGTCTAGATCTATGGATGTAGGAATTAGTATTATTTTGCAAGTTGTTTTCAAGAGATTTTCGTTATGTTCTTTTAAGATTGTATTATTATTTCTCTTGTTTGGGTTTGATTTCAGGAATCGCGTGTAGTTGTCATTATTTAGGTCTGGTTGCGTGTCCGGCGAAGGGATTTGAAGTGAGTCAAAGTCAAGGTTGAGGTCTGCACTGTCAGGACTAAGGTCAAGGTAAGGTAAGTTGGGTTCTAGATCTTGGAGTTCTGGAGACAACGTTGGCTTGTTCTGTGGAATGGGTTGTGGAAGATTCAGTGGAATATTAGGTATCATATTAGAATCAGTGTTAAGATCCTGATTGAGCAGGTCGTCATTTTCAAAGGAAAATGGTATAGGGGAAGGTAGGTTTACAAGAGGGTCTTCTAAGAGATTATCTAGTTCGGTGTCAAGATTTTGTAGAAGAGGGTCAGGAGTTGGTGAAGGTTCACCTTGAATGGGGTTAACTGGAAATCGGGATAGTGCGTCAGCATTAGTATTTATTTTCCCTTTCTTATGTATAATCTCATAATCAAACTCTTCTAATTTGAGTCGCCAGCGAATTAATCTAGATCCAGGGTCCTTACAGTTGAATAGCCATTGTAAAGGTTTATGATCTGTGACAATTGTGAATCGATTTCCGTAAAGGTAGGGACGAAAGGCTTTGGTTCCGAAGACAATAGCCAAGCATTCTTTTTCAGTAACGCTGTAGTTACATTCAGCTTTGTTAAGTGTTCGTGATGCATAGGCAATGGGACGGTCTTTTCCTATAAGACCTTGTGATAAAATAGCAGAAACAGCGAAGTTTGAAGCGTCACAAGTGAGGATGAAGGGTTTGGTGAAGTCAGGGTAAGCAAGGACGGGTGACGTTACTAGTTTTTTCTGTAACTCTTCGAAAGCCAGTTGTTGTTCGTTTTTCCAATTGAATGGTGTATCCTTTTTTAGAAGGCAAGTTAGCGGTTTTGCTAGTTTAGAAAAGTCTGGTATGAAACGTCTGTAGTAGGATGTGAGTCCGAGGAAAGATTTCACGTCCTTGGGACATTTTGGTATGGGAAATTCAGTGATGGCTTTAATCTTTTTTGGATCTGCTTGTACACCGTCTTTGTTTATAACGTGACCAAGATAAGCGACTTCTTTGCATAGAAACTCGCATTTATCTGGTTGGAGTTTTAGGTTATAATCTCTGAGTCTATTGAAAACAGAGGTTAGGTTTTGGATGTGACTTGGGAGGTCTGGTGAATACACAACAATGTCATCTAAATAAACAAAGCAACGTGAGCCTTGGAGTCCACATAAACATGTGTTCATAAGTTTTTGAAAGGTTGAGGGGGCATTTTTTAGCCCGAATGGCATTCTTGTGAATTGGAAATGGCCTTGAGGTACTGAAAAGGCGGTTTTAGGAGCATCTCGCTCAGATACTGGAATTTGATGGAAGCCTGAAGCCAAATCTAAAGTTGTGAAATATTGACTTTTCCCTAATTGATCTAGAATTTCTGTAATTTGCGGAATAGGATAAGTTTCTCCAATAGTGATATCGTTGAGTTTCCTGTAGTCTATAACGACTCTCCATTTTCGTTTTCCTGAAGCATCGAGCTTTTTGGGCACGACCCAAATGGGTGAGGACCAGGGTGAATTTGAAGGTATCACTATTTTTTGTTCTAACATCTTATTTAGTTGACTTTCTACTTCCTTTTTGTGGCATTCAGGGAATCTATAGGATTTGGTTTGAATAGGAATATCTGTGTTGGTTCTGATGTTATGTTCAAGGGCTTTAGTATATGTGAGCTGTTCGTCTGGGAGGTGGAAGATGTCGGAAAAGTTTGTACAAATTTGTAACAAGGCATTAGATTCTTCTTCATTGAGGTGGGAAATTCTAAGTTGTTCGAGAACTTTATTAGTTCGTGTAGAGACGTTAGAAAGAGGTGTTGAGTTATTGAGATTCGGCCAATTTTGGGTATTTAAAGGCTCTATTGCAAGGTTTAGGTTGGATTGAAGTATGACGGGTTCTTCAGAGATGTTAACAACTGTAATATTGACACGGTTATTATCTTTTACTTTAACGATACAATTCGCAATGAGCAATGAGGCAGAAACATATTGGTCTAGTATTATACCTTCTTTTATATCTGGATTATTGACTGTGCATTCAATAACGGTTTCTGAGCGAGGCGGAATATTGTATAATGGTTCAGCGAATTTTAATTTAATAAACTCTTCATCTATTTGTAGTACTCCTTGATGATAGTCTATTTGACAACCTAGATCCTTTAGGAGATCGGTGCCTATAATACCATCGTAGCTGAGGCTAATATCTTTTACAACGTGGAATTCGTGACTGTAGGGTTTATTAGACTTTTTGAATATTTGTAATTTGAAACTACCTAGCGTTGAAGTTGTTTCACTTCCAGGGTCAATTCCTTTAAGCAGTATAATTTCATCACTCAATTCTGGGACTTTGGTCATCGAATCTACTTTCAGGAGACTTACACAAGAACCAGTGTCAACTAGGAAGGATAAAGGTCTATCAGCGACTGAAGTTTGGATTATTACATAAGGTAAGTACTTTTTTTCAGTGTTTTTATTTATTTTATAAATTTTCATACTATTATTTTTTTTCAGGTTTTGTAGGATATTTGAAGATGAAACGCCCGGATTTGGCACTAGAATAGATTCAGTGAGTTGGCAAGGCTTGCTACATGGGTTGGTAGAAGTAGTGGATTCAGTAGATTTAGCAACTGATTTAGCAGGAGCAGTGGAAACAGTGGATTTAGTAGATTTGGTAAATGGTACAGTAGAGGCAGTGGATTTAGTACGTGATTCAGGGGAAACAGTGGATTTAGTAGATTTGGTAAATGGTTTAGTAGAGGCAGTGGATTTAGTACGTGATTCAGGGGATACAGTGGGGATAGAGGCATCGTCTTTGAGGTAGTAGGGGTAATTTCCCGGGCGACGCCGATCGGGAAATTTTACTCGTTTAAATCATTACGATCAACTTCGTCAACTCCCTCTTCGTTGTCCTGGTTTATGTTAAGAACTTTGCGCATTGGGTTAGAATTAGGAGTTTGTGTAGGGTTAGGTTGGCGACCGTATGAAGTAGAAGCAGTGGATTGATTCCTACTATTATTGTATTGTCTCTTGCGACAATTTTCGATGGTGTGTCCAATGTTTTTGCAGTAACGGCAAATCATATCATTAGTGTTTACTGCTTTAGAATAATCGGGACGGTAATTTCGTGAGCCTGTAAAGTGTGGCGGTTGGGACTCACGGCGAGAGTTTATATTTTTGAATCTATCATTATAGGAAGGTGTGTTGGAAGTTGTGATCGATTTTTTGTGAATACTGGAGATAATTTTCTCTTCTTCTACTGCAAAGTTTACGGCAGAATTTAAAGAGTCTGGGTTACGACATCTAACGACTTGTGAAATACGCGGATGGAGTCCTATTACAAACGTGTGAAGAGAAAGATCTTGTATTGCAGCGACACGTCCTGCGAGCTCCATCTTCTTCTTTGTTGGAATAGAAATATTTATCTCTGTGAGTAGTTTTGCTAGACATGTTTCGATTTTAAGCGCGAACTGGTTAACTGTTTCAGTGGAACTCTGTCTGCAGTCCTGAAGCTCGGTGAGCAGATGAGCATAGTGTTTTCTTTCTCCAAATTGCTGTTTAAGGAAATCAATAAATTGTTCGAAGGAGTCGAAATCCTTGACAGTGCATGTAGATTCGGCCTTATCAATTAATTGACTTAAGATAAATTTGAACAGAATAGGTTTCTGATTTTTCGTGGCGATATCAAAGGCGCTCTGGCAGTTAGTAATAAAGGGATTTAATTTTTCCCTAGATCCATCGAATGGTTTTATGAACTTAAAAAGAATACCTAGTTCTATTTTTTCGTCTATTTCTAGTTTAGAGCCCTTAGAGCCACTGGAACCTTCTTCTTTAGCCTCAGATTTAGAAGTCATAATGTAGATTCAATAACAAAGTGTAAACGAAATAAAATATTTTACAAGAAGTCGTATCCTCTTTATGCTAGCTTATTATACATAGATGCGTAGCTGTAGCGCGTAGTCTAAACAAATTTGCAGCGAGTCTTATCACTAATTACAATGTATGCACGATGAGATTAAATGTCCATATAGAAATTAAATATGAATGTAGAAACAAAGGCTCTGAGTTAATTCTGGTATTCTCACAAGGAAATAGTAGTTTTCACTCACAGGAACGTAGTCACTATGACGATGATCAGCATCATTTCCGCAGGTTACCGTGGACTCAGGACCGTGGACTGTGGAACAGTTGCTGCCGAAGACCTCCGTGTGAACAGAGGATGGAAGCTGGATTCGGTTGCAAGGTGCAACACACAGGAACAGATATCGATGAATTCGATCAAGCACTTTAGATTTTTTGCACTTTCACAACACTGTACACTTTAATTCTAGCACTTGACCTTCAACACTTTTCAGAATACTTTTTAGTTTCACTGGTTTCTGGTAGGATATAGTAAGTTTTTTCGGAAAGCGTATTCGGGTAGGGGATTTTCGTATCCCACCGCTGCCACCAAATATTATACGGGAGTCCGTGAGGAGGTTTTTAAAAAAGAATTAAATACTAAACTAGAAAGAAACACTTTAATTCAGTATTAAATTGAAATAGTAGTTTAAGGAGAACAATCGTTTTGGGACCTCCGACCCGTACCGAGTATCAAGCTGGACTGGCTCCCGAACCGACAGACAGTAGTGTCTGCTCTATTTTAGGCGTTTATGCTGAATAGACAGAATTGTATGTGTGTCATTATCATCAGCTCTTTTACCAACATATCCAGGATATAACAGTACGAAGCGTAGAGAGCGTACGAAGCGTAGAGAGCGTGCGAAGCGTAACGTCTCTGTAATATTTAAACTGCACCAGCCTTCAAGCGTTCCAAGTATTTATGAAAAGATCTTATGTATCCAGTGAAGTTACATGACTTGATTCCGTTGCGGGTTTTTTCATTTGAAAAATATCATAACATGATGCTTGTAATCCCCGTATTTCGCCAATTATGTTAAAATTTCCTGAAAAAAGGGGTCTATCCATAATTCGGGCATAGGTTCAGACTCTGGGCATCTACTAAGAAATTTTGTAATGGTAAACTCAATAAAACTTAGTCGAACCTGGGAATCGAACCCAAGAACTCATGCTCAGTAGCAATCTATATATTGTAATGATTTTTGCCTTGTCTATTAACCGTTACACCATATTTTTCCATTGTTTTTGTTAATGGCATCATTTATTTCAAATTAAGACAAACATTCGTGACGTCCAACAATGCACCTCTAAATCTTCACTCAATTCGACAACATTACATCGGACAAGTGCTAGGATTCCTCTTTGTTACCGACCACAATATACAAGCTCAAAGAAATTGTATGAAAGTATTTCCTTTGCGAGCCGACCGCTTCTGAGCGCTCACGTGAAATTGTAAAATATTGCAAAACGCTATACCCGATGGTGGATTATTGCGGTAACGAGAAATTTCCAACTGACATCGTCGGCGGATGCACGTACACCGATCTCGATGCACTTAGTACTGAGAACTTTCGCCTTAGTATTAGAAGATCTTTTTATAAAACCAACTTTCAAACGGAAAAGAATTTTAGTACTCCCAAATAAAGTCGATAATCGTCTCGAACTATCTGATCTTACTGTTTAAGTGACTTTCAACGAAAAGGATATATGATTTGCTTTGCAGACCAAGGAATTTAAACCTTATGAAGTTGAAATCTAATTTGATTTTGGAAATGAAATAGAGGAGTTTATAGTCGGAAAGGATGAAGAAGAAACGATAGCATTTGTAGACTAAACTGCGGGATGGCAGGCAAGACTGAATGCGTTGTAAGTAAAGGAATTCTTTTTATTTTTCAATTAAGTCTAATGAAATCTACGGCGCGGTACGTTGGTATAGCGGATGTTAAAGTTTGATAGTTTGATTTAATAACTTTCCAATTTGTGAGATTCTTTATAGACTTTTTATCGGAAGAATTTTTAATTATACTTTATGATTCTTCTTCTATTTTAAGTGATTGTTCCTTGATATCTGTCTCTTGAAGTTCTTCGTTATTTCCAATCAGTTTTATACGAGAAAATAGTTCTTGGTCTAGTTTTATTGTTACCGTATGATTTGAGGGCTCTTTTGTATCGAGCGGGATGCGACAAAGTTTCGCAGAATTTATTTTTGAAGTAGACTTGTTCTCTTTTAAGAATTGTGTTAAATCTTGAGAATTTCTTTCGAGTGATTTGAGAGTGTATTTAAATCTTTTGATTTTGGTTTCTGTCGTTAACTTTGGGTATTACTTCAATGTCTTTCTTAAGCAAGGTAACAACATAATAATATTATAAAGTTCTGGCATGAATTCTGATGCATGCGATTTTAATGTTGTATCTTAAAACATACGTACAGTCGTACACATAGTAAATTCTATCTATAATAAAGAGTAAGTCTCTAGCATTTAACATTGTCACCACACACAAGGCCTTCAACAAAGAAACTTGAGTCGGTTTGCAGTTCAGCATTACCGCACAACTTATGGTCTCTATTCAACTGCTTTCTTTCATAAATTCAAGTTTCATTTTCCCTCACATTTTCAAGTACCTACTGCATATTATAAAGTAGCTCGTAGCTAATACTATTAAATGTTGTAAGTGGGGTATAAAAGGAGTAATTACTTGCTAGTGTTTACATTAGCTGTAAAAGTCGTGTTCGTTTTGTTCGTTGGAAATGTTGTGAGAATTTAAAATGGTTGTAAGAAATAGCAAAACATAATTTCTGTACTTTCTTAGCTCGTGGCTTAGTAAGAACTGCCACTCGGGTCGATCTTTAGGTAAAGCTGTGCTTGCCTAGGTCGGTCTGTGGATGGGTGACCGCCCGACATACCGAGTTTCCTCCGTGCCTCGGAAAGCACGTAAAGCCGTTGGTCCCGGCTACCATATATAGATCTTTGGCAGTCGTTACAGGTAGTTGACCTGAAATTCTGACATCCAGTCTTACCAAAGAGTATCGTATTACCTAGTATTAACTGGGTTGTGGAGGTCAGATAGGCAGCCGCTCCATGTAAAATACTGGTACTCAGCTGCATCCGGTTAGACTGGAAGCCGACCCCAACATAGTTGGGAAAAGGTTAGGCAGATGATGATGAATTTCTGTACTTTCTTTAAAAAATTATAAAGAGTATTATTAGCTGTGTTGACTTTAACATTTTTATGGCAATCTTATCGTTAATTGACTTCAGTGGAAATGTAGGCCTGCGTTGCAGTACATTATCTAAGTTGGGCTGTGTAGGTCAGATAGCCAGTCACTCTATGTAAAATACTGGTTCTGGTTCAAACTGGAAACCGACCCCATAATAGTTGGGAAAAGACTAGGCAGATGATGATGATCTACCAAAGTCCTGTCTCCACTGTCCAGTCTGGAATCCAGTCCGTTCGGTTTGACAGCACCTTAACAAAATTATCTTACTATTCTTGCTAACAAAACTTTCCACAATTCCTAAATTCCAATATATTCATTCAACGACAAATATAACAAATCGCGGCCATTAATCATTGATGTAATCACTCGCATACAAAGAAATATACCGTGAGTAAAATTGAAAGCAATATGTTACGAAGTTTTCAGAGTGCAGAGCGGGGAGGTGATTTGTCGCGGCCAATGGGCGAGACGAGATTAACTGCCGTCGCGCGCCGATAGATGGCAGTGTCCACTGGCTAGTAAGACGTGAAGCTTTTGATGAATGTAATGATGGGATTGGGGTTCGATGGTCAGACAGCTTAAATAGGTAGATAAATACTATTTAGTGTGTGTGTGTGTTTGTGTGTTTTTAATATCTAAAGCAAATTAGACACAGGTTATAAGATGTGCAGTTCATTACTGTATTTCGGTTTATATTTGGACAACTTTCATTACTATGCTCTCAATCCACCTATCCTAGCTAATTGGTCAAATCAAAGACTTTCTACAGCATTTTGTATTTTGAAAAATTGACTAAAGTTTTTTTAAGGTTACTTCATAACAGTCCACAGATTGTAGAAACTGTCCTTCTGTATTCACCCTGCCGGAAGACATGATCATAGTTTTCCTTTTTTCAGACGGCTCCTTTCATAAACGACTAAACTACAACTTTAACAGGCACTTATACAAGGGGAAAACTTCCACAGTCCTGCGAAGTTTTTCAGGCAACTCTTCGGAACTACTTTTCCTATTACCACGTTATCACAGACCCAGGTCATGTAGATAACACGAGGCGTCCCAGACCCGAACCTCAGCGAGGTAATCGAGGAAATGCGAACCGCTAAACTATTCTAAAGTTAACTTCATAAATCAATCGTCTGTTTCCTAAAACTCGTTTAAACTTGCTCTAAACCGTGCAGCAGCTTTAATCGCTGCAGGGATTAAGAAAATTAAATATTCTCGGTGATCTTGGAGTTTGTAGGTACTGGACTAAAAAAACTTCGTCAAGCACTGTGATAAATCAAAAATGATTGTGATCAAACTACGATTAAGCGCTTAAACAGTATTCTTTTTATGTCTTCGTCTAATAAAATAGGGATGTTTCCTGACCAAAAAATATGATTCTGTTTAGTCCGTTTGTTAGATTATCGAAAAACATTAGAAACGTGTATTTTGTTTCTTCAAATTAATACAAATTTACGAAGCTAAAACGCGTCAAAGATCATGTACTGCAATGTGACGTCACACGAAGTTTCGAAGCAATGTATCGTCTTAATTTTATGTTTACGTGAATAAAACCGACTTCAAAAACACAAAAAAGTGAAAAACACAAAAAAGTGAAAAATAAACTTCACAAGAAAAAGCAGCTTCTGAAGTCGGTGACATTTTGTTTGTTTGATTTCGTTGTCTTTGCCACCGACTTCAGAAGCTGCTTTTTCTTGTGAAGTTTATTTTTCACTTTTTTGTGTTTTTGAAGTCGGTTTTATTTTTTGCAAAAAAGTATTTTATTTTTCCATTTTTAGTTGTTCCCAAACAAATAATAGGTTTAATTTATCCCCAATAAATGGAACATTACATAATATCTTACTGTCCAAATCTGGGTGTACACATCTGCGTACCCCCTCAGATCATACAGGCGTGATGTTACGTCATGATGTTGTATAAACAATAAACATCCAAGCGATTGCAGCAATCACGACAGATTTGCCGTCTATTTTTGAAGAGTTCTATTGTATATCTCCGAAGATCAGGATCAGATCTTCACCAAATTTAAATGGGACCACCTCAGGAGTATACTCTTTCAAATAAAATAGAATTTTGAGAATCGGTTCACAAATGGAGGAGAAATCAGGTAACATACATAAAAAAAAAAAAAATACATACACACGAACATATAACCTCCTCCTTTTTTGAAGTCGGTTAAAAAAGAAAAAATAATTATGTTTCCAATATTTTTTGGAAATCTATCTGATGGACTAATTAGTTTTTTTTTGTCAACTACCCTATTGGTAGTTAATTTGAATCATCCTTCGTACTAACAAAGCATCAGTAAATTGCCAACACAGCATCGTAGAGACGGCAGTAGTAAAAAAACTCATGGCGTTTATTCGTAGAACACACAATATCATACTCTCTTGGACCGCCTTTCGCCGCTATGATTTGGTCTGTGCATCACTAGTATCCTAGTAAATTAAGACTCGCTTAGCTAGTATGGAACTTATTGACTATGCCACTTCTAGCGACTGCTGAGGCAAATTTATCGCTATGTCGCTGCTGTCGGTGCTGCGGGTTGTTCGAAAGAGATACCGCGGCTACGGACACAAAGGGCTAAGAAGAAACATGGGTGGTTTTTACTCAGTAGAAGTCTGACACTCCCTTCCTCTCGGCCCAGAGCGGGAGGAGCCATATGATGATTTCACATCCTCATAAAAAAAGGCATATCTGTGGTCAGTATTTTAGGAGCTCGAAGTAGATAAACAGTTACCTGTATCAAAGAAAATATACCAACATCAAAAATACACCAGTTGCATATCACCGCCTTTTTAACTTCGACAATCTGTGTTTTAAGAAAAGGCGCATATCCCGCAAGTCTGCCTTTCGTTACGATTGAGTGAAGTGCTGAGTCGCACGCCTTTCGTTCGCCTCTCCTCTGAAGTGCCTTGTTATGTCAAAGGTGTTTGGTTCCTCAAACTACACTACAGACAGATGGCTTATATGATTATTTTGAGCTCGGAAATTTGTTCGTAAGGAGGGAGTGACTAAAAATTTACGTGGGGAAGTAAAAAAGCTGACAAACTGTTACTGTCCACCAGCATCATTTAACTGCTGGGCAAGGATCTCTCAATTCTGAGCTTTTTACTGTTTGTATTTTTTTTATAGAAGACCTCTTGGTATCATCTACTTACTGGTCTCATCATCATCAGCCTATAATGTTCCCACTGCAGGGACTCAGGCCTTGTCTTTTGGAGAGAGATGGGCTATAAGTCACCACGCGTGACCAGTGCGGGTTGGTAGATGTCACATGTCTTCGAATTTTTTGGTTCTAAGACATGTTTTCTCACGATGTTTTCCTACACCGTTTTGAGAGCAGTGGTGATGGAATAAATTACACAAAGTAATGCCAAGACTTACTGGTCGTGAGCTGAGGCCACAGCCACTGGGCTACCAAAAGAATGTAATGTCCTCTGGGTTATTCAGTATTCCACATACTTTGGTCCATAGCTTCTTTGGGCACACAACAAACGTGGCCGGCCAGCCTATCATCAATATAACAGATATTTGGGTTATGTAATAGTATTTGAATAAATAACGGTAATTTTTTGTAAATTAAAAAATTATAAATACAATTGAGATCTTTTTAGGTGTCTCATAAAAAAAATTGCAAAAAAATACATAACTTACCCACTTTGCCTCAACAAATCAGCTTATGAATACATATAAGGTTTCACATATGCATAAAATTGCAATATTCAGTATCCATTGCTGCGAGCCCGTTGCAGGCACTTGCCATAAATCCTGCTAAGCGCGCAACGAAAGATATCGTGGCAAGTGAGACGATTAATTTGCAATTCGAACGACGCCGAGGATTTTTGCTCGGTGGGAGGTACTCTACTTCGGTACTTACTTAATTACGTACGACTTTAGTTTTTCTTGCATTTGGAATTGGGAATGCGGATTTCATGATTTGCTGTAATTGTTAGGACGAATTTAGTTGAATATTTTCTACATAATTTTTTTCCTATGGTGGTAATGACTACGATAATTTACTGAAATGTCATAAAAAGTCAATAATTCGTAAATTCATAACATCGTTGTATCATAAATACCTACAGATATGATGTTACAATAATATATTAACTACAAAAAAAAAAATTCACATCAAAGGTTAAAGCACTTAATATCATTATCGCTGTTGTAAGAGGAATAAGCACTTGTTAAAATTAAATATAACTTTCCATTTAACCTGTTGACGTGAGTCATCGAAACGTTTCATTATTTACGTTGATTCAGTGTATAAGTTTAATTTTTGAATTACAATCATTTATAACGACTTACTCAGTTGTGTATTGATACATTGAGATTCATACATTACCGTTCACTGAATATCGATTGCCCAAACCTTAACGATCGCATTATTCATACTACGGTATGCACGAAATAGCGCGTAGCCTCGTAGGCCGTGGCACTGCTACGGTGCTACGCCGCGTAGCATTTTCGTAGCAATCAAAATTCTGTACGTAGCGGGCCGATTGCGCATCGTTCAGTGGGCGCTCACGGACGCAACTGAAATTAATTAGTGTGTAGTAGTCCTAGTATACTTTCAGACATATTTTGGATCGTGATCTTGAAAATAGTTTGGTGTACACTAAACACCCTGTGTGTTAAACTTTTGGAGAATAAATTCCCCATTCTATAATATTTATGACATTGTGACGTGGACTAGTTGTATAACATCTTTTGTATTTTCCTTTTATTGTTAACAAACTGATACAGTACAACAAACGTAAGTTTTATATAGGAGACTAGCTCTTGGTTGCGGCTCCCGTGTTGTACGGAATGTACTCACGACAACGTTTGAAATGTAGACTATAACATCTCGGAAATAAATTAGTCGAGTTTTCAAAATTAGTAATAATTTTAGGAATCGGACAAGATGAAGTTCCGAATATTCTCTTTAAGTTCCTCTATTCAATATTAGTTTAGATGTATCCAACGTGTGGCTGTTGGTAGCCAGCTATATTTGGTACAAAGCAGAGATCAACATCGACCATCATATTAACATACTACACGCGCATACAACATCAGTTGCAAAAAACATTACCCCGCAATCCATAAAGGCTTATAAATAATTAATTTCCAATTACAATTTCACATCCCTTATTAACCTCAAATATAAACACACTTAACGGTCCGGTTATTGCCATAAATTGTAATAAAACGTTTAATAATGTATGGAATTTGTAAGGTCGGTGTGCAATTACTGGCTATAATTGGGTCAGTGAGCGTAGCCCCCGGCTAATAGCTTAGCCTAAATCAATTGAACATAGCTGATAATTGTGACGGAGCAAGACTTAATGGAATCTTTGCTAATTCAATTCTTCAATTTGCATTCATCTTAAGTGTGAGAGCTTGGATTAATTTGTGAGGATCAAAGCGGGATTTTCGTTTTATTTACTTTTAGGAGAACAAATTATTGAGTGTGTTTTTTTGTTGGATGATATAATATAACGTTATCTATAGTCACACACAGCCCTGATACAGCCAGAAGGCGACGTGGTAGACCTCGTAGGAGATGGCGGGACGAGCCGGGCAGAACCAACGACCAGTGGTCCATATTGGCCCTGGCTCGAAAAATTTGAAAGTCATGAGGAGACCCCTTTGTCCAGCAGTGGGATGACACAGGTTAACAGTAACGGTATCTACACACTGCAGGTAGTATAGACTCATAAGAATGCGTGACCTTAAATAAATGGACAACCGTGTGGACAATTACTCTTTGTAGAATGTGCCCTGATACACGATACCATCTTAATGGCCTTATCCAATGTTACGCCAACCCCATGGTCGAACTAAAACCTTTTTAATCATTCGTTCTCCCCTGTGAACTGTCTTTTTGGTTAACCTTTGTATACTTGCGCTCATTGGCATCACACGTATACTCGCGGTCGGTCTCTCAGACCGCGATTTGGTCTCGTCTATATTATTCTATGTTTGTGCTTTATTCAACATTTTTTGTATTTATTATGTACTCTTAGAAAAGATAATAATTAAATAAAAAATACATAAAACATATTCAATTCAATTCAATTTTAATTCAATTCAATTTAATTCAGGAACAATTCATATTGTGTTTGAAATGTTACATCTAAAAGTAAATCAATAAATAACAATATCATAAAAACATGTTCATTAAAATTGTAAAAACTAATACATAAAATTTAAATATATCAGAACTGTAACTTAATTTAATTTAAGGTTAATGAATAAGTAGGTACGAACAAGTCCCTACTGTCTCACATAATTCCATCATAAATAAATTCTCACACACTCCACATCTCAAGTTAAAACAAAATAAACTCATTCACCCATAACCTCATTCACCCAACAACTCAACAGCGCAGTTCTTGACTTTAAAACAAAACCCATCTAATTTTCTCTTAGCTGAAAACCCATAAATTTACAATGGCGCCGCGGATCCGGATCCAGATCCACGATAGAAGAAACTGTAACGCGTTAACGTCCCGAAGCCCCGACAACAAAGAGGCATTCAAAACGATCTCCGTCTTAGTTAAGAGGCCGACACTCGAAACGCGTTCGTCAATGCACACTCGAGTTATTGCTTTCGAAACGAGCGCTTCCCTTTACTTGTACCAAAACACGCCATTGTACTGGTCACTGAAATTCATCATAACCAAAATTTGATATACATTGCTTGTTTTGTTTGAGTGATCAAAAATGTATCTAGTATGTAGTAAGCAATGGATGGTGTGTGGAACAAAATGGTAGTGTTAAATGAAGCGTGGCGATCCCCCGATGCTCAGGCATCGTGAGAGGTGCACGGTGTAAGTGCAGGGATGCATTATGCAGTCGGCGAGTCGATGGTATTACTGCAGCCGGCAGCATCATCGTAAACTTAGTTCAGCATCGCTAATGTTTAGAGATGGTTTAACCGACTGTTAGCAACTTTGACAGCGGGTTTAACTCGTATTGTGGAGGTTTGGACGGTATTGATTGTGGTGTCTAAATACGGATTGGAGTTTGTATTAGAATAGTTGTTTGTACCACCTAATGTTACCAAGTTTATTTGGTAAGTCAGTGTTCTCTCAAGACCTAAGCGAATGTGCTAACATTAGACACAGTTGTTTGCTTACAAATAAAAACTTAATGCGTTACGAGGTCATTTTACTTAAAAAAAAAAAGAAAACTATTAGCTCGCGTACATGCATTCGGATTTAAACAAATTAAACGATTAAATAGGTAAAAATTCTACTGTGGCGAAAAACAACATAACGTTTTCTTGTTATGACAAGATAAAGTAACTACACTAATAAAACATAAAAAATATCCACTACAGAAAATGCATAGTTACAAAGTCGTTGCAGTAATTTTCTTGTATTGCAATAATAGACAAAGTCTTATTCAATGGCTGGCCATTACTTTTCAATGGCGTTTACAATCTGCGCGGGAAAATGAGCAGCTGTCACTGATTTTGTACTTCTTTTGTTTTTTATTTGAAACATGCAAATGTGACCGCTTCGTTTGCTTTGTTGTTGAGATTTTTCTAGAGCATTCTGTGTAATAATAATATATTGAATTCAGTTGGTGATAGAGAAGTATTTTATTGATATTAGTTTTCAAACTGACATGGTCTTTAGCATTTTCATTGACACGGAAAACGGGATTTTTATTCTGTTTACTGTTTGTTTTGAGTTCCTGATATTTACTTTGGTACTTGCAACAGCTTCAATAGTAATGATCATACCTACTTTATTGATAGGCAACAAGTTGAAGACAACAATGTTTTTTTTATTGCTTAAAGATCTTTATTTTTTATTTGCACTACTCTTAAAATGATGAAGGAAAATGTCAAGAGGAAATTGGCATGTGTTTTCCACCATCTCGTACTGTACTGGACTTACGAAGATGCCACATAGAAAAACCTCGTGTGAGAACATTATGGGCACCAGCCCATAACCATATAACCAGCTTCTTCTTACCTTCTACATTTGCCACTTTCAAAACCCACCCAAAACTTGATCCAGCTGTACAGCGTTTGCGGCCCATTCTGTTAATCCATCAGCACCATGTTTCAAGCTCATTAAGCATTAAATTTAAACGCTGCTGCTACGGCATACATCACGGGTGTTTCGCTTGATGCGTTGCACCAATACTGCTCACTCACTTGCGATAACTGGACGCGAAGGTTTTTAGTTGGATGGTGTACATTGCTGGCTTTGTTTAATGAGAGTAGAATGTGATAGATGTAATGCAGGCGTGATCCAGGATACAGGATCAAAAAATAAAAAGCTTCAGAAATATGAAAGTTAATGGATCCTGAGTTTTAAGTTACTCTTATACTGTCACAGTTAACTAAAAATAATCAATATTATTCCAAACCAAAATGCAGAGGATTTTGTGGAAAAAGTTAGTTCGCAGTTTATGTTTAACGAAAGATTCGATCAGAAAGGTCCGTCTGTGGGCCCCAGATACTGACAGAAACCTTAGTAAAGTTACCGACAGAGTCCGATGTCCGGAGCCGTCCGTAATTTATCAGCGCCAGTTTAACTGAATGTTAATGAATTATTATTACTAGAATATTGATCAAAATGCACTATCATGAATTAACCTATAGCTTTAATTTTTTAAGGCCTCAATGTAAATATTTTTGTATTTGTTTTCCTTTACATTTAAATAAAAAAGTTATTTCAATGAAACAATTTCAGTCAAACATTTTCCGCAAAAGAGTGAAAGAGTCTGTAAAAGCTAAATATTATTTTATATTCTCAATGCAAATTATCGCCCAAAAAAACAACCAAACAAAACAGCAACGCATCACAAAGTCAGTTACCTCGCAACTACCGCTCGCATCTCTCGGTACAGCGATCAGGTAATGCCAGTGATTCACAGCGCGGTGTACGGCCGCGCTCCCAACTCATCAATATCGGAAAACGGCAGCGTTTGATACGGCGGCCGTTATTACACGATGTAGTGTGTCGGTGCCGATTCGATGCGATGCCGGTAATCTTTTGTTAAATGGTTGCTGGTTGCTTAATGTCTGTGGAATTGTGGGAACTAAATTGCGCGTCCCTAATCGTACTTCTGAGAAGCAATCGTAGCTGTTAGATTGAATTTTTCCGAGTTAATTCACGTGAACTCATTTATAGCACAAACAAAGTGAACGACAAAACTATTAATGTGCAAATAACGTTACTTTATTTTTAAGGACCATCATTGTCTCCCTAGCCTTTTCCCAACTATGTTGGGGTTGACTTCCAGTCTTACCGGATGCAGCTGAATACCAGCATTTTACATTTACATGGAGCAACTGCCTATCTGCCCTCCACAGCCGAGTTAGTACTAGGTAATATTATACCCTTTATTGTTAGGATATTGGTCAAAATCTGGTAGCTCTAAGCAGTGTCATAGTGCAAAATAATTAATTGTTAATAATACCCAATGATGAAAAAAACCGGCCAAGTGCGAGTCAGACTCGCGCACCGAGGGTTCCGTACAAATATTATATGATGTAACTAAAAATTTATGCTTTTCGCAATTTTTCCTTTATCTGTGTTATAAGACGTTGCTTCGTACCAAATTTCAAGATTCTGAGTTCACGGGAAGTACCCTGTAGGTTTTGATTCCCTTGCGAGTAGTGGCGAGTTTCAAAATATGCGGTTTTAATTCCTGTTTCTTTTGATTGCGTTGACATAGAAGTTTGATTTTGTTACAGCTTAAAGGTATTATAGATTTGAGTATTTGATATGAATTTCAATATAATACCACTACGCGTTCATGAGGAAAGGGGTAGTAAGTTTAAAATTATTAAAAATATTTTTATTATATGATATAACTAAAAATGTATACTTTTCGCAATTTTTCCTATATCTCTGCTATAAAACGTTGCTTCATACCAAATTTCAAGATTCTGAGTTCACGGGAAGTACCCTGTAGGTTTTGATTCCCTTGCGAGTGTCGAAAATTTGCGGCATAAACGGGAGTATCTTTTGATCGCGTTGACTTAGAAGTTTGATTTTTTCACAGCTCCAAGAGACCATAGACTTGAGTATTTGATATGAATTTCAGCTTGATACCTCCACGCGTTCCTGAGAAAAAAGGTCTTGACAGACAGACAGACAGACAGACAGACAGACGGACAACAAATTGATCCTATAAGGGTTCCGTTTTTACCTTTTGAGGTACGGAACCCTAAAAAATGAGTTGAATCAGAATTATCAGTGCAAAAGTTGGTGAAAATTGCAAAAGTTGAAGAGCATTACAGTGATCAATGCTCGACTGCTCGCACCTTTTCTACATAGTAAAAGTTCTCGTCTCGCAAAGAGTCCATTACATTAGGTCAATTATTTTAATGAGATATCTCCTTAAACCACTAAAGTCATTAATACAGCATATTATACATGTCACAGTATCGTGTGAATTTAGTGCGTCGTGATTATGACCAGACTAATCTGTTTAGGGTGCGCGAATTTGATAATTACGGTCTGCTCACATGATTTAGGTTCGTGGCTTAATTGCTATAATATGCTTCGTTCTGCAGTTCACAGTGTTATAGCTAAGATTTGTGATAAATACTAAACTATTTTAAAATTCTGAGGTGAGGTGGTTTGACAGTGCAAAGTGAATGCAACTATTTATAGGACCAAGGTTTATACCCATCCCGTCGGGGCTGCGGGTTGTTCGAAATAGATACCGCGACCTCGACACAACGGGCTAAGAAGGAACATGGGTGGTTTTTAGTTAGTACAAGTCTGACACTCCCTACCACTCTGCCCAGAGCGGAAGGAGTCATTTGATGATTACCCAACCTACAAAAAAAAACCCATACCTAACCTTCGTGGATTAAAGGTGTGTTGTTTTAATGTACCTCTCAAAGATAAGATACGTGCATATCAGCAGTGGAAACATTATTGACTATTTAATTTTATATATACTATTTAGATTGTACCAAATGACTGGTGTCGCAATCAATTAATCATGCATGCTTTATCAATAACATCTATCCACCCGCGCTAACACACTAAGTAAGGCCAACAATGAGCCAACAGGGCAGGTCAGGGGTGCCCAAACATCGACACAGGTTAACTGCTCCGAGCATGCGCAGTGAACACTCTATATTATATTCTCATTAGTGTACTCGCTGATAACTAGTTTGAGAATTATTGGATATTAATAAGGTCATATTTTGTTTGTAGTAATATATTTCATAGTTGCGTTTTAAAACGGAAAGTTAAACGATGGTGTATGTTTGTATGATATGTGTATGGACTACCGGATAGGTCTAGTGATGGCAAACGTTACTGCTGAAAATCCAGTTCTATGTTCGATTCTCATTTCTCAGGAAAGAAAGAGATTTCGGGATTATTCAATCAATGTGCAGTTAGTTCGTTCGATAAAAACAAAGGAAGAAAAGTAATGATCTTCACGGTCTCGTAGCACTTTGCAAGGATCTTCAATCATAGTATAAATATGTAAATCAATTTTCATATGTAGCGCACAATTTTATGACAGCCTGAGGCAATCAAAACTTCAATCAATTAAACGTTGTTATTGACATAACAACAGTTATAAAACACGATATTGGTTTCATTGCTCGAAACAGAGAAATGCCTACACCGACCTTAAATTCAACCTAACGACAAACGTAATAATTACGTGATTGATTACCAACTGCTGTTGGCAATTCCTAGTAGGTTAATTTTGGCAATTTACACACTCATTCGGTTTAGATGTAAATATCATTGTTACTTTAGTGAACTAGGTATTTGGGTTCTCTTTTCTGCTAGCCTTCTCAAGCGGTAATTGCTTTCAAAGATATTAAATTCATATTTATCGAACGACTTTCAACAAAGTCACCAAAATTTTGAATTCTTAACCGTGGTTATCGCTGAAAGAATGTAGTTTGGGTAATTTTTAACGAACATCAAGGACAACCAAACTGCACGGAGTCCGTTTCACGGATTAAAACCTCTTCCAATGTCACAGAGGAAGGGCCTGCTGGTTAGAAAAAGTTACACATACATCATAAGTCCTAGACAAAGTGATTTGATAAGCGACAAATTAAAACCTCAATATGTCAAATTCCGGTAACAGTTGCTAAAGGAATACGAAAGATTGCAATAATAACATTTGAATGTCACTATGATGACCAAAATGTTTCTGTAGTGTAGACAATAGTCTACACTACAGAAACATGGGTATCAGTAAAAGTACATACACTCACAGTGATGGCTTGGTGCATAACGTCAAGAATAGAAATATATGGTGTGTCTTTATCAAGTACTCGAATCATATACAACATTTTCAACCTTTAAACTAAGAGTTGAAGATAAAATTAGTTATTCAGTATTATTGGAAGTCTATCATTCAAGTTAAGTTGGTTTAGGCACTGTATAGCAAGTTGTACAAGTTCAATATTAATCAAGTCGTCTCAATCATACTAAGTGATTTACTATCTAAAATCGTTAGATTAATCTCGCGCGAACTAATCCAGTCGCTTAATTACGCTTCTACAGAATATAGAACGAGGGATGTGTAGAGATGTTACTGCTTCATAGGAGTTTCTTTTTGGTATGATAAGGTATTCAGAAAAATTAAGGCAGCTTTTAGTTATAAATAGAAAATAATGTTAGTATATGAAACTGCCCATTCGCGCGATTGGGCGGTGAAGCGGTTCTCACGTCGTCGCCTTGTCTTGTATGAAATCCATTGATTTCTGACTAACGACACCACTGAACCGCATGGACATGCAGTGCTCACTGCCTCTTCGCGTATTGCCATGACCATACACCGGCTTCAACGCCTCTACCCAACCGCGCGGAAGAGGGATATCGTGTGAGAATTACCTTTGTTTTGGATAGAATTGTGTGACCACAGACAACGCGGCAGAACCAGAAGGAGATGGCGGGATGAACTGAACTCTTTCTCAAAAGTTTGGCCTACCATCGCACTAGACCGCGAAAAGATTGGCGAATATAAAATTGTACTTTAAAAAATAAACAACCCAGTTAATTATAGCTGATTAAATGTAACATGAACTTCATTCTTGAACAATGTTTGGAATAGTCCGTGTGGGTACTTGACAACTTGTGTAAACATTGAAAATCTACTTTATCTATTTTATTTACTCTATTTTGGAAGTTCACATTATAAATACAATGTCAATGTGTTGCAATCTAGTTGGACCTTCAGTTTAAATGACTAAAGTTGTTGCGGGTCTAATAGTTTCTTCGTCTACACAGGTATCAATCAAGTACAGTGTACGATAGAATCGGTAAATACATAATTATAGTTTTCAAATAACGCCACTGAGCTATCAAATATATCAGCACTACGAAGTTGAACAAGATAAATAAAAGCTTGTAAGATAGAAATAGTTAATTTAGTATCTGATTAGGTTTTCATAGTAAGACTCTTTTAATTATGTAACACCAACATACAGCGTATATATGAAGGACTAGCTGTTGCCAGCGGCTTCGCCCGCTACAACTCGAAAATTATCCCACGGGAAGATAAAATCGGGATAAAAACTATCCTATGTGTTAATCCAGGTTATAAACTATCTGTGTACCAAATTTTATCCAAATCCGTTCAGTAGTTTTTGCGTGAAAGAGTAACAAACATCCACACATCCATTCTCACAAACTTTCACATTTATAATATTAGTAGGATTGGTAATTTATTAGTATCAATCTACAACTTTATGGTGCAATTCTGAATTTCAATTTTTTTTTAAGTTTCTGATCGCCGTTGTAATTAGACCAGAAGCCAATAGATTCTGAATCAATGGATAAAATTAAATATTATTCCCGTCGGGGCTGCGGGTTGTTCGCAAGAGATACCGGGGCCTCGACATAAAGGGCTAAGAAGGAACATGGGTGGTTTTTAGTCAGTAGAAGTCTGACACTCCCTTTCGCTCTGCCCAAGAGCGGGAGGGGTTATTCAATGATTTTCCGACCGCCAAAAAAAAAAATCCAAATCCATTGATTCAGAATTCAAAAGATTCTGAATGAATGGATAAATATTATTTCTGATACTGATGGTTTTTTAAGTGTATCCAACAGTGCGTTTTTTATATTTGTTTAAGAATAACGATTAATTCGATCTTTAACCTAATCAAAGTTAATTTATTTATTTAATTCAGACCATAGATCCATAAAGTGTTAGTAAACTTAACCTATTGTTAGTAAATAATAAATTACAAAAGTATTTTAATTGGCGACATGGACGTCTGCGCGCGCATGTCTACCCGCCCAATGCCTAATAAATGGCCCATCAATTTTGTCCGCCAGTGTAGCTAGAATATTGTTACGGCTGCCCCTGAATCGCCGTAGCATAGATGCACATCGCTTGCGCATGACGGCATAAAAGTCATCAAGCCTCCCCTTCAGCAAACATGCCTGATGCGCTGCAAAAACGAGGCAGCCCCAACAACATCCTCAGTGCATTATTATATTGCACGCGCAGAGCATTGTAAGCCCTCTGCGTATACCTCACCCACAGACTGCACAAGTAAAAAGACTGGCAATAAGCCCTGAACAGAGTCATTTTGACCTCCTTAGTACACCGTGCAAACCTATGAGCTAGCATATTGCAGGGCAATTTTTGCCACAGAATCTCATAATTTACTAGGTCAAAGGCTTTTGACAGATCCAGAAAACAACCATACACCAGTGTATGGTTGTTTCTCTGACACATGGCCAACAATTTTCTCAGACCGCAGATTGATGGGCTGAGTAGCACCATATCATCAGACAGGTTAAAAAGACTGGGTGAGGTCAACCCCCCCTGCCTCACTCCACATTCTAGTCCATACGACATCGATTTAGCATCAGTCCACCTTACACAATTCTTCTGGTTCCTATACCAATGTTTAAATAGATCTATGTGCTCAGTTGGTAGTTCCGTTTCATCCGACAATTCATGCCACAGAATTTCATAATTTACTAGGTCACAGGCTTTTGACAGATCCAGAAAACAACTATACACTGGTGTCTTCCTGTCTGTGTAGTACCGGACAGTTTGTTTCAAACAGAGGATTGCACTTTCGGTTGACAAACCAGTTCTAAAACCAAATTGCGCGTCGTGTAGTTTAACGTGCCTTTTCAATTGCTTTTCAAGCAAGCTGTCCAGCACCTTACCAATAACTGTCGCTAGTGAAATGGGCCTATAATTATTTTTGTCGGATAGGTCACCAGTCTTATTTTTTTGTTATGGGAACTACGACAGTTTTTACAAGTTCCACAGGCAGGTAGGTGAGACCCACACGAAGATTAAATAACATAGTCAGTAACCTAGGCAAATGTACACCAGCGGACCTTAAATGCTCAACACTCAGACCATCATGCCCTGGTGACTTACCCCGTCTCATATTCTTTAACGCGACTTTAATTTCTTTAGTTGAGAATCTTACATACAAAGCCCCCTCACACTGGGTCCGAGTGCTTCGCACAGATGTATCTGTAATAAGCGGAGTACCCTTAAAGTTACTCATGAACATGTTAGCTATATCACTACTCCGTGAGAGGCCATCAACATTTGCAGGCAGGCTTGGCTGAGGATTCAAAGAATTGGTTTGTTTCCAAAAGGAACTAAAGTTTTTTTCCTCATGATGTGTTGCAATAATATCCATTTTAATCTGGTTTTTATTATTCTGACACCATTTCAATTTACTCTTAAATCTTTGTCTCGATACCCTCATGTCATTATAAATATCACCCGAGGAAGGTCTTCCATGCAAAGTCCATCTCTGAAACCCGAGCCGAGCCATCGCATGAGCCTCTTTCACATGTTTGTTCCACCCAGTTACATATTTGTTTTTTTTTTAAACATACTCCTTAGCATACAGCACTCGTGATAACTGTAAATGGGAATATATCTATAGTATTTCAATGAACATGATCCTGTCAATCCACAAAATCATAAAGTCACGTCAAAACATTCATCGCGACAAAAACAAAACGACATAAACCAGTGACATTTTCGAAACATCAAAAATATTCGCGCGACACGAAAGTGGTTCCGTAGTTTAGAGCCATCGGCGTTCTACCGGCGCACAACAAAAACCTTTTTCTAAAACACAATGGCCCCCGTTGTGGCCGCCGATTGGCAATATTATTGAATTTTAGTGGGGAATTGAATTCGTTCAGCGCGGTCCGCGTGTTCGGCTTGTGGGGAGATACTTGTGTGGACCACTGTACTGGGGAGTTACAACATGTTGGGGTTCTTTGCAAATTGACAAATATTTGTCTGAAATTGCCGTTTTATCTAGAAGGATATAAGCGCCACTGCATGCATACGATGGTCAGTACAATAAATTATTCGAACATCATTAATTATCTCGGGTACAGAAATATCGAAGGACAGAGAAAACTTTTAATGAGCTGATAATCAAATGAAATATAGGTACACCTATACTGTCTTTTGCGACGGTATATTTACCGTGATTATCCATTACTAAGCTTGAGGAGCTCGTGGCTTAATAAGAACTGCCACTCGGGTCGATCTTTAGGTAAAGCTATGCTTGCCTAGGTCGGTCTGTGGATGGGTGACCGCCCGACATACCGAGTTTCCTCCGTGCCTCGGAAAGCACGTTAAGCTGTTGGTCCCGGCTGCCATATATAGATCTTTGGCAGTCGTTACAGGTAGTCAGTGACCTGAAAGTCTGACAACCAGTCTTACCAAATGGTATCGTATTACCTAGTATTAACTGGGTTGTGGAGGTCAGATAGGCAGTCGCTCCATGTAAAATACTGGTACTCAGCTGCATCCGGTTAGACTGGAAGCCGACCCCAACATAGTTGGGAAAAGGCTAGGCAGATGTTACGTGTTATCCATTACTAAGCGGTCCCGTTATATTGTACCTAATAGTGGAAATGTAAATGTAGTACCTACAGCAACCGTGACAGCTTAAAATAGTGTTTTAGGGACAGGTGTTGTGTTGTACTCTTTATTATAATAATAATATTTCTTTATTTCGGATATCAGGATCCTTAATTAATAAAATTACGTACGCTTACGAATTACAAATATTTTTTGTATATAAATAGGATATTAGCAGTCGATTACCAATGTTATATTCCAAAATTCTAAACATATCAACATTTTACCAGACTTACGTTTGAACCATGCACTACACCGCCATGTTTGCAACTCCTGAACAAATGGGAATGTTTTTCAAGAACCTTTGTATATCCCTGCTTTAATACTATAATCTGCTTACAAACGCTCAAGCACTGAATGTCACTGTAATAAATTCTCCGTAATGCGGAGGTAGTTTGCGTCCTAAAACGCAAGGCAGTCTCCTGAGAAATTAGGGAGGACATGAGATGCATAGAAAAAGAAGATACGAAATATTTTCAAGTTTATGAACCGGAAACATTTTTTGTTTGATTATTTTTTCCCTCGGAATTGATAAAACATTTAGTTTACAATATTTGTTTACTAAATAAAATACTATTATATTCACACCAGATGTTTTTGTCGACAGTCACAGTTAATGGCATAATGTTTTATTTTTATACAAAACGTAACAATGACAGTCCTAAAATATATTTTTAAAAGAGCTGCAACTCTCCTGTACCTAAAACTCTATGAATACTGTATTTTCCCTTCACTATCAGGCACACAATTTCATATTTAATGTTAAAATATAGAAGATCGTGTCTGCTGTAGTTTTTTGTATTATAAACAGGGCAGCGGAGTGCATGCGGCGAGTGCGCGTGACAACAATGTGGAAGCGTGTTCACGCCAAAAAACTACAACGTGATATTGTTTAGGGAGGTAAGGTTTAAGGCCGAAACCGGTTTGAAGGCCGAAACTAAGTAGTAAACCGAAACCAGAAAACAAACAGAATTTCGCCAATAGAACTTACCACCTACGTAAATTATTTTCTTAATGAATTTTGAACAATCTAGGGCAGACTGTAATTTCAGAAACTAGACGCATGTAAAAAAATCGTGATTCATGTAAAAATATGCATACAAAATTAATTTATCTGGCTACTCAGTTTAAAACTCGCTCTTGATCAAAATTTTCGACGTCAACAGTTTAGTTTGCGTAAGCCGAAACCTGAGTTCAGCCCGAAACCGATAACCATCCTCGGCCTAATTCCTGCCGTATCCATTGGGCCACAGTTTAGCCCCAGGATAAATGGGTTTTATTCTATTTACAAGGGGCACACGTCGACGGCCGGCTTCTTGCCATGGATTATGTAAATAACGTTGTACAGTTTTGCATATCTGTGTCTTCAGTTTTGCTAGTCAGGTCATTTTATGCACTTTTAGTTAAATTTTGCGAACAATTTTGTTTGTGCAGAGTCTGTTGGCTGGTGTTTTGTTTTTGCTGTTTTCTGGGAATATAAGTAAAGGGATTTATATAAAACTTTTAATGGAATAAACAGGATTTCTGAAGCTTTCATGCTGTATGCTGGGAGACAGAAGATACCCGAAACTCAGTTGTTAGAAACATTCAGTTTCTGCTGGAATTCGCGTGAAATCAGCCATTGCCAATTGTAAGTAACGGGTATGACCTATGGCTATGTTAAAATAATACTATTTTTTTTTCCTTTGAGTGTTGACAAGCAATAGGTAGATAGAAATGCCAACATCTATAAACGTCACCTACTAATCAAACACTTTGTATAATCATTATTCTTGAAAGGACGGATGTGAACTCTCGAAAAAAAAACTCGTTCGGTCTTTCCCGAGATGTTAGCAAAAAACCACCAAAAGACGAAGATCACTGAGTGCAAGTGAGGAACTTGGATCGTAGATGAGCTCTACTATTAATCTCGTAGCTGAAGACTTTCTAACGAGACATCTCGCAGTCAACCAAGACTCGATGAGCGCTACTATATACCCTCACACTCGCCCACCCTCGGAATATCGGCGAGAGTGTACAACCTTACTCTCGCACTCACTAGCTTTTTTTTTCATCGAATAACCTCTCCCGCTCTTGGGCAGAGCAAAAGGGAGTGTCAGACTTCTACTGACTAAAAACCAACCATGTTCCTTTTTAGCCCTTTTATGTCGAAGCCGCGGTATCTCTTGCAAATAACCCGCAGCCCGGTAAATAACCCGCTGCCCCGCACTTACTAGCCTCAGGCAACTATTAAAGTGAACGAACGAAAACATATCAAAGTCAAAACACAAGCTGAGTCAGTATACGTTTTTTTCCAAGTCCCTTACGTTTTTTATACAATGCAGCTATTTTCCCAAGGAGTACAACAACAGGCCACTTTGTCTCGAACTAACAAACTGAACTCCATTCATTCCTCAGGAGTGTCGAGGACATAACTCTAAAACGGTTCCGATCTCGACAAGGCGATCGCTATCGGTACCGGGACCACCTTTGGGACACGTTTTAAAAGTTGTCCCGGGACTGTAGCGGGACCTTTGAATCCGCTTTGTGTTATAAACTGTAGTTAACACATTTCGATTTACTTTTGCTGTAAATGGTAGGTGTATTTTTAGAGTAAAACTGTAAGAATTACTTCAAACACACTTTAGGAAATTTTGAAATAAAATTAAAAGCCTCACGTGGTCATTAAAACAGGGTCCAGGTCATACAGTGTTTGTACCTCCATACATTTTTTTAAAACGTTCCACAGTATATTAAAAAAATCCTAAAAACATCTTTGATTGTAATGAAAACCGGTAAACATCTAAAAACTTATCAAGATTTTTTTATACCGCCATATCTTTCAATCATCAAAGACATCAGATTTTGTTTTAAATTCAAAAGATCGGGAATTTAGACATTGAATAGAAAAAAAAACTAAAATAGCAGATCAAAAGATTTCCATTGAATGGCGTTTTTTGGTGTTTTTATCCTCGTCTTTAAATAATGCCAACCAGTGCTTTGATGTCGTTTAAAAAAAAAAGAATCTGCTTCGTTCCCTCGCCTATGGTATGAGGGTTCATCAATCTGCATAAAGTTAGGTATCTAAAGATCATCTTATCTCAGCAAAGCATCTTGGATTGAACCACACAGTTAAATCATAGACATTTTGCTTATCTGATTACTCAAGACAATTAGTATACAACAATCACCGTCATCTTCATCAGTCTATAATGTTCCCACTGCAGGGAACAGAGGGATGATCTATAATCCAGCTGCCGTGCCCAGGGCGGGTTAACAGTATTACATAACATTACGGGTATATGACCATAAATATAGAAAGCGGTATTCCTGGACATGGCTCGTATTGTCAGGAGGTTCCCTTCTATGGAACCATGACTCTCTCTGTTCTCGATACCGATGGGTCATCTGTTTTTTTTGAATATTTTTTGTTTCTTCTATGCTTTTATTTTTAAAATATTTAAACATGCAATTAATGTGAAGATATAGAATAATTTATAATAAAATAAAAATAAGAATATTATTATCGGTCGGTATTAGCTCGTAATAGTTCTTTACAAAATAACTTCATAAATGTTAAATTCAACCAGTTGGCCTAGTGTATAGAATTTTATTATGCACTAGAGTACCTTTTAAATAGGGGTAAAATTGAAGATATAGTTTGTCTGGAAGTTGATCATCATCCTCTTGCCCTAATTCATTTGGGGTCGGCGAAGCATATCTTCTTCTTAATTCTATTAGTCCTCATTTCATTAGACACCTCTTTTCTTGCCATATCAATTTTATACATTCCATTCGTTTCTTTGGTATAACTTAGAAGTTGATAGCACATTTAAATTGAAGAGTGGTCAGTGTGATCGTTGCTTGCAATATTGTCACTGACAATTCTTGAACGTAGTTGATCGAGTTCTGTTCAATTAGTGAAATTCGCCATAGAAGTTACCGCTAGTAGATCCCATCGGGCTGGGTAATTGTAGTTAGAAAACTAGATAACATAGTTCGCGAAAGACATAATTTCAGACTGGGATGAAGGAGCAGTCCCTATAATTCCTCAATATGTTACATAACATAACATCACGTCTGTAATCCACCCACAACAATGCACCCACATTTGGTAAGTTATGTTTAAGTCCCAAGTAATAGGGGGCGAGCCTATTGCCATCAACCGGCTAGAAGTTTAGACTCCGTGACTGCCACTGAGAAATTATTTTCGAAAAAACCCTAGAACACTTTACCCGACCCGGGAATCGAAACTAGGACCTCGTGCTCAGCAGTCGCACCTGTGACCACTAGACCAACCTAGTAGTCCTCAATACATATCTGTAGTTTTCAAATTTACGTTACACAAAGTCCAGTACTCATTAATACCCGGAGTATTTATTGAAGGAAAACTCAAACGCTAACAAAGGAATCTCCAATCACAAACTAACGATAACAAATACTGCAACACATTGTTCCCTCACAACGGCGCATACACCAAAATTGGCATCTTTATAATCTCAGTTACGTATTAATAACAGTAAGTTATACCCACATCCCGCGTTACCGGGATCCCGGGGGACTGCATTGTTCCCGTCACCGGGATATTGTGTTGTATGCAAGTCGGGAATGGAGCGTGCATTATAACAATATTTACTGCCCCAAAACCCCGTTAGATAATCAGCTTTACGATTCAATTGTTATTATGGCGGCCATTTTGGGGTTTATTGCATCTACATAGTTGGTGTACATTATAATTGTTGCCGCGTACAATGCGGTTGGATTATGTAGTTTGTTTAGTTGATTGATATTAACCGCTTTGTATTGTGAGAATTGAGCGACAGTTGATTTAGTTTTATTTGGAAAGTTATAATAACAGTTTAGTGTAACATCTAGTGTGTTAATAAAAAACTTTTTGCAAAAAAAACAACCGACTTCAAAAACACCAAAAAGTGAAAAATAAACTTCAGAAGAAAAATCAGCTTCTGAAGTCGGTGACATTTGTTTGTTTGATTTCGTTTTTTTGCCACCGATTTCAGAAGCTGATTGATGAAAACATACCGATCGAATTGAGAACCTCCTCCTTATTAGGAAGTCGGTCAAAAATGATAAAATTATGAATTTAGTGACATACAACGCTCAGGTCTGAAGACATGCACTTCACGCAAGTGTTATGTACATATTCGGGATTGCGGGGTATTTCGAAAGAGATACCGCGGCCCCGGACACAAAGGGCTAAAATGGAACATGGGTTGTTTTAGTCAGTTGAAGTCTGACACTCCCTTCCACTCCACCAAGAGCGGGACGAGTCATTTGATGACTTCCGACACTACAAAAATAAAGTGTTATATATATACGAATACAAACACAAGAAACGATTTTTGAAAATGTATCCTCAAGAGTGTCAACAATTTGTACATAAGTGCAGCATTTGCATCAAATGCATTTCGGCTCACAGCTTGTTTCTACATAATAATAATTAACGTACACACAATGCAACGAAAAAAATCATACCAAGTAGTTCCAATGCAACGCAACTTAAAATATTTATATTTTATAAAAAAGCGAATGTCGTTTTCAAAACTCATTTCATGCCACAAGCTCGGAAACAAATATAAAAGCATCCTGAATGACTTTGAATCAAAACCAACTGTTTGAAACTGGAATCAACTGGCCGAAACTAGTTCCGAATAATATTTATCCACTATCAGCGAAACAAAAGTGAGCTAAGCAAGAAGTTTGCAATCCTGGTCGAGGCAACACTACCAGCTCCCTTCAATTCAAATTCCACCTTATGTCGTGCAAAGTAAAGTTTAAATCATCTTGTGTTGTAAAGTTTTTTGTTTCACACCAGCATAATATGAATTGCTGGGCTACTACGGTTTAGAGGAAATAACGTTTTATTTTCTTTGTGAGAGGATTTAAAATTGGATGCTTTTGTGGTTGAATGCGGTGAATTTAAGGAATTTTCAGCATCACCGGTGGAAGGGTAGACTTCACTCATCAGAAGTTTGTATGGTTTTTTTGTCTTGAGATATAATTTATGTTAGTTACCCTCCTACGGGATAATCCTCGGAACGGATGTCGAAGTTTATCTGTTTACTTGATCAGATTAGGTAGTGTTTGTTTGTGTTGGAAGTGATTGAGTTAAGATATTATCTGCACTATTGCCTCACATAATATTATAATAGTGGATTGGTTTGATTAATAGATTGTGTTGTAGATGTAGGTATAGTTTAACTATAGGAGAATACTGAAACGACAGTAAATAAATAATTTGTAATGAAAATACTACGCATTAAAATTATTCAGTAATGAAAATAGAGCTCATAGTATTATGCCTACCATCACAGAGTTTCATCCATGCCTTGGAAAGTTAGTTAAGCCATTAGCCGTATACATAATATCTAAGATCTTTGGAGTCTTACCAAAGGATATTGTATTACCCAGTACTAACTAGGCTATGGAGGTCAGATAGGCATCCAGTAACACTGGAAACCGACCACAACGTGGTTGGGAAAAAGCTAGGCAAATGATGATGCTTATGTCAATACCTCGCTCGTATTACATAAACTTTAAGTAAATACATATAACTGCCAAAACGTGACTGTTATTTATAGACATCACCTCAGCTTATCCTTTTACGATAGTAGGCGTGATGTGTTCTTTTGAGCTATGTTTAGAATTCAAATTCTGAAGAAACGTCTTAAAAAGATTAAAACGTTACCATTCCAAGCCACGGCTCCACAAAAACTACCTGTCAGTATTGAACACTGAATAGGTATAAATTTCCCTTTTCACGTGAGCATCGTGAACATATCCATTGCTCTATTGATGTCAATGTGGGGGACCTCTGGCCGTCTTATCTCTATAGTGACGCGCTAACGACTTGTCACGGGGCTGCGATATGTTATATCATTAGCTATTTACTAGGAGGGAGGGTGTTTGTCCGGAGTGTTTGTTGCAAAAACTTTTAAATTATAGACTTTATATTTTTTTCAACACGTCCCTGTCATTTATAGACCTATGACAGGACATCAGTGTCCAAGTGGTCTCACCGAGGGGTAACCTAACCTTAAGTGGGTGGTAGAGGTCACATTGGAAATCGCTGGATGTAAAATACTGATACTCAGGTCATCCTCATTAGCCAGAAGACGACCAAATTTGATAAAAAAGGCCTCCTCCATAAAACGCCATTACAAACGGCAAGCTGCCGCTTGGTATGATATTTTTCGTTGCTTGCATCAACGGGTTACTCGCGACTCGAACGATACTCGGTGCATCCAGTTAAACTGAAAACTGTTCTATTTCGAGCTGTGAAATTACAATTTTATGAACTATGGTGATGAGATATGACACGTACCTTCAGGGACAATAAAATATGCTAATAATGTATTAAAATTCGTAACTTGTTCTTTTGGTCTCAGCAGTAGAACAAAAAATGCTTTTGTCATAACTTTTCTTTTAAAAATGCAGTTTTCAAAGTCAAAGATTAATCAGGTAATTAAACTGTCGCAGTACTTAAATGCTTTTTAAAACGATATAAATTATTCACCTACATTATGTATGATCAAGTTTCGTAATGATTTACTACAGTTTTAATACTATTTTATCTCATGCGAGTGTATAGCATTAAAACACCTTATATGAATTTAATTTAAAATTAAATTATTAATCAGTGACTGTAATCCATCATTATGATTCATTATTTAATGAATCATAATGATGGATTACAGTGACTAGTGAATAATCCATCTATTTGGTTACTAATTAACAGACATGCACATTTGTTATCACCAATACATAAGTACAAAAAAAATGTATGTCGGGGAACCACAACTTGCCATCAGCCAAACCACGCTGGGTTTGCGTAATGGATTCCATGCATCTGGTGAGAGATTAACAGAGAGAAGACATGTGTCCCAGTAGTGAGAACATTTAAAAGCTGATATATATATTAAGCAAGCGTGGTGATTACATCTCTTTTCTTCTCACAAACAACCACGTTCATACAAAATATTCAGACAGTAAAAAACACACTAACACGTTTTGTAATTTACCCGAACATTTCATCACCTTTTTCTGTGAAACTGCAAAAGAGAACTAAAACAAACAGCTTTTACATTTAGTTTGTTTTTATTTTTAAAGTCTTTAAGCTAAATCCTGGCGTCCAGAGCAAAAAGGCGGTGAACTCACGCCGTTTGAAGTTCTATTCGAACTCGCAACAGCGTTAAGGGAACATTGTGAGAGTACAACTTGCTCCGTTGAAACTTTCTTACTATCTGGTTCGATAACAGCTGAGACAATAAGCTTTGAAATCTAAAATATTCTTTGTTCCACACAATGGTGGTCTTGTTTTTCTTTGCCGAGTTACAATAAAATAGATACTTACGTTGAGATTGTTATGATTTTGTTTTGGTTTGTGAATGTCCTAGTATCTGCGTAGTTTACTAAGTAAGACTTAGGTATAAAAGTATTCTTACAAACTTACGCTATGGGAGTAGAAACGAATATTTAGCACGAAAAATAGGTCGTCAGACAAGGTTTATTGCCTTTATATTTACATGAACTGTTGTTTTGACTGTGAAAAATACACATGATACAACATGATTTTGAAAACACATTGCATGCTTTATTCAAGTTGTATTAATTTAATCGCTCTCAAATTTGTCAGTACTTGAAGTGAATTAATGTCCAATAGACAGTCTGTAAGTCCGTCTTTAAACCAATTCCAGTTGGCTTCTCCAACTTGCGCTGGGTGACAAACTGAAGTTGAAACATAAGTAAGTCAAACTACTCGATTCGCGATCGGAAAACTTGACAAATTCACCCTCAAGTCGCGACTTACCCACTTTAAGAAAATGTTAGATTTAGCTCACAGAATTAACTGCACTCGCGTTTTGAAGAAAATATTTTTGACTTTTAAAACTGCTCTGTTTGATAGCAGTCATTGAGTATCCAGATGAGTTGAACAGTGGTTGGTTTTTAAAGACTGCTGATGTGTTGATATACGTATCACAACATACTTACTTACTCTGTTTACCCCATAAGGTACTCCATACTCCACTACCCCGTAAGATATTTTTTCAAGTGGTAGACAGCTAACCATATTTTTGCTCTCATTTTGTTTGCCCCATGTAATAGAGGTTTAATCAATTACATCACATTCTCAGAAGGATACTTTAACAAAATTGAATAACCGAAGTTACCAGCAAGCCTTCATAAAAAACTCTGTCACCAGGCACTAACCACATGATAAAGACGAAGAAGAAGACCAGAGTTACAGAAAAGAGCCATTTTCTCAAAAAATATTATACCGAGTAACGCCACGTAGTCCACTAGTATGTCCTAATATCACACGTTTATGTACGTATATAATATATACGTACATAAACGTGTGATAAATGTGTTCGTGTATATTGGAGCAGTTATCGGTGCTTACCTGTAGGTCACTGAATAGGCGCGTATTATAGAAGCGAATACGGTTATGTGTCGCAACGTTGCTTGCCGTATACATTCATTTCAATATTAGAGGCACTGAGAGAGTTGGAAACGAAAAGGGTAGGCTTTTGCCCAGCAGTGGGACAGAATAGGCTCATATTAAAAAAAAATGAATATTCGCGACAAATCCGAAGTAATGGTGGCCACAAGATATCCACAACACATTATTTTGTCATCAACATAAGAGTCAAAGAACACACTACTGGACATGGTGATGCTTTTCGCATCCAATGTATTAAATAATATATTTTTGACCAAATCATTTTTTTCAAAACAGAGAACTATTTATTATTTCGAAATATAAAGATATATTTCGAAATAATGCATAGTTCTCTGTGGCAAATGACAATTTATTGAAAGATTCATTGAAGGATTTCGCGTTTATAAATGACGGGCCTGCTATAAACTATTGATTCAATGTATAAAGCCCAACCGAAATTTATTGGTGGTTGTGTCTGGTGTTTCATTGGTCTACCAGTAATACATTTAGTTTTAAATTAAATTATAGAATGGCAAATACATCATTTTATCTTAGTTCACTTCATATCATAATAACTTAATCAGATTATAACAATATTCAACAACAAATTACAATATGTCGGATACAAAACAAAACTATGTATAACAAAAAAAGCCCGTAGCGGCGTAGGCGGCGTAGCAGCTACGACTGCTACGCCGTGGAGCTTGGGTAGCCAATACAAATCATACTTTCGTAACAAAAAGCGCTTATGTTACCTACGTTAGCACTTTTTAAAAATAAAGATTTTTTTAATTTTTAAGTGTTAAATAAAAAGCCTGAGTTGAGCACAGTAATTATGAATAAAGGCCACCTGTACATTACATACATTAAGTTCTTAGAAATGTTTCAGTCACTGGTTTCTCATCATCCTCATAATTTCAGCCATAAGGCGTCCACTGCTGGTTTCTCATAGTGAACTTTATTTTTTGGGCTAATTATATTTATATTATATTATGATCTCGTTTAAGTGAGCTTACTCACTTACGCTTGAATTAAATACAAAGTCTGGTAATTTCGTCTGTCTTTTTTAATATTTTTGTAAAGGAAATTATAGTAGTTGTAATACTCGCGGGACAAACCTACAAGTTCACTGATAGACATAAATTATTTACGTATCATCCTCTAGCACATCTCAATATATCGTGTTAAGGATGACTGGCTGTTTCAGTCTATGGAAACATTCATTGAATGAAGCGAAGGAGACAGTTTTCAGTATGTAATATCTGTGCTTTTAAAAAGGTTAATGTTTATTTTTAAAGGGTCATATTCTGGATAAAATTTATTATATGTTGCGATGTGAGAAACTAAACGAATAGTGAACAAATTAGCTTGACTAAAATTATTGATTTGAGAATGAAATACAGAACCTAATAAAATCTTGACAAAATTGAAACAAAACATTGTTCTTTCTCTAGAAAGCGTATTTTCATATTGAAAAAGACTGCCTCATTGGTCTATTGCAAGAGCGACTACTACAGAAGTATAAGGTCCTAGTTTTTCCGTTAGGAATTTCTCCACGGAGTCTAAATTTGAGTCTGGTTGATGGGAACAGGCTCGCCCCCCATTACATGGGACTTAAACATAACTGGTGAAATGCAGGTGTATTAATGGGTACACCTCTGTTTAACTCTTTGGTGATTACAGTTGTTATGTTATGTTAAGACGTAAAGTCTCAATTTAAGTACCTAATAAATTGACTGAGTAACGAAAAAATAATCCAGTTATCACCATAAAGTTGGCGGAATCCGTCACTTAGTAGAGATTTGACTTTCTACCAAGTGACGGCTTAAGTAATCATTAAACGTCTCTGAGTACGGCAGTAAGAGTCCTAATTATTTTCAGCTAACTAAGTGAAATGCAAAAATCTTTTAAAGTAGCAGTTTCCATCCTGCTAGCAACCGACTCTCCAGCCAAGTTGAAGTTTTCAGTATTATTTCGATCTTTTAGTTCAATAAGTTACTGAAGTTAAGAGGCTGCTGAAGTCTTCTTTACAATTTCATGGAAAGCCGCCAGAGGCCACTTGGTAGCTGTTCCTTTGTCTATGATGAGGTTATTTTCAGATTTATTGTAGGCTAGCTTTTTCCCGAAATCTTTGTTCGCGTGAAATAATTAAAATAGTTATTATTCCTTGCGTTTATTTCATTAGAATTTTTTCAGTCAATTAAAATTTATTTACACACACTACACACTGTGTCTTGACATTTCTAATCCCGCTTTCCTCTCGCAGGTCTGCTGGAAGAAACTTCTTATGAAATAAGCAGTACTTTCGTGCTCTTCAATTTTATGTAATATTTCGTGTGTACATAAACAAATAAAATTGTAGCGCACCAGTATCGGGAACAGGGTCCAAACTCCCGGTAGGAGTTCCACGGAAAGGAACTTACAAACAATATGATCTATGTCTAGGAGTACCGTTTTCTGTATCAAGATCTTGATCCAGCTGGCTAACGAGAGCCTCTTCAGGTGTAGATCAAAGTTCTTGGCAATTATGCCATTGGCGGATACGAGTATCGGCACAATGTTCGCCGATATTATTAATATTATAATTATTTTATTTGTTATTAAACTTATCTATGGTGCAGGTAATCTTTTTTTATAAATGGTCGTACTGATTTTACTAAACTTGAGTAAAGTGGACGTGGCATTTGTATCATACCGAATTAAACAAAACGTAGCTTACAAATTATTTACACAAAATATGTGAACAATTCAGAGATATTTCCAAATGCACAAAATACATTCCAAAAATTCATCAGAACTTGAACTAATTTAACAACATATTTGCAATAAATACACTGCACATTGGGCATCCCACATTTGATATAATTCCAATCATCCGTATATTAAATAACTGGACTCAAATCGGGAATCGAACCGGTAACGCCTGACGTTTCGGACGGGCGCGGTAAATTTAGTCGCTCCGTTAATATAGAATCAATCTAATTTGTCAATGAAAGTCAGGAACAGACGCCGATTACTCGACGGAGGTCGGTAAAATGGCGCAGGATTGAGGTGAAGTAAATTGAAATAGATGGAATAGGTAAGAAAAGATTTTTTGTGAAAATGTAAGTTGCTGCAATTTTTTTTGTTTTGATCTTGAATCTTCAATCTGGTTTTCAGGTCTCTTGACCAATATCTTGAGAGTCTATCCAGTAGAAGAAATGCAGGTTATGAAAACGGAAATGTTTTATTAGAATGATGTTTAATTTTAAAGCGTTAATTTCTTACCAAGTTTTTTATGCAGAGAAGCAGTTATTGTCATCACCTCTGCTAGACCTATCTTCACGCTCCACGACGAGCCGGAACAGTTTAGTGGCGCACAGTAATTTGTTTCTTTTTATTTGATGATATGCATGTCAGAAGAGATGATTTTTATGCATGAATATGTAAATGCTGGATTAATTAAATACACTACACCAGCTAAGACTCATGATCTAAACACACTTACAATTCTTGTCCAAATCCATCACGAAGGCAAACCAAGCGAATCCCGTGCAATAACAAACACACAGTCCCCGGGGCACATTTTAGCGGCGCGGCGTCTAAATCAGTAGCAATTAATGTCAAAACGGTAATATCGCCCGATACACTCCGGGCTACTCTCAGATTTATACATCTCCAGGGCCTCACAATCCACCTGATTTGATTTATAACATCAATCGTCTTAGTTCTTGGTTTATTTAGTAGTTTTTCTTCATAGTTTCGTTTGTAATGTGGTTTGTGAGTGATTGTAATTGGTTGAGTGACTCTAGAAAGTTTGCATGACAATGCAGCCGTAGCAGTTTATTGGGTCGAATCGGAGGCTGTTAGAAAATAAAACTATAATTTCAGTGAAAACTAGAGTGATGTTATTAAATGGTTTGACTTATCATAACGTAAATCAAAAGTCGTCCAGTTAAGACGACATTATGACGTTCAACGTTTAACAGCTTGACGGCACGGTTGGCGATGTGGCTGAGCAATTGTACCGCTGCGCTGCGTGTCGCGGGTTTGATCCCCGTACGGAACAAATATTTGTATGGCCTACAGATAGTTGTTTCGGGTCTGGGTGTTTGGTTTGTGTATGTAAGTTTAAATGTTTGTAAACGCACCCATGCTCCAGGATAAATTAAAATGTGGGGAAAGGTTTGAAAAATAAAAAGAGCAATATTTTGTGTGCTTGTTGACGGCTCAAAATTTTAGTGTCCTGGTTCGATTCCCATATTTTAATGTTGTGTGCCCAAAGTGTCAATTTTACGCATTTTCTTTTTTTCGATTTATCTAAAGCATTGCTGTATCTGTTAGGATTATTTTGATATTTTTGTTGCATCCTCGTTGCTAATTCAATTGTTGAATTTAATGCAGTATCACATTAAAGGAAAGCTTATTCCGAAATCAAAATTTTCTCAGAATCCTAGTGAATGTCGAAGGACCAAGTTCTCACAAGTAACTACGTAGTTACCCGTGTTTGGTACTTCAACTCGTCCCATGGGTTAGTTACACGTGTAAGACCATCTTTCTTTGAATTTATTTCATAATCTAACAAAGTGAAACTCCGTTATACAAAACTTCATTACCATTTACGAAGGTTCTAAACTAGACGTAAATCCCGCTCTTAAAAGCGAAGCGTTACACTGGCGTCCAGTCGACTCCAGTCACTATCCTCGAGCTACTATCCTCGCCTGTTTACCTAGACGATATCCACTCTGCCGTGTTAATAAAGTGCGACTTGTTATGCAAAGAGTTCTTATACTTTGTACTTTGTTTTTGCTTGCAAAATTAGCCTTGGATAGCTTCGAGGTGGACGGACTGAATAAGACTGCTTTTACGGTATTAAGTTCGTGGCGCCATTTAAGATGCACTACTTGTTTTGTAGGCTTTGAATACCTTTTATGGCTTTTACAGGTAGCAATGACAGCTATCACCCAGTTTACATAGTTCTATGTTTAAAATATTTAACATTTTTTTTACAGCTAAGAATACAAAAATGAATAATGAGGTGTTTAACAACAAGCCATTTAAAAACCTCCACAGTTGGTTGTAAACTTCAAGACAAGGCAGCTTCAATACTACGACAATAGTCAGTTGTAAACAGTAAGCATACAAACATAATACTCATGCAACAACCATGTCGACGTCAACACAGCCGCGGCCGCGGGTCCAACTCGCCCCGGCCGCCAACACAGGTAACTCGCCATTACAACTCGCCCCACGTAACCCAGCTTAATGTGGCTCATCAGGCCTGCAGCATCACTGCAAGGGTTGAACGACCGCGCGCATGCGTATAAACCACCTTTTTCGGTCTAAATAGCCAACGGGCCGTCTTAGTGCGCGTTCTAACTGCGATCAAATTTCGATCTTACTATGTAACTGAGTGGATCGTTTTGGTGGTGCGTTCAGAGCGGGAGGAGGCACAGTTCGCAGTCTCAGTTACCCGCGGACCGCCGTCGGCAGCGCGCGTGCCCTCCCGTCAACCGGATTTTTTCCGACCGAGAAAAGTTTTTCAAGTTTCCGTCGGACGTTGAAAGTGTTCGGTCGCTGTATTAGTCAGTAACGTTTGGTTTAAAGTGCATAAGGATTTGTGTTGAACGGTGTTTTGGAGAATATTTACTGTGTTTTTCGGGAATTATGGGAAGGTGAGTTTTGAGAAAAGTAGTTTTAGATGATTTTTTGCAGGGATTTGTATAATTTAAATTAATAGAACGTGAAATTTAAAACAGTTTTACCATCGGATTTGTCTTGACGTGAAACACATTCTGCGTTCTAAAAGTTATTATAAATGTTTTCGTCAAAAAATATTTAAATAAAACATGAATTCAACTAAAACATTTGACTTTACAATAGAACACTAGCATCGCGCGGCTGAAGGAACCACGAACCAAAAGGATTAACAAACTTAGTTTAAAACCCGTCGCCTGTCGGGACAGTATTTAACAATAGGATAATGAAAGTTTGGTGTCAGGAAGCTTAGCCGCTTGAGCTTGAAAACTTTCGCAAACAATGCTTTGTAAATAAAATTAAAAGCTAAAATATTTCAAAAAATATTTTAATTTTTCTTTCATGTCAGGAACTACAATAAATATAATAGCTCAATTTGAGATATTGAAAGATAATACATTAATTTGAACATGCACAAACATATTATTATAACATCACGCCTAGGGCAGGGCAGAAGTGTGCCTGTAGTGCACACATATTTCGCTCAGATCCATACTCCGGTCTGCTTCTAATAAACTCCTGATTGGATAACCCAATAACACTATGCTCAATCTTGGAATGGAATTCAAGACAGGCAGTAATGACAGTAGTAGCACTAATGACATCTAGACCAAATAGACGTTAATTATTTAGATCATTTTAGAGTAGGAGAAAGAAATTATTCTGATACTAGCTAGTGCCAGCGGCTTCGCCCGCGTGGATTTCGATAATTATCCCACGGGATCATACTACCGGCATAATAAGTATACTTTGTGTAAATCCAGGTTATAAACTATCTGTGTTCTAAATTTCAGTAGTTTTTGTGTGAAAGAGTAACAAACATCCATACTCACAAACTTTCGCATTTATAATATTAGTAGCAAGTACGATAGGTTTTACTCTTTATTATGCACTGCATAGTGGTAGATATTTTTGAGCAATCCCGCTCTTGGAAGTTGTTTCAGTATTTCTAAAAACTTTAGGTGTTGCTCTAGTTCCCGACGGAAAACAGATCATTTCGTTTATACCAGTGGGTACCTCAACAATTAAGAGGGTTTATTACTAACATAGCACGTTAGAAAAGTAGATAATTTAATCATTAATAACATAATTATTATCGAGAGCAGCGGTGGCCCAGTGCCCCGACTTACGCCTAAATTTGAACCCACGATTTACTGCTGTAAATCGTGGGTTCAAATTTAGGCAAGCGCATTACTTTGTGTAATTTATTTCATCACCACTGCTCCCAAAAACGGTGAAGGAAAAACCGGCATGTCCTAGAACCAAAAATTCAAAAACATGTTACATCTATCAACCCGCACTGGGCCCGCGTGGTGGATTATAGCCCAGTCCCTCTCCTAGAGAAGAGGCCTGCATCCCAGCAGTGGGAACATTATAGGCTGATGACGATAAACATATCATCACGCCTATAATCATCCAAGGTTTAGGCAGAGTTCTTTGTACCTTAATTTACATAATGGCATTTTTATTTAAAAAAAACGTTGCCCCACACAAGGAATTTCTCCGGTATCGTGGACCGTACGTTCACAGACATTTAAACTCACATACACAAAGACCCAGACCAGAAACAACTATCTGTACGCCATACAAATATTTGTTCCGTGCGGGGATCAAACCCACGACACGTAGCGCAGCAGTCAACTGCTTGGGGAACTGCGCAAACCGTGTCATCAAAACTATAGCTAAGTTCTGTGTGGCTAAATCAAATAAATCTTAACTTTAAAGTGATACTGATACTGTTAGCCTGAGTTATCTCACTGCTGCTTCATGACTTCCAGTTGTTTAAATCCTGGGCTAATGTGGACCACTGGTGGTTGGTTTGGTCCAGACTGCAGCTAAAAAAATCTTTGCAACTAATTTAATTCTAATACTCAAATTACGAGATAGTTCTTTTAAAAAATATGTTACATAATATGATTCTACAAATACTGTGCTCGTAACTCTTATTTTCATCCGAAATTCTGATAATAAGGGATAATAAAGGTTCACCTGTAAGGTAAGACATGAAACAACGCTTTCTCAAAATCTTATCAATGCAGTAACCAGTTGCAGTATGCAGTTGTATTTCCTGAAAATTTCTGCAAGATAAAACAAATAGACCATAAACTTTTTTTATATTAATTTTTACTTATTATTTGTTTTTTTTACTTATTGGTTACTGGGGAGTTTGTTCCGCCACTTCTTTTTTCCAGCAAAAAAACACTAGGAAGTGTCGAAGGGTGGGCGTTTTGGGGGACTGTCACTTGTAAAAGAGTAAAGTAAATTTTGACGTTCGAAAAGTGCTGATTATCAGCCTAGTTTGAATAAATGACTTTTGATTTTGATTTTGTTTAGCTATGGATAGTTCATTGATAAGCACATTTTTTAGAAGTCTAAAAAACGTGTAAATGAATGAGAATGATTACAGTCAGTATCGCAAACACAATTTTATTAATTGATAAGCATTCACCTAAACACAGAGCCAGAACAGTTTTGTTTGCCGTTTGACAATAAAAACTTTTCAAAGGCGTCCATAGAAGCGGTTGTTTGCAAGTTTTCATCAAGTGGGCGACCATCGCATCCATCTGTATGCTAAACGATAGTTTAAACTTAAACAAATACTTCATCAACAGAAAATTATTGTGAACTAAAGTTGCTTTTGTGTCAGTCTATGTTTCCTCGTAGTACTTCTTGACTTGGATTGTAATGCAATTAGTATCATCATTTAAAGAATTAGTTCGGGGATGTTAGGGCCCAATTTCCTATATTTTTCTTTGTATGTACATAATTCTGATCTGTCACCATAAATCAGCACATATCACCCGTACGAACTGAACAAACAACGTGAACAAATGACTATCAATTGATTTTTTGTCAGTCATTCACATTCAACTAATAATAACCATGCATGCATTGTGAATGATATTGCGAGTATGCTCCATTTTTGTTTATGAAAGTAAGACATTTGTGTTCTATCAATGTTATTTCTGATATACTATTTGAATTTTATACCTACAGGTATCATTTATCCGTCTATTATAAAGTTATTTAAATTTTCAAATATAAATATGTATAATTATGACTCTGTTACCTGATAATACCAGCCTATTATTGCCTTGGAGTAGGGCTATGGTTTCTACCTATACAGAGAGGCAAGCAAGCATTAAATTTCACCACACCTGCTCAAGGAATAAGGTTTAGTATACAATATACTCTAATGATCGTACAATTAGAACGAAATTAACTAAATCATTCATTTAATCCTCCTGGCACTAAACACACTGTCACAAAAAAATATAAAATAGAGTTTCATATAAAAGAAATACGGTTCAGAATAGCAATACCGTATAGTAAGCCTTCAGTAGGGTACACTATGATTACGTCAGCGTTACCTGTCAGATGCACGCACGCCGAGACAATGGAGATGCAATATAGTTTATGGTGAGTGGCAGGGGAATATAAACTGTGTGTAGTGTAGACAGGGGATATATTAGAACTTTAATCTGAGATAAGCGAAGCAGGGGAAATGATTGGTTGAAGATATTGTAATCCTTCACTACTATGTTTTGTTTATTTTGTTATTACTGTAAAAATAGGTATCTGTGTTGTCTAGTGGCCGCATGCTCGACTGCTGAGCGTTAAGTCCTGGATTCGATTCACGGTTTGGGCAAAGTGCTACTGGGTTTTTCTATCTGGAATTCAGGATGTTTTTTTTTTTTTTTTTTTTTTTCTGGGTTTTTTTTTTCTTTTTTTTTTTTTTTTTACAAATACCCAGACCCGAAACAACTATCTGTAGCAACAAACAACTGTCTATACAAATATTTGTTCCGTGCGGGAATCGAACCCGCGACACGTAGCGCAGCAGTCAACTGCTTGAGCCACTGCGCCAACCGTGGACTGCTACTGGGACTGATAGAAAAACCGAACATTTGCCTCAACCTGGAAATGAAGCGGTTAAACTGATGCGCGCGGTAGTTCACACCCACTACATTAACGAGTTATGGAAACTCAGCATTATCCATTGTTTTACTATGAGTTTACCATAGGTACACTCACTGGCACTAATATTTGCATACACTGAGCAAAATTCAAAAACGACTTTCTCATGAAATAAAATCAAACGAGAAAGGGCTAAGAAGAAACATGGGTGGGTTTTTAGTCAGTAGAAGTCTGACACTCCTTCCGCTCTGCCCAAGAGCGGAAGGGGTTATTTGATGATTTTCCACTCGCGTAAAAAAAAAGGTGGTACTGCGGGTTGTTCGAAACAGATACTGCGGCCCCGGCGCAAGGGCTAAGACTGAGCATGGGTGCTTTTTAGTCAGTAGAAGTCTGACACTCCCCTCCACTATGCCCAAGAGCGATAATTTCCCACCCCCCAAAAAAAAAAGATGGTAAGTTAAAGTCACTTTTAAAAGACAAAACTACAGTGTTACATATTAGTTACTTCCTGTATCAAAGGGTGGGCGTTTTAGGGGACTTGGGGCGTTTCAAATTTCAAAATTTCTTTATAAGAGTATAAATAAATTTTGACGTTCGCAAAGTGCTTATTTATCAGTTCAGTTTGAACAAATGACTTTTGATTTTGTTTTTTTTTATTTATAAAAACATGTTCGAGTTTTTATTGAAACCGAACGACTGTCGTTATACATTTCTCAGAACTCTCAAGGGTAGTGATTTTTACGACCCAAGATCAGAATTATCATAAAGTCTACTCAAGCATCAAGAACTTCCCGTTGGGGCTGCGGGTTGTTTGCAAGAGATACCGCAGCCTCGACATGAAGGGCTAAGAAGGAACATGGGTGGTTTTTAGTTAGTAGAAGTCTGACACTCCCTTTCGCTCTGCCCAAGCGCAGGAGTTATTTGATGATTTTAAACCGGGAAAAAAAAAAGCATCAAGAATTTATAAACAGGTAACTAGGCAAACTTGGGTCTTTGTTGAAATACTTTCTGTATTGAGCTAGAATTTTCTTGTAATCAATACTCAGGTTAAGCCACGCTTGCGGAGGTTGACCTGTGGATGGGTGACCACTTATTGCATCCCTTTTGTTTCCTCCATGTTTCGGAAAGTAGTCAGTGACGCGAAAGTATGAAAACCGAGGTAAAAAACTAACTAGGTTGTGAGTTCAGATAGGCAGTCGCTCCGAGTAAAATACTGGTATTCAGCTGCATCTGGTTAGACTGGAAGCCGACCCTAACATAGTTGGGAAAAGGCAGGTAGATGATGGTGGTTGTTTAAAATATATCTTTAGTTTAAATATAAATTTTCATATAAAGTCTTTCTCGTTGGTCTAGTCGTCGCAAGCGCGACTGCTGAGCGTAAGGTCCTGGGTTCAATTCACGGGTCTGGGAGTTATTGGGCTTTTCCGTCAGTAATTTCAGTAGTAGGAGAAAACCGCGCAGGGAAGAGTGGAAAACTATGGGGTCCTTTGCCCAGCAGTGGGAAAATATAGGCTAAAGAAAAAAAAATAGTAGCAGCCACAGAGACTGCAGTTTGGCCCGGTTGATGGCAATAGGCTCGCCCCCTATTTACTGGGACTAATACATTACTAGCAAAATATGGGTAGTGTACTATTAGGTACACCTCTGCCTGTCCCTTCAAGGGTTACAGGCGGGATGTTATGTAAATACTATTTTGTTCAATAAATCACATTCTGTTTCACTACCTTCACCAAATCTTTATTCAAAGTTGTGGTTCGATGAAATGCGTCGTTTCCACGTGACTTCGTGACAAAGGCGTAGAAACTTCCTTCTCCACAATATTGGCATCATTGAATGGAGTTCTTACTTACAACACAAACTTGTGTGCCAACAATACGTGTTGGTTTCCGGATGAAGGTACCCGGGATTACGTATTCATTCACGTGGGGCATACTCGCACGGTTATACGTCCAATGTGTATTTGGAACTCGGCTTATTTTGTTGCGTAGTTTTTGTTTAAAAATTAAAACTTGCTTGGAACATGAAATATTTCAATGTTCGATCATCATCAAATTAAATCAAAATATTTTATTTCACGTAGAAAGAAAGAAAGAAAAAGTTTTTATTGGTCTCACACAGGACAAAAAATCAATAGTAAAAAATTGACAAAAAAGAAAACATGAGGAACACTTAAAAAATAAAACAGTATTAAAAATAAGTCCCGTACGAGGCCAAAAGGCCACTATCTCAGCATGGTGCTGCAACATTTTTGACAAATGTCAAAGCACACTGTCACATGCACTGTCTACATGGGCACTTATAAAACGTCGAGAAGAGGTCCATGGTTCGGGTTGGTCGTTTTCTATGCCGAGGAACCAGCAAGTAACTTCATGGTCCCATCTGCCTAGCTTTTTCCCGACTTACTGGATGCGACTTCCAGTCTAATAAAATGCTGCAGTTGAATATATTTTTTTTTTCTTTCTTTCTTTCAATATCTAACAATGTAGTAACCGCTTTGTTCCTTTCCTTTTCATTTCACAAACTCTATTTAACAACTAACCATAATCTTGTAGATTGAATGTAAACGTCGCAGACATTGCTACGGACGCTACGAGAGCGCTACGAGAGTGCTACGCTTGCTACGGGCTACGCGCTACGGGCTACGGAAAGTTCCGAGCGCTATTCCACATAATATTACCCGCTCAGAGTTCTGTTAACTAACTTAACAAGCTCAAGATAATTAAGTGAAGGATCATGATTAACTCCACAGCCTCTTATCCCTCTCAACAACGTTAACCAAAATGAATAATTATAATCTAAACAAAAAATACTTCCCTTTTCTTATCATCATTCTGCTACTGTTGAGGAAAATTTAACTTTAGTATACAAAGATACGGTTTAAATTCGCTTGGTGGAGTGGAGATAGGAGACTTCTATACATGTCAGTTGCAGGGCCCGGAACAAACAAGACAATGGGGCTATATGAGGTCTTATTTGCGTTTGATGAAATAGTATGGGTCTATTCTGTGGCGAATTTAAATGTAATTTGTTACAGATTTAGGGATGGAGGAAGAATCTGTTCGTTAGTTCAGGAATATTTTGTGTTAGTTTCTGTGAATACCTTTCAGATGTTTTACTAACTTCCTATAAACTATACATGCAGTGTTGGCAAAGCAACTTATTGATACCAGAAATATTAGTGAGTATTATCCGTCGTAGATTGGTGCATCCGGTTAGACTGGAAATCAACCCCAACATAGTTGGGAAAAGGCTAGGCAGATGATGATGACGATCGGTCGTAGATTATAATATTACATGCGATTTAATCATAAATGGCAAAATATAGGTTTACTATAGAACGCTTCTAAGAATCCTTCGGGGGAAAACAGGCGTGATGGTATGTAGCAACATTAACATGATGCATTTTCCAATTTATGTGCAATAAACAAAACTAATCGCCTAAATTACATGCTTGCATAATAAGCGTAATAGAAGCAATTTACATAAGAATGTTAACTGTTCTTGTTTCTCCTCATTTTATACTTCAAGGTAAACACTAAGAACTTTATAAACACGTCTAGAAAAAACATAAAACGTAATGTTCCATAAAAAAACAAACAAAACGCGATGTCCGTACGAATATGTTCGTAGAAATAAGGCCGCGACTAGAGGGACACGTTACTATTGCTCTAATAGCGATTCGTATTTCTACTCCAATTTTCAACAGGATTCTATTCTAAATATTTTTGCCATGAAGCGTAACAAACACAAGGAGTGGGCGTAGGTCGGGCAAGGGACAGGTGACGCGCGGGAGCTACGCCCCTCGCCCGACGCTGCAGACAGCGTCGCTGCAATGCGTGGTACTACACGTATACCCCGATAGGCATTCAAAAACTATGAAAAGGCAGTTTAACAATTGCAATATACAGATTCGTCGCATCAACCGCTGCCGCTATCAAGTTGGCCGCGCCCGACGCGTCCAATCCACATGCGCTTTCTGTGTGATTCACGCTCAACCGTTACCACTAAAAGAATGTACAACAATTCACAATGCTCTGAAATACCTTAAAGTTCAGTGAAACCCAAGTAGGTACAAAGGTACGAGCAAATTGCGAATCAGCTGTGAATTAATATTATTTTTTTTTAACGTTGCCCCTCACTAGGATCTTTTTCTGTATAGTGGGTGCATTTACAAACAATTAAACTCACATACACAAACCAAACATCCAGACCCGAAACAATTATCTGTAGGCCATACAAATATTTGTTTCGTGCGTGGATCGAACCCGCGACACGCAGCGCAGCAGTCCAATCGCTCAGCCACTGCGCCAACCGTGCCGTCAATATCAATATCAAACACTGTCAGATGCTTCAGTGCATTATCTTTTAGTAAATGGTGGCCGGATATATGCAGAATTGGACCGCACCAGTTTGACACATAAAGTGGCGCCCGCTACCGCTCCAGCGTAAGCGCTTTCACTCTGCACGAGCCCTAAGAGCCTTCCGCTAAGCTGAACACGAAAAAATTGTAACTCGTACACGTATTTATTTCATAGTTGCTTTAACATTTCAGCTTGTTTACATTTCCCGAGAGAACGGGGAATTGTGCACAAATGTGGAGTGCATTAATGTTGTGCACTTTTGAATGCATTTTTGTTTGTTTTGGAGCAACTACAATTTTTGCGTCGCTAATTGACTTTTCATTTAATAAATACAACTTTTTGACATTTTTTTAATATCCTTAGATCTTCTTCTTTTCGATTCGACAACTCAATTTTTTTCCGACCAGTACGTAGCAACCTGGACAGCTCTATCTTTGCCTAGTGCAAGTCTTTGAACGTGCAATAAGTTGGCCACGACGGGCAAGAGAGAAGGTGTGGCATATCCTGTTATTTTTGTACTATTTGATGACTGTTATAACTTTGTCGACAACCATTGAACAGTCAAAAAACATCCACTTTTGAAAAGAGGCAAACTGCCAAACTGACTGGTCCATCATATCCGATTGATACGAAAAAAACAGGACCGGAGTAATTATTATAAAAATTAGCAGGGTAACACGCCAGCAATCGTAACGTTTTTTATATATTCATAGCGTTATTTACAATATCGAACAGATCAATTTTCCAAACATTAGAAGCAATGTAATGATTCTACTTCTAACACCGGATTGCGAAAGAAAGGCTGTTACGCAATTATAGTGCACTACCATACCTAGACGTCAGCTTATAGGAGCCAGAGCTGATTGCTCTAAGTCGACTTAGATAGCTCGAAATGTATAATTGGAGTGAAATTGGTAGCTGACACAACTGTGGGAACAATTACGAGTATTTGAATGCAAGCTCTAATATACGTTCAAATAAGGACTTGAATGAGCAAGTACTATACGATATTTGAGACACAGATACATAATCTAGAAAAGAGGTTAGACATGGTGATGAAATCGGTAGAATTGATGGATATCCGAAGGTTGTCTGTATAAGATCGTCCATTTTGTCACCCTGTGCAAAATGTTTTTCTCTTATAAATGTACACTACAGACACACAAAAAGCAGATAGTTGTTTCGGGTCTGGGTGTTTGATTTGTGTATGTGAGTTTAAATGCTTGTAAACGCACCCACGGTACAGGGAATTTCCTAGTGTGGGGCAACGTTAAAAAATATGGATAGTGTGTAGTGTAGTGTTAGTAGTGTACATAATAAAGAATATTCTATACTAGTCTATAACCTAGACCCAAAATATCGAAGGCATGTGAGCATTGAAATATAACTATTTCAATGCTCCCTTCAACGAGGAAAATATCGTGATATTGTGTTCATGCATATGCATTTCGCTCGCTACAGACCTGAATTCTGTTTTTTTTAATACTTTTGAAAATACGCGTTGAATTTGAATAAAATAATAGTTGTTATGTCAACATTTTTTTATTAGAAATTACTTCATTGCCTAGCGTTTTCCCTACTTTGCTGGGTTCCAGTCTTACCGGATGCAGCTGAATATCAGTATTTTAAATAGAGCGACTGCCTATCTGACTTCCAAAACCCAATTAATACTGGGTAATACGATATTCTTTCAGATTTTCAGGTCACTGACAACCTGTAACGACTGCCAAAGATCTATATATGGCAGCCGGGACCAATAGCTTAACGTGCTTTCCAAGGCAAGCAGAAAACTCGGTACGTAATGGATGGGCACCCATCCACAGACCAACCTAGGCAAGTGCGGCTTAACCTAAAGATCGACCAAATTAAATACTACAGAACTACTACATTACAACAATACTTATTGCTTTTAAATGACAAAAACCCAATCTTAAAACTTGGTTGCTACGGGTTCGTAGCAACTACATATACTACTTTAAAGCACCTTAATGAACAGTATCAATTTATTTCAGCACAGAATAAACAAAATTGCTACAAATATCGCCGGTAATATCAAGTTAAACAAAATTAATTAAGTTTAAATCTAAAGTGCTCAGCGGTGGGTCAATATTTGACGCCGCGTTCGCGACTCAAACAAACATTGTTCCGTGCAGCGCATTATAAAATACCGTTTATTTTGTGATCAGTCAGTTTTCAGGACACTGCCGGATATTAAAATGGGCTTGAATGACGTTTTTAAGGTTCGGCCAAACTGGTACGTATTAATTGTGGACGCAGTACCCTTACGCTGAACTCGGATAGATAAAATTTTGAAGTATCTGTCAATGTCTGATACTTTTAACCACGACGAAATGGAGAAGGTATATGCGTTTAGGGTGAGAGGTTGTTTTCTTGTTTGTTTGTTTGTGCGTAAATAAATGTTCCTATCTATCTCCAGAACGGTTTGACCGATTTAAAAGCAGTTTTCTGCAATGGATTTGTAATTTATCGGTTATAATTTTTAAATAAGTGTTATGGTATTAACCCGCTAGGGGGCGCTACAGATAATATTTTTTCGTGTATATCTAGAACGGTTCGACTGTTTTTGATGCGGCATTCTGTGATGGTTTTGATGTTTATATGTGAAAGTAAGTTATAATGTATGAATTCTATAAAAAGTTAAAAATAAAACCAAAATTAAACTTTGAAAAACCCACGACTCTTCCTGAGTCTTTCACTCACTTTATTAACTCTTTTGAGAATGAATGTAGATGGCTATAAGAGTAGAGGAAGACCAAAGAAACGATGGATGGACTGTGTGAAGGATGATATGGCTAGAAAGGAGGTAACTGCTGACATGACAAGAAATAGAGAAGTATGGAAGAAGAAGACATGTTGCGCCGACCCGCCGAAGTATACGGAATTAGTTAAATATAGACAAAAAAAACACTCGAGTAAATGGTTTACAGAATGATTTTATTTATAAAACTTAAAAACAGTATACATTTCATTGTTTGTTTACTGATATGTATTTATTCTTTGACTCGTATGTTATTATTCAGTAAATACTGTTTCGATCAAAAAAAAAATGTATTTACTAAACACACAACTACGAGTAATATACGTAGTTTTTGGAAACTGTAAACGGATTGAAATATTTCATCAAATATGCGTGGATGAACGATTAAAATTGTTTGGTTTCAAACAATGTTGTTTTTTATTTCTAGCGGACAGTTTAATTTAGTTGGTCGTATATTATATATAGCTATATCAAACCTCAATATTGCACGACGATTCAATTATTTTGGTCAAAATATAAACAAAATCATCTACCTGGTTTTTGCCTAACGGCGGCGGCTTTTGAGGTCAGCATCCAGTTAAAACGAATGCAGCTGAAAACTTGGAATGTGTATGAAATAAATGCCTCTGACATTCATAATCAAGTTAATTGATAACACAAAATTACTTGGTTGACTGGATGTAAGACTTTTGAGCTTCTTATGGCTGTCAAAGATCTAGGAATGACAGTCAGAACGAACTGTTGTATGTGCTTCCCTTCTTTGCACGGAGGACGAGTGGGTTTCTAATGCATGAAATCGTATTGTATTGTAGCACTTTCGTAAATGTGCAGTAATTTCTCTTAAACAAATTTTCCTTCCTCAAAGAAATATAAATCATGAACTCCCTTTACTATACATTCAACAGAAAAAAAAGCCAACATATAATTTGATCAACTGTAGCGTCTAATAAGAAAAGTTAATTAAAAATAGTCTTCTACGTGCTTCCGACGATTATGAACGGTGTTGTAAGAAACTGGACTAAAATTAACGCTTCTATTTAACTCTGCAGGAATCCAATTGGACTAATTTCTGGAAGAATTTGTTAACTATTCAGGTGTGTCGAAACTATGGGGACTACTGAACAATTCTTGTGCTACTTTTTGACAGATCTTGATCAAGGTTTTTTATTATTTAAGCACACGCTGTGATAGGTGTCAAATCTATGTTATAAAATAGAAAGATATCTGGAAAACTGTCATATATGTTTTAAAATTCATTTATAAAGATACTTGCTGACCTGTGCAACTTCATCTGTGCCACATAATATAGCTTAATGTTGTGAGAAAAGTGTTGAGTGTGCATGTTGGCTATAAGAGTAGAGGAAGACCAAAGAAACGATGAATGGACTGTGTGAAGGATGATATGGCTAGAAAGAAGGTGACTGCTGAGATGATGAGAAATAGAGAAGTATGGACATATTGCGCCGACAAGGGCAGGAGAATGATGAATATAGCAAAATTTACGTTCCTCGATAAATGGACAAAAATAATTTCAACCAGTAGTTCCTGAGATTAGCGCGTTCAATCATACAAACTAACTGTTCATCTATATAATATTAGTATAGATTTCAACAGACCGACTTCCAGATAATAATTAGCTTGAAGCTCGAAGTCTATCAACCACATCGGTGTTGGTTTAGTTCTAGAATATTGAAAATTGGTTATATTGGTTGTTGGCTTAGACGTTAGGTAATTCAATTTCAACTATCTGCCCGACTTCTCCTGAAATGAAAAAGGCATGTAATGCGTAATTCAATTAATATGTATGTACACTTGCTGTTGCTAGCGGCTTTGCCCGCTACAACTCGAAAGTTATCCCACGGCAAGATAAAATCGGGATAAAAACTACATTCAATTCAATACAACTATAGTTTATAACCTGGATTAACCTATGTGTTAATCCAGGTTATAAACTATCTGTGTTTCAAATTTATTCCAAATCTGTTCAGTAGTTTTTGCGTGAAAGAGTAACAAACATTAATTCATCCATCCATACTTACAAACTTTCGCGTTAATAATATTAGTAGGATTGGCATTATGACTGGTGAATCATCTGAAAAGTTATAATTATGTCGGCATCGACTCGTATTCAGTACGCCAGCGCCGTCTGGTGGCACTCGATGGAATCATTGGCGCGCGCGCCGACAGATCGGTACGTCACTTCTAGGCGGACGGGCGCGGCGGCGTATGCGACCGCTGAACCATCGTGCGTTCTGAAATACGTACCTACCTATAGTGTTTGTATGTCTTACTATCTAGATCTATTGTGTTTGGGACTATTGATTGAGTGTATCGGTGTACGAGTCTGGTTTCTTCATCCAACACTACCCACCGACGCCCACAGTTAACCAACGATTAGTGCTAAAAATCATCCCGTTCGCGACATATAGTTATTGAAAATCGTCTTTCTTTAAGTCTTCTTCTTTTGTTTCTTTACACCTTTTTATTCTGAAACGCGACACAAAGCTGAAATTGGCATTCTATCTGAATCCAAATAATTTAAAATTGTGTTGAAGTTTATATAACCAAACTCAAGCAATCAATTAAAAACTTTGTTTGTCAATCAATAAAGTAGTTATCGTCTGAAAACTATCAAAAAACCAATTAAAACCCAGTTGCTACATCATACAAATAAACAACCTTCAAATACTGCGCTCACAGTTTAACAAAATCGTCTGATTTTATCGTACGTCACCGTACGGACTCGGACGAATTGTTTCAAAGCCGCACTAAATCGGATGTCGGCTGCAGGACGCAATTAGAACATTCGTAGTTACATTTGAATTAAATGTATTTCCATTTATCTATCAGATAAATATTAACGGACTTATATGACTTGTTTGGTCAGATTTAGGGACAAAATTCTGCTTATAGAGAAATAGGTTATATAATAATGAGGATGACCTAAATAAATAATTTGTTAATTTGAGAGAGAGTTACTTTATATATTTAGGTCAACCGTTTTAACTGATAGCTAAAACAATATAATTTGAGAGTCGAGTATTTCGGAAAATGTTTGGAAAATTCCATGTTTGTTCAGGCACCGATTTTTTATTATTTTGTTATGAATCAAAAATAGTTATCACTTCAAAAAATTTAAAACTGTCATGTTAGATTCATGCTTACTAAACCCAAACATGGGCAAAACAACCAATAACAACGTTAGTAATTAAACAACAGGACATTCCCGCACAGAACAAAAGTGAAAGACCGAAACAAAAATGCAGAAATACAAACAACAGAATGAAAGCTGCATCCAAATATTTAGGCAGCGATTACGTCAAAACAGTGACGAAAAAACTTGCCAAAAATTCATCGGGACCACTGCAGTAACGTAACACGAAGCCTTTTCAATAAAATAAAACTACCCGGTTTGTAGGAGGGTTGACCCGACATTTTCAATACAGGGTATGTCCCCTGGGTCCCGTGCCAGGGGACTGGCCCTATTTGGGCACAAAGCGGGGGAATTTGCGCGACACGCTCGCGCGGGACCTCGGCCTAACACTTTGCAGGAGTACCGTGATTTTTCCACTGTTTAGATAAAAACATGTTGTTAGTTATACGATTGTTTGGTACCTGTCTACTTTCTGATTTGATAGTTTGTTTTTGTGTGATATTGGTCTTTGTTCATATATTTTTAAAAGGGTTAGTTTCTAAGGTTGAAGAAGAAGAAACGATGGATGGACTGGTTACGGGATGATATGGCGTGAAAGTAGGTGTCTGATGAGATTACGAGTCATAGAGAAGTATGAAAGAAGAACAAATGACCTGAATGTTGATAATGTTACTGGTTTCTAGGCCTGACATTTCTTAAATTCATAATTCGTTAATCCAATCCTGTGCTTCACTAGTCCGTGTTCAAGGAGACTAAAAAATTCTTACAACAAGATTTTCTTAGATTTATCGTCATTATTTATAGCGCTATCTTAGTTTAAATATTCCACAAAACACCTCAAGTTAAACCAAGTACCCACAGAAACTGTTATCAGTATCCAACTACTATTCAGACACAATATGCAGATCCGTTTCCATAAAAACAGAATAATATATAAGTCTACTTACTCACTTTCAAGTCTCCTTTTGCCGAAAGATATAAATAGTACTTATCTTTGCGCCCGAGTGAACAGAACTCGAGGCTACATCACTTAATGCAACAGTTTTACTCAAACGCACATTTTAACATCCGATATGGATAAGAAATGAGGTTCTAAATAATCGGTCTCGGTAAAGGAATAAGGTGAAAAATCGCTGAATAAGATACTATTTGAGTTGAAGTCAACGTTTAATTCCTTTACCGTTTCCTTCGTTTATGTCATCGTTTTATTGTTCTTGCCTTAATATTGTAGTAATGTTAATGCAAGAACAACTTTAATCAATTTCAGACGATTAGACAGTCTGTAAAGAGAGGTCCGCTGCTTGAGTACATCATGTGTGGTGGTTTATGTCATGCGTAAGAACAATCACTGCCATGATACTCCTAAAGGCATAGACCAAGTGAGATTCCATAACCGTTAGTAGTGACGAAACCGTCAAACATTGTGTAATGATGAAGAAACACTAAACTGTCTAATGCCACAGATTTATAATAATATTATCTAGTTTCAATACGACAGAAGTGACAAATCTATTGTTGTTTGTTTTAACACAACAGAAAGCTACCTGTACGAAACCACATATCGGAAACCACACACCAAAACAATAAATTGGCTCAACACATAAAACCAGAACAAAACAGATCCAAAATAGCAAAGTATGAAACATGTACGAGTATACCTCGGCTAAACCCCAACGGCGTTAAGTGTTAAAGCAAAAGTACGAGTAACACAAGTTAGGTAACTAGAAAACTTTTGACTCTTGTAAGCCCCAGACCTGTATTGAAACATTAAAATTTTCAGCGGCAAACATTTCTCAGTTGCTTAATTAACCAACAAAATTAGTTATTGTTATGAAAAAGTAACAAAAGGGGAGAAACTTTGCAACTCTCAAGCCAGTGGAGTGTGGAGTGGATCGAATGTGGTGCGGGGGATGAGAACATGGCGGGTTTTGAGGTGGTGCGTGTAAGGAAATTTTAAGCCAAGCCATGTACTCAACCTGTACTTGTTATACGTAGAGATGACTTCTTGTGTTAATCAGTGTGATCTTGTTGTTCTTCAAATTAAGTAAACGGATTTTGATTCGATATTCATTTAGAAAATTAATTAGGAAAGGTTTAAATGTGCAAATGATATATTTTGTAGGTATGCATGATGAGAATCTATACTAGGTAGTAATAATGACTTATTTGTTTGTAAGTTTTTAGTGAAGAACAAATTTTAATATATAAAATAATCTTCGGAAGTACTGCTCCAATTCCACAAATTCTTTCAGTAACGAGAAACTGCATTATCCCCGAGTACCATGAGCTAGAGACATTTAAAACGTTCCCGTCGGTTAATTTCCGCACATAACGGGAGCGAAGCCGTGTGATAAAAGCTAGTGCTGGCTATACTTTCCGAAGTAGTAAAAGCTGTGCATACCGGGCACACTTTACTAGCTACAATAAGCTGAAAGCCGTTTAAAAGTAATGAAGAGTTACTCATATAGTGTCCTGAGTTTTTATGTTTCGTCAGTACATGGATCTTTTAGCGCGTCACAATGATGAAAACTCGCAGCAACATATTGATTTACAAACAATACGGTGGTTTATAGTTTAAATATATATAATATCCTCGGCCCAATAGTGGCGGCCTCGACTTACGAACAGTGAGTCGTGGAATTGTGTTTGTTTGTGTAATTTATTTCATCACCACTGCTCATAAAACGGTGCGAACCAGTAAAATTGAAGACATGTGTCATCTACCAACCCGCACTGGGCCCTCGTGGTGGATCATAGCCCAACCCTTAATAATTATAATTTGTTTGTATTCAAATGAAATTAAGATAAGTATAAAGTTATCTGAATTAAATACAATATCTAAAGCGGCTGTCACAGAAGGCTCTGTATTCTGTAAAAAAATACCACAGTCTGTTATTCTTTTGTTAAGACGTGGATATTGGTGTGGGTTACATGTTTGTGAGCTTTAGTTTTTAAGGATTTTTGTATTTTCTGTAGCATGTAACTGTTTTATGTCCTTAATAAATAAATAAATAAACCCTCTCCTAGAGAGGAGGCCAGAGTCCCTGTAGTCGTAATGTAATAGGCTGATGATGATGAATATCCTCAGATAATTTAATTGAACCGCTGAAAGATCCATGTAGTTCTGTTACACATGTTCTCCATTAGTTTACGGCTATTTTTTTTTATCCGTCGGTGGTATAGCGGGTTCTGTATCTTGTGATAAGCTTGTTTCCTTTGAACCCCAACCCGTAGGGAAATCAGGGATCTTCTGTTTTGTGGATTTGATAAGGGTGTAGTTTTAATGCCCCTTAGTGTTAAAAGAAATCTTTCCGTTACAATATTACCTGTCTTCTTTCGTTCTTGTAATATGTTAAAATCAAAAATCAACGGATTTCATCAACTTATTAAAAATACCTGAGTTATAGGCAGGCAATGAACAACCTAATCCACTGAATCTGACGCGCAAAGGGTTCCTTCTGTAAAGATGGATGGGTGGTTTTTTAAAAGGAACAGTTTGAATAAGTCAAAAAAATCTTCCAAGATATAAATAAATATTCAAATTAGGCTGAGATAGCACTAAGACTTTTTGGGCGTCAAAATTACATTTAGATAATCCATCTAAATGCTTCTTTAGCACACTTTCTAGTATTTTCGCTAGGGAGTAGCGAGAATTAAGAACCTCCTTTTTTTGTCTGTTATTCATAGCGTGTCGATGGCAGATTTTCATTAAATAAAGGCCCAAAATTCAGGTATGCGAACTCCGTTCGTTGACGCGGTCATAAGATTGTCAAGTGTGCAGGTGTCAGGGCATGCAGCGCAAGATGGATGGTTGGCCATTGTCTTTGAAGATACGCCGCATACACACTTGAGATCTGAACTCGGTTGCCAGTTAAGAAAGTAATTAATGACTGTGTTGCACGTTCAATAAGTAAATAATAGAGAAATAAGAAAATACTAATATCGCTCTAGCTAGAGAGATAGATAATATTATTGGATCAGGCTGAGACTTGGCATGGGTGGACATTTATCGATATAATATTTGTGAACGAAACTCTTTTCTTTTCCCTTCACTGTTTTTTTACACGAGGAATCTTTTCTTCGAAACTTACGCTTGCCAAAAGTTGCAAAAACAAATCGAGTTATCAAGGCCTACTCTAAAATTCAACTCTTTTTCACACTAACTCTTAGTTTAAGTTTCAAACAAGTCCTAAGCGATCACCGTGCCAATTTTTGAAGTAACCTCACTAGACCAGAGCGTAAATTTTTAATCGGTTGGTAAAAATTCCACCGCTACATCTTCTCTCTCACGCCGTCTTGCAAGGAAATTACACGGGAACCGGGAGAACTTCTTTTAATTTATTCAACTCACACAATATTCGACTTTAATATCTTCGTATTATGGACGAGAGTCGCGCCAAACTAGGACGCGAAGTTGATTCTGATTTATAACCGGTTCAACTATCTCAGTGTTTGTCTTTAGCCAATTTGAATAAAACACTGTTCCAGTTACAGGTTTAAATATGATTGTATATTAATGAGATGTGGAATCCGGGATCATTAATGTATCTGAATAGATTAGCAAATGAATTAGATTCAGGAGCAGGCGGCTCGGTGTTGGCGGTTCGTGAAACTCTACGTTATTTAGAGATACATGCTGATGTTTTTGTCTGTGGGTGTTTGTTTGGCACAGTTAGCTTTGGTTTGTTAGTTATTGCTTTTTTTGGATATTTAGTTCTGTCGCCACATGTGTGACAATAGGGGATCGAACAAAAAAAAACTAATTAGACCGTCAGATAGATTTTCAAAAAATATTGAACACATATTTTTTATTTTTCCACATAAACAAAAAATAAGACACGGTGCTTTGAAAACTCGTGAACTCCTCGAAAACGACACATCTCAGTACATTTTTTACCTACAAGTGACGTCACAAGCCCCCACTCATGATGTTTGACGCGTTTTATCTTCGTAAATTTTTATTAATTTGATAAAACAAAAAACACGTATCCAATATTTTTCGATAATATAACTGACGGACTAAACAGAATCATATTTTTTTGACTCAGTCCGATTGTACAGCCCATTAGCCTTTTTTTTTTGGCCGGTGGAAAATCATCAAATTACCCCCTCCCGCTCTTAGGCAGAGCGGAAGGGAGTGTCAGACTTCTACTAACTAAAAACGACCCATGTTCCTTCTTAGCCCTTGCGCCGAGGCCGCGGTATCTCTTTCGAACAACCCGCAGCCCATTAATCTCAGACTTGGCTTTACACACCGTCAAGAAATATCTCTAAAGCATGCTGGTTTCCTCACAATGTTTTCCATCACCGAAGCAAGTGAAAATTACACAATATGGATTTGAAAAATTTGAGGTTGAACTCGACTCTTCAAACTTGGGTTCGAACTCGAGACATATTACTTGGCAGCCCGACGGTCATACCACTAGACTAGCACTGCTCGAACTGCTCCTGTTATAGTACTTCTTAAAATTGTATCGAAGTGGTTGGAAGTTTCAGCCTTGTATAGAGCTGGCTGAATTCTATTATTTTTTTATGTACATCCATAGACAAAAGTTTTAATGCTTACAACGAATACTGAACCTTCTCAGTTTCAATATTTAGATTTATTCTTTTATTTCGATACTTTTTCCTAGTTTTTAAACAAAAATTATTATCTCCCACACAAGTTTAAAAGGTCAAGTATGGAGAGTATTATGACTTGTTCCCGTTTTTTTACGAACTTCGTTGTTCTTAATGTTATACTTAAATACTCCTACGCAGACATGACGTGACGTCACGAGTTGGTAACGAGTTGGGTATTCAAATGTTATGCGTGAACAGATATAATCATTTTAGATTTTTACCGCAGTATTTTACCATTGGCGTAGGAAAAGGTTATCCTTGTCTGTACCTTTTGCCTCTTTTTAACCTTTCTAATTTTTATTAGTACAAAAAACTAAACCAATTGAATAGCATAATTCAATAAGGCACCTTTACCAAACCTCTAGTGGAGCTGTAGTATGTACAATGTTTTATTGTATTAGACATTTCAGTTACTAGTATATACATTCTTACGTCAAAAATTGTCCCATGTGTACTCCCCGATGGATTTAGGTAGAGGTGTGCTATAGTATTCTCAAATTTTGCTATTGTTTAAGTTTCATTATAATGCAGCAGTGAGCAAGACTATTATAAATTCAGCCTGTGGCCTGATACTGAGAAATCACTGTTGAAAAAGCCAAACCTAATTCCAGTAAAACACAAACTACAATAGTTTTCGAAAACTCACCAACCACACACAAACTAAAAATTAGAAAACCACGTGCGACATACAAATTCAAAGATTTCCTCTCTTAATTTTTCCCCCACGCTCCACACTCCAGGTCCACTAATTCAAATCTTCATACGAGGTACATGCGAGTACATAAGCCCTTGTTAGCAACGCCTCGGGTCGACTTATTAGCAGACGAGCTGCCTTGATTAAACTCCGACCACCCTTGAATTTTACCTGACGTTATTACAGTATGTTCTATGCGTCTAGTTACATATATACATGTAATTGTGTGATGTTTTTGTATAATTTATGGAAGGGAAGTGAAAGGTTTTGCTTCTGAGTGACTTGGGTTTTAGTTTAATAAGTAAATATGTTGTGAGGAGCTGGGGTTACCAAATCTCTGTGTGGATGTTATAACTTGGGTTTGTTGATAACATTTCTGTTATTAGATTTACAAATAAATTGTGTGTTTGCCTTGGTTTGGAACAAATAAAATGGTTTGGAGGTGCTGATTTTATTGATTGTCTTTCATCAACTTAATAAAAAACCTCATTTATGGACAAGCACTATACAGCCTAAACTGCTAGATCTGAGCCACTAGGAACTTTTTCCCTTTATGGCCCTATTGGCATTGTTTTGTTCTGCCTCGTGCTGATATGGTACTCGTAGGAAGTAAAATTATGTTTTTCTTACTCCTCCGTATTTCTTTTCAGATTAATTTCTTTCAATCCAAGACAGTTAAATTATTTCTCTGGGACTTTATCGAGCTTCTGTGTCTCAGCACTAATCTTGTGAACGTCTATGTGAATTTTGGCTTTCAGGGATTACAATAATTGCGGTTTGGGAATAATGTGGAAAAGAAATCGTATCTGGTACAAGATTTAAAAAAATAAACAAGCAAATATGCTCAAAAATTTACAACAAAAAAAAACAGAGTTCATACGAGTATTACTAACAACAGTGGGACAGTATAAGCTGCCAGTGTCATCCACTTCCATATTGAAACAAGCGTCCCAATTCCGCAACACGATGCACCATTCACTTTATTTCTAAAACCCTCTACAAAAATAAACAGCCAAGTTCCACCAGAAAAAACACAATGATCATTTCAATTCACCTTTCAACAACAGAAATTCCAAGATACCTTTAAAAAAGTTATATTAAACGCCGAACACAGAACCAGGGGTGGTTGTAAGCCCGCCATTATTTCGCTTTTCGACAATTACGCGCGGCTGCAAATAAAGACGTTTCGAGAGCAATATTCAAGGGGAGACGGAAAGGAAGAAAAAATTATCATCACCTCATTCCTTACCACAGATGTGGGCTAGGAGCTTGCATGGGTTGGGTGCAATGTAAGCAATATTCTTGTGTGAAAAATGGGAACGATATTTTTTGGGGGTGCGTTCCGTAATGTTAATTTGATGGGATTTGGTTGGGGAAAATACTGAAAATTGTGTCTTTTTATGAGACTATTTTATTGAATAAAAATAATTTTACAAAAGACTATTTCTTTCGAAATCGAAACATGTCAGCTTAATAATTCAGGACACTGTTTTTGTCTCTGTTACAATATTTTCTTGAAGCTCTCTGACTCGCAGTTAAGAACCAGTCTTTTTTCCACGATCAATCACGTACCTGGCCAGGTGTTTATAACGCGAATACTTGTGCACTGAATCTTACCTCTTCGCACCTCCCACCGAACTTCAGACGTCCCTGTGCTACCCAAATAAAAAAGTGAGTTGAGAGTAATTTTTTTCTACAAGCTTTACACATAGCGGTAATAAAAACGCTCCACGGCGCTCGCGCGCGCCTATATTTCATTTCAGCCGTCTCTCCCTCTATTTCGGCGCCGCAGTGGGTACTGCCTGTGACACTGCGAATGAAACTTTAAATGCTGCTCGGAAATAATGTGGATTACGTGCGCCGGTGTGTCCCATGTTTTTTGTTCTGACAAAAGTTTTATTAAAATATGTATCAGTCACAATGTCTCTTGGCATGAAAGAATAATACAGTTGAAAAGTAATTGTCTTGGAAATTCTCAAAATTAAGTTGCGAAATGTGTTTCCGAGTCGGACGCTCCCTGTTGGTTTGCTGTGTGCTGATAATATTGTAGTAAGTGTATTTCTTATATGAAGATAAAGACAATTTTTAAAAAGATAACACAAAATAGAGAACAAAGCAAATGCAAACTACCAATGAGAGGTTCGTTAAGCCAGTAACAGTATTCCAACAAAAGCACATAGACAAAAGCTATTGAAATAGTTGATAGAATACCAACCAAGTACAAATCTTCGCCTGTCAATAATTAGCCTCATTTCTTTTATTTTTCCACTTAACTTTGGATAACTGTACAACTCCTAGCAAATAATAAACATCTTGAAGAGTTGCGCACTTGAAAAAGCGCCGTTAATTTAAGATATTCCTACTAAAAATATCGAAGTAAGCTGAAAAGGGAATTTGACGAAAAAACTACGATCAATTTGTTCATAATAAAGAAGAACAAAAACAGAACTGTGATGTTTGAAAATGTAGACTATAGAGTTAATAATGAAGATATAAAGTTTCCCAAATACAACAAAATGGCATCGTGCTTAGATAAGAATCAGAAAACAGAACTCTATAATAAGGAACATCGCATGCTGCAGCGATTTCGTTTTCGAATTATCCAGGAAACTGAAGAAACTTTAACTGTAAAACTGCAGTATGATCAGAAATCCAATTTATAGAAGCAAACATTTCAATCCCCTTTCATATTTTTATTTCGCTTCGACCGTGACATCGTTCATAATAAAACTCTCAAACTCATTTGCGGCCTCTTAATACCGTTCAATATAAGACGGTGGAAAAATGTTGATAGTCACGCTCCTTATTACCGGGCCAAAGGTTTAACATTTTCAATTTAATCGCATTATACTCGTCGTAACCCTTGGAAATATTGGTATCTTGGAGCAAAAAACGGGCGGCGCATCGTGGATTTTCCGATTTAGAATTTTTCAATAGATACCTATGAAAGAATTTGGTATGATGAAAAATGATCGGCTAATGTGGCCGGTTTGATATTTTAATTAAATTGCGATTCATACATACTTGATATCATCACAAACGGATGCCCCTCAAGTTAAAGGGGAAAATATACAAATTCGGGATAGGGCTAGATGAGAATATTGAGGTGTTTGGAGTGACAAGAATGGATAAAGTTAAGAATGAGTATATTAGTGGAAGGTTGAAAGTAATAAAGGACATCGTCTATCTTGGTATGGACATGTAATGAGGAGGAGTGAAACTCATGCTACTAAAATAGTGATGAAAATCAATGTTTATGGATGGAGAGGGAGAGAAAGACCAAAGAAAAGATGGATGGTATGTGTGAGGAATGATATGAATGAGAAAGGAATAAATGACATGACGACTGACAGAGGAGAATGAAAGAAAAAACCTGCTGCACCGACCCCTAATACACTGGGACAAGGGCAAGAAGAGTCTGTTGATAGATTGCCAACATTTTCTATATTTAACAAAATACCTATACACTTAAAACAGTGATATTCATAACTTTAACACAAGAAATAAGCATAAACTACGCGCTCCTTTTCACCGGTTTCACAAAGTTAATTATTCATTCGTAGGGCTCGGTATAACATTTTGTAACAAACTGCCATCTTCTTTTCTAGACTTGCTATTTGATGCGTTTGAAGCCAAAGTAAAATCTAATCTTTGTTTAAAAGCTTACTATTCCATTAACGACTACTTAAATGATAAGAATAGCTGGTCGCTGAGTTGAACACAAGACAATGTTTGTTATTTATGTTCTTTCTCCAAAATTAGTTTACTGATATGTTATGTATTTTTTTACATTGTTTATTATTACATACTTTTTTTATTATTTATTTGTGTCTGAAGTAAATCTTAATGTCTCTTGTAAATAAGTAAAGTAAATTTTGACGTTCGAAAAGTGCTGATTATAATTATCAGCATAGTTTGAATAAAATGACTTTTGATTTGATTTGACACACTTGATATCATGTCCCATGGAGGTTATTTAGTATTACATTTTCCATCTGCGATTGAATAATTACTTTAAAACCACTCAAGTAAAAGTCAAGTTAATATCGCAGTACCTGGTATCTTTGTAAGTTACGTAATATTGATCTTTCCCTATAAGTTCAAAGGTGGGCCACTCCTCGTTACCTTTTATTTGCAGACACTTCACCAGTATTGCTTTAAGACCGTATCAATTGCAAGAACTTGGCTTCATTTTATTTACCTCAACCTTTAAACGGTGGTTTAAGTTCTTAACCGGTTTCTTGGTAATTAGACTATCAAAAGCAGCTGGTTTTACTATCCTTTCTGAGAACTACATGTAAACATAGTGTGTGTCTTTGAGTATATTACAGAGTCAATATTTTTTAATGGTTTTTGAAATGAGATAAAATAAAATAAGGTTTACTAAGTAGATCAGAAATGCAGCTCAACATAATTTTTATATAAGATTTTTAGCACTTAAAATCTTCTACTTCCTTACTAACAATATAAATGCGAAAGTCACTCAGCCTGTTTCTCTGTTTGTTGCACTTTTACGTCAAAACTACTGAACCGATTTAAATGAGTTTAGTACACAGATTGTCTAGAGCCTGAGAAAGGACATAGGGTACGTTTTTATGCCGTGTCGACGCCCGTCGGGGCTGCGGGTTGGTCGCAAGAGATACCGCGGCCTCGACATAAAGGGCTAAGAAGGAACATGGGTAGTTTTTAGTCAGTAGAAGTCTGACACTCCCTTTCGCTCTGCCCAGAGCGGGAGGGGTTATTTGATGATTTCCCACCCCCAAAAAAAAAAAAGGGGTACTTTTTAATGTGAAAAAAGGTTTGTAAGGGTTTGAAAAGGGGGGATGACAAGATTACTTTTGGTCGCGATAACCGATATCTTTCATGATAAACGACATCCACGTGGGCGAAACCGCGGGCATCAGCTAGTATATCAATAACAACGCGCCTGTAGTCTCCGAAGGGTTAGGTAGAAGTGTACATTCATAGGTACTTTTCTGCCTAATCCTGCTAGCACTGACACTGCCAAAATGTGCGTGTACTCTAATTTTTTTTTAAACCCCATGTCATAAAGAACGAACCTATTGCCATCATTGCGACACAAATCTAGACATCGAGGCTGTTACAGAGAAATTCCTATGGAATAACCAGATAACACTTTTCCCGACCCGAGAACCTAACATAGGAACTTCAGACTGAAGGAAAATATGGCAAATAACTGCATGGAAATAACCGTATCAATCATGTAGGTTTTGAGTATATCGCGAACAGACAGACAGACGCGGTGGAGAACTTTGTTTTATAGAAGAGATGTAGTGATAGTGATTCTAATACTCTCTTGCTTAGCACTCGCGCTGTGATCACTAGACCGAAGAGGCAGTACTCATTAACTATACAGTGTCTTGCCTTTGTCTCTCGTGAGCTTTACACAAAATTAGTCACAACAAACGCTTACGATGATCACAAGCCAAAACGGAGCAGCAGACGAGCACTTCCCACCAACTAAAGGCGAAAGTTTAAAGCTAATAGAGCTAGGAGCAACAATCTAAATCCTATTTCGGGGTACGCAGGCAGTTCACACGTAGACTGGAGATTAATCGCAGCTTGAAGACCGCGCCGGTTAAACCGACTATCTACAGCGAACACTGAGGAGTTGGGGAAGGAAGTATATCATCATACATCGCTAAGTAATGTCTCTTCGGGATATGAAACTGTTTATTGGACAGTGAATTGTGTAAGAACGAGTTTGAGTAGGGATCTTAACTGATTCATGTTATTTGATAAAACATATGAAATCAATAAAAAATGACGAAGATAAAACGCGTCAACGATTTGAATGGAGGATTGTGACGTCACTCACCGGTAAAAAATGTCATACTAATGTCTTAGAATATGACGTCACACGAGTTTTCAAAGCACTGTATCGTCTCCATTGTTTGCTTACGTGAAAAAAGGAAAAATACGTGTCCAATATTTTTTGGAAATCTATCTGACGGGCTTATTAGATTTTTTTGTTCTCGTGTGAATACAGGGATAACGGTGAAAGAATTTTTGAAATCGGTCCAGTAGTTTCGGAGCCTATTCGTTACAAACAAACAAACAAATCTTTCCTCTTTATAATATTACTTGCTGTACCCGCATGCGTTGCAATGCTCTTTTTCCTACCAACCTACCCTACCTAGCTACTACCCTACCTACTTATTACCCTACCTAACTACTACCCTACCTATCTACTACCCTATCTACCTACTACCCTTTTTTTTTTTTTTTTTTTTTTTTTTTTTTTTTTTTTTTTTTTTTTTTTTTTTTTTTGAGTGGGAAAATCCTCATGGATACCCTCCGCTTGGGGCGAGCGGGGGTTATGTCGGACTCTAACCGACTAAAAACCCACTGTTCCTACTTATACCATGTGTCGGGGGCCCGGGAGATACAAGTACATTCGCGCGCACCCCCGACTGGTATCAGCCCACCTTATCCGGCGGGCCTCATCACCAAGTGCGGCCAGCGACCGCACGTTCCCTATAAAGGCGCGTTTACTGCGCGCCACCTCTTTGGGCCTGGCTGGTCGGGCGACATCTCAGCCCTAAGTTTGCCACCCGCAGGCCCCACCTTATGGTGGCCGGAGATCGTTTAACGCCCTTCGACGCCCGGCTGCCCTTCTGGTGCGGGTTGAGTGAGAGGCACGCTCTCTTTCTCTCTCCGCCGCCTCCTTTGCATGCATCACCACCTCGCAAAAAGAGGAGACGACATTCCACGCGTTTTCACTTGTAAGCATGTATTGCACCAAAGTCGGGAGCGAAAGATCACCCGAACTGAGTGCTGCAACGAGGGCACAGCGCTGCTGAGCCCAGGCCGAGCAGTCCACCAGCGTATGATGCGCTGTGTCCTCGGGACAGCCCCCACAATGATGACAAGCGGGTGTCCGCTCCCGACCTATGCGACGCAAGTACTTCCCAAAGCATCCATGTCCCGTAAGCACCTGCGTCAACCGAAAGCTGAGGGCGCCATGCCGCCTCTCCAGCCACTCCTCCATAACTGGCCTTACCGCCTCTATTGTCGCAAGCCCCCATCTGGGTTGCGCAAGTCGCTCCCTCCATTCAGCTACTAATAGCTGACGGAGCTCGGTCCTTCGTACTTCAATTTCCCGGGGAACTGGCCGCTGACCACACATTAGTTCCATTTTCCGCCAGCGATATAGAGACGCAAGGATTTTTGCCTCCATATCCCAGGGTGTCGATCCAGCCAGGAGAGTTGCTGCCTCGTAGGAGATCGTACGGTATCCCCTTATCACTCTAACAGCCATTGCTCTCTGCGGTCTTCGCAGTATTGCGACGTTGCGTGCCGTCAGGGTGTCTGCCCACACGGGTGCCCCGCAGAGAGCCATGGACCGCACGATCCCCACGTACAGTTTACGGCAAGAGTTGTTGGGTCCTCCCAGATTAGGTAGCAACCGCGTAAGAGCAGCTGCAGTGCTCATCAATCTGGGGACTAGCTGCTGAATGTGCGGTCCGAAGTCCCATCGGCTGTCAAGAACGAGCCCCAGATACCTCATCGTCGACTTGACATCAATGCGGACGCCTCCTACTACTATGTGGAAATCTCGTGGTGGTTTATTCCGGGGCCCATGGAAACAGAGAGCCTCTGTCTTGTGCAAAGCCACCTTGAGACCCAAACGCCGGATCCTTGCAACGACCTGCGCAACCCCTGCTGTGGCCAATATGGCCGCTATCTACCTACTACCCTACCTACTACTCTACTGGCTACCCTACCTACCAACCATACCTACTCTACTATCCTACTTACTACCCTACCTACTACTCTACCTACTACTCTGCCTACCTACCTACCACTTTCTTACCTTCTAAACCTTCCCTGGACTTCCACAAATATTTTAACACTAAAATTAGCCAAATCGGTTTAACACTAAAATTAGCTAAAACTCGAGAACGGCTTCTCGAGTTTTAGCGAGACTAACGAACAGCAATTTATTTTTATACATATAGATTATTAGTGTAGACAATTACTTCTTCGCCTTTATAGAACTTGCCAGAATAAGGCTATAGAATAAACCTCTACTAAAATAAGGAAGAGAGCAACTGAAAACACGGTAATTTGAGTTACATCATCCGACTTAAGTTAGGAAAATGGCTAAATCACAAAATACAGTAACAGGGACGCTTTTGGTTCACGGCTTTTAGCCAGTAAAATTGTACTTTGTTCCCGGTAATAACGTTGTAGTGCGCCAACAAATTATTAAATCCATGTTAGATGGCCGCCTTGGCTTTAAAGAATCGTTATCGTGCAAAATGTAAAACTATGAGTTAGAGTTTAAAATCGTTGGAATTTATGATGGTGAGTTCGGCAAAGTTGTATGTGATAATGTGGCTTTAAATGATTTAGTCCGACCACGTAAGTATGGTTTTAATGAGAGCGTTGTATGATCAAAACAAAATGCTCCTATCAGCGGGTTCCAAAGTGCTGGCATTGATAATGAAGATGATAATCATCATCAGCCTTTTAATTTGGGACAAACTAGCCACACTATTCCCAAACCACTGTAACTCCTGTAAGCCAGAATCAACAGTGGCGACCACAAGAAAAGCGCCGAGACAATGAAGTTCGACGAAGTCCCAGGGAAACGATTTAACTCTTGTCACTCCTGTCTTGGATCTCGCAACGAAATTAATTAGAAAAGAATAGCGGAGGAGTAAGAAAAACATAATTTCCACTTCCCTCCATATCAGCAGAAGACAGAACAGAACAAGGCCAATAGGCACAAAGACGTTTAAAACTAGGATAAGCCCAGTTGCCTAGCACGACGGCCATCATCAGCCTATAATGTTTTTAGTGCCCGCAGGCCTCTCTCTAGAAGAGAGATGATAAATAATTGTAAAAAAATCCTACGAGTATCACCATCCGATGATTCAATAATGAGATATTTAATACTGTATGTTCTGTTTAAATAAAAAAAGATTAAAGGATCACAGTAACAAAAAAACAAAAGGTTATTAGAACGACATTACAGGGTAATGACACAGCGGTCGACTGATGAAGTACAAGACAAACAAGGGTGTCGTAAACAAAACATTTCGACTGGGATTTTAACAAAAACGGTTCGACTAGTCAGTACGCGGGGCAAGGGACCACGCTGCCCTGCGGCAGTATCAGGGCTTGCACTAACAAAATAGTCTAAGAAAATTATACACGTATTTCAAAATTTCGTGAGAATATGATATTGAAGTAGGTGGTAGTGAGGCTCTCTGTAATTTCATATTCACATTTTATTACATATTCATTTCAGAGTGAAGGAAAATACGGCGAATAACTGCTGAATTAAGTTCGCTAAGCAAATTGCTTTACTTCAAAATCTTGGTATATGCTCATCTCGACACTTACGGGCTATTATGATGCGTCATTTAGGACTATTCTAATATTCTTTAGCTTTTAAAAAAGATATTACGGTATCTGGAATATTCCAAGCTTCAGAACATAAGTACTTAAATAAACAAAAACTGCGCGCAATGGCATAATTGGGAATATTTTTCCGGGAAACGTTTTAAGCGGCTTTTTTTCTAATATAACTAATAATAGAGAAAATAACTGTACAGCAACAAAACAAAAGAGAATAATCGAGGAACAAATGGTTATATTTAGAATTATTGCTATAAACCAGACCTTTGAAACTAATTGAGTAATAATTTGATACTCTTGTTAAACAAAATTAATTAATTGAAATCTAGCCATCAATGGGTTCTATTGTTAAAGTTTTTCCTTAAACCAGGCCGTCATCCCACGAAGGTTAAACTGAGGCTAAATGATTTTAGTCTAAATGCCCGATAGCGCTACTATGGACGGGCTTTATTAACCAGATTATAGTAGACCGAATCTGATTAGTGGCATATTGAACAGTGGAAATATGAGGCTTCGATTATTCAGTATAGTGAACGCCTGCCACGTTTATGATTCATATATTAATATACATAACATAGATGGGTTAGGCAGGGATGCAGTACACCGACATTTTGTCAGTTATATTAAAGTAATAGGGGCTGAGTATTGTTATGAACCGGGCACAGATCCGTACTACTGAGATTTTCCTGATTGGAAACACAAGAGTCTAACCCAGGAACTCTTACTCAACAGTTGCTTCTGTGACCACTAAACCAACGGGGGCTTTTTTAAAGATAAAAGGATAAGAAAATTAATTAATATCCTTCTAATATTTATAATTCATGATACGAGTATACCGCTCCCACACATTCTGTAGGGGTAATTTTGATAAAACCAGTGGGAACCCGCCGTAGCTTATTTTACTGTGTTGATCTATAAAATGTTTCCTGCATAAAATACTTTTTTATGTAGTTCTCAGTGCGAAACTTAGGCATAAACCTGCGATTTATATAGGGAAACAGATGTCTCTAATAAATTCTTAAAATCGTAACTTGCTTATCTCACTAATAAAAAAACGAAATAAAAGTGTGAAGAGTCAACCCTGAACCTTCGACTCGACAGCGACGTAAAGATGAATCACAACCAGACGATGTCCGCCCGCAGCGGTTTCGCGACGACCCTAACATCGATCGAGTTTCAATTCACAATTCTATTACAAAAGCGCCACCGATTGATTTCCAACGAACAAAACAGGTATTGGACGCGAAAATTTGCGATAATGTTGACGGGCCAAACACTTTTATCGGCGATAATGGTACGGTAGTGGGATATTTATACAGAGTATTAGCCGATCAGGGGCGGCATTAACCGCTGTTATTTTTTCATTACACGGCCTTTGGGAGCTTTTTATCAGTAATATTTGCTTGTTATGGAGCAATGATGATGTCCGTCAGTAAACGACGCGGATTCGCAACAAATAACGGCAAAGTTAATGATGTATTGTTGGCGTTGCCGCGAATTCGCTCGCCTAACTTTTGGGATCGGGCGAAATTTTTGTCGGATTCATTTTAGTTATTTTCGTATGAATATTTGAGTAACATTTTAGACTTTTTAATGAGACAACTGACAAGCGGAGAGTAGTTTTTACGCTTAGGCGTTTTAATTATGTATGATCATATTCTGTTAAGGTACGTGAGGGTAATTTGGCTTTATTTATATTATGAAAGAAAGAAATATCACTAACATAATAAAATTGCATGTGGCATTATACGCAATAAATAAACCAGTAAATAGAATTCATATTATTGATACAAGCACAATATGACTTAGTGCTTGCAGTCACGTACTATATTAACGTAGAAGAAGGACGCAATAGAACATCATAAACAAGGGACTGGCAACAAGCCAGCGAAATGGTTTTTTGTTAGTAACAATACGAGTATGTTAATGAAACTTCGAGGTACTTTAACCAGGTACTAAATATCAAAGCTATTTTAAAGAAAACAATAATGAAGTAGACGCTAAAGCTCTAAAAAGTGATGATAAACATAATCATGAACTAGGATCATTATAATAATGACTTTTGATCCTTATGAACCTCTCAAAATTGTAAAAAAGCCATTACAAATTTCGTAGCTGTTATAATATTAGATATTTTAGACACATAGTATAATACAAAGTCGCTGTCTGTCCGTCCCTATGTATGCTTAAATCTTTAAAACTACGCAACGGATTTTGAAGCAGTTTTTTTAATAGATAGAGTGTTTCAAGAGGCAGGTTTTAGTATATAATTTGATCGACATCCACGCGGGTGAAACCGCGGGCATCAGCTAGTTATAGATAAGAGGGTTTGATTGATTTACATTACTTTCACTCTACAGCAGATAAAATACGACCAAAATCAAAAATATTGAAATCTTAAAAAAAAATGTGACGCAACCACGGAACGTCGTCGTCGGTGCGACAGTAGAATTTTTAGTCAATTTCTCGTTTGACACAATTGAATTTGATCGCGGGATAAATCAAGTTTCTGGGCACGAGCGGGGCTGACTTCCGCTGAAACCGTCGGCTGTGGTCGAAGCACTGACAGTGTATAATCGAGCCGAATGTTAGAAGTTCACTAGAAGTACTATTTCTATTTTGGCTAAAATTGGAGCGAGTTGGAATGTTAGGCGTGTATTTTAGGATTGGTGTGGTTGAATCTAAATTGTGTTTTCTTGTACGTTTGAATCAATATTCATTGTTTTAGCAATTCGGAAGTTGAGAATTATGAAGGAGAGTATTTCAATCGTTTGTGAGAATTTCGGTATGTTTCAGGATTTTCAAAATCAGAGTTCGGGATTACCATTAAAAATTGCGATAAGTAGATAGTGGACAGTTTCAAATGACAAAGGTTAACACAAATTTTGATTATACACACTTTTTTGATAAAATATACCTCAATTAATTTAGTCGTATAGTTCTTTTCCATCATCCAATAAATGAAACATTTCGGCAAGATATTTCGCAGCACAGGTTTCACCATCCCTGCCACCTAATCTGAATATCACGTCCAAGTCTTACGATAAATCAATTTCTGCTTCCTCCAGTACTTCCCGCTCCTCGTCAATAACTTAAGTCGTTTCCTCAGAACCTTTGTCTCGAGCTGAGTCGACCTCGGATGACTCGTTTGAGGCTACTTAACGAGTCTCCTCCTCAATTCTTACTTCATTTGTGCCTAATGCAAATCGACTGATGGTTTAACAGAATATTTTGTCGCTACTCAGTAGGTTGTACTCAGTCTTTTGTTTGGTTTATTTATGTTTCTTAATGGTATAATAAGTCGTGTGCCTGAGGAAAAGATTGGAATGGATTGATAGAAAGACATTGAAATGACTAGAGTTTTTAGGATTAAAATAATTTAGCTCTCTAGCATTACTAATTAAATAGCTCTTAATGCTTTCCGTATTTAGAATCACTCTATCAATATCCATTTCAAGAGATTAAAAGAAACATGAAATAATTTAAATTCATTTATCACTAAGCATTTAGTGATTTTTGGTGCAAGTGGGCTAAAATCTAGAACACCGTTGGGTCGATTGCGTGTGGTCCAGTTATTTTTTTTAAAATCTTACTTAATATGAGTTTTGCAAAGATTTGCAAATTCAATTTCGGTTTGAAGTAGCTTTTATTGTATGTGTGGCTTCACATATTTTCTAATATTATTGAAGATTCCAGGGCTTTGCACAAGATTTTATCAAACCAAATATCTGCCATTTCACAGTATTATGGTTTAAAATCTAATAGAACTAGCCTCCGCACCTAGTACCATATCGATTGAACTCGGCCGGCAGACAGATTTAGATCTCAGTGCCGGCTTAGTTCGTATTCGTTTCATGATGATTTTGACTATTGACCCTAATTTGCATGATCTATTTAATAAGATTCCTTATATCAATGTTGCCGGTAGAGAAAACAATTTTAAAATTCTTAAATAATGTAAAATGGACTAAAATGATTTAAACTCGATTTTCAATTATCTACATTGATCTGATGCTGCAATTCAATGGAACCACATTTTATTATTTCTTTCCACAACACCTACATATAAATCAAAAGCAAATATTCCAGCACATCCCACAAACCATTGAAATTCGATAATAATTCTCAAACATTATCATTTCATTCAAAATTTATTCACAAAACGTGATAAACATTAAAATGCCGTGAGTATGTGATTAATTACCGAGCAACCCCACTCGTTTATCAATTTGTATCACCAATGACAATACAAAACTTATTGCTCGTAATGATAATATCGTTTTGTTTTGACATAGGGGAATAGGTTGGCAACATTAATGTCATTAAAATAAAGGACTCGTATAAATTGTCGCTATGACTGTGATCATTGTACGCCATGTTATTTGAAGATAAAGCTACATGATATGCATTTTCAACCAAATGAACTAAACTTGTTCGAAAATGTTCTCGGTTTCGGTTTACACCTCTCCGTCATTTCCCGTGGGTATCGTAAGAGGGGGACAAAGGTATTATGTCTAGGGGACGCCAGTATTTACCTTCTATCCTAACAGGGTGAATATCATAATATAAGGCCCCCTTCATAAATTATTACCAGGAGCCTTTGTAGGGGAAGATTTGAATGTTTTTCTATGGTAAAATCTTTTGGCAAATTCTCGAAAATGTTTAATAATCCTTATTGACATAATTGAGGCATAACCAAAGTTGTGTTTCATGAGGTTATACACATTTTTAAAAAAACTAACACACGTTTTGTGTGTTTTGTTCTAGTTTCAATTTTTACTCTACTTAGGGCTATCAGTTTCACAATAACGCGATCAGCACATCTTAAGAGCTGTCCAAGTGAATTCCATAAGCTGCCAAACGTAGTTCAAACGTGCAAATCACGATCAGTTTTATTTGAGAGTTTCTCCGTTAGATGACTCCATACTAACTTCACCCCTTTCTATGTCCACAGATGGTGACGACGCGGCGCAGTAGTGGACGGACCACGGGACGTTGATTGGTGACGAGATGAGAACGTGACGCACCATGACCCGCCGAGGACCCTGCCGGAGCTTCGCCATCAGCGTCATACAGATCATCACTGTTATATGCCAAGGTACGGTTAATACTCGGGGCTGCGGGTTGTTTTGTTTCGAAAGAGATACCGTGGCCCCGGACACAAAGGTTTAAGACGGAACATGGGTGGTTTTTAGTCTGCAGAAGTCTGACACTCCCTTCCGCTCCACCCAGAGCGGGAGAAGTCATTATATGATTTCCCACACTCCAATTTAAAAAAAAAACGCTTAATGTCATCATCTTCCTACCCATGTTATATGGGGTCGGCGCAACACGTTCTTTTCTTTCATTCTCCTTTGTCAACCGTCATGCTATCATTAACTCCGGTAGGTGATGATACGGTAAACAGCCTCTGATGTTGCCACAGCTGGGACTAAGACCACCTCTCGGTGAGAATGAGTGGCAATAATCCACCACGCTGGTCCAGTGCGGTTTGGTACATGTCACATGTAATCGAATGTGTTGGTTAAATAAATAAGTAATGTGCCTTTTTGGGTTTAAACCATGGACATGAAGTAAGTCGGTGTGATTCCCCATCACAACTAAGATACCACTGCACTATAGTGTGCATTTTGTCTGCTCCATTTGTATTTCCGATTCAACATTAAATATTGCTCCGACCACGGATTGACATTTAACCATCCTCTTGACGTGTCACACCGAATTAAAAATGTGACATAAACAGACTGACTCTTAAATTATAAAATAAATAATTGGGGTTTTGGCCAAAGGTCTTGGCCATTCTGATATTTGTTATGAAGCAAATAATGTTTTATATTGTCTATGCAATTGTCCACTCAATATTGTAACTTCAGAAGATAAATTATGTGTCTAGAATTATTGATAAAAAATAGTTTTAGAAAACTGACAAAGTTCAGAAAGATTTGAAACAAACGACACTTTGTGCTGAAATGTTGTTATTCAAATATCACTTCCTATTTTATTTTCATCTATTTCATATAAGTGCATTATTTAAAAAAAAAAACATTTAATGATTTTAAGTATTCTTTTCAAAATCAATATACCTAACTTACGTTTCAATAAAGTTCTTTTCTCAGTGATCTAAAATACTTTTTTACGAACGTGTTTTATTCCCTTTCAGTTAACGAATGTGAATTTTATTTTGCAAAACGCGTCGATTCTTAGAAATTTTGGTTCACTGAGTTTGAGATCAAGTCGTAAAATAATGGTATCATATATAGAAATATGTTTGTTTTAACAGCAAAGTAATTCTTCGTTCCCGACGTTCATATAGCTACCCACATGGTACTCGTATAATAAAATAGAAACGAATTTACGTAAAAAATTGTTCTGTGTGTTATTTCTTGAAATTCCTTTAAGTTTATGTTATTAAAATCTTAAATTAACTTCATAATAATATTGAGTCATGTTCTTCTTCTTTCTCCATTCAATTCAAATCAATTAAAAACAAAAGAAACCAGAAATTCGATAATAATGACAAACAAAATACACAAAAACATCGACACATTTAAATGTGATGAGAATCAGGAACGCGAACGTTAACAGGCCACCTAACTAAGTTTTCCGAAATTACACGCGAACTTTTCGAATAAAACGCGACACAAAGGGAGCGAGCCCTTAATGAAGACAATATTTTGAGGGGCTCTCAACTCGAGTAATTAAATCTCGCGGCTCATATCACCGAGCAGTAGTAACGGGGGGGTATAGACAGAGTAATTGGTTATTAAATTAGTCGTGGTGTCGATCAATTTGTGTGTCTCCACAACGTAATTGTAGTTTTGGGTTTGGTGGTAAACGGAAATTTAGGAAGAATGTGATCGGCGTGAAACTTGGTAAAGCGGAGTGAGGAAAAGAAATCGGTTAAAAAGAATGTTAGGTACAAAAAAAGGTAAGGAAAAGTAACAGATTTTTATACAAACTTTATCGGAGGTAAGGTTGTTCATGAAAAGAACCTAAAATCAAAAGTATCGAAGCAGAAGCCGATAAACCAGTGTCTCGAAACAGCAAACATGATCGATCACATAAACACCAAACCTGATACACTGAAGTGAGTAAACTGCCTAATTTGCTGAAGATATAACGTAACAAATTCTAAAAGTCTTTCACGAAACAAGTTTATAGAAGACGTGAAGCGTACACTCAATTTAGTGGTGTTTTATAAATGCCGAGACACGCAGATGTTGGTTTCAGAACGGTAAACAAGTTGAAAAATGTCACAGTCAAGAAACAATATTACTTTTTGTTTGAAAGGAGCTCCGACTAAAATATAAAATTTATTGCCATTTCGACTTGCAAATTATTCAAAGAGAAAGCTATCAGAGAGACGGGCAGTGAGGAATTTTGGGAAAACGATATACACTCTGTATTTTTGCGGTTAGTTGATTTAGCAGTAAATGTATGATATTGAAGTTTTGTGTGATCAGAATGGTAATAATGTGCGTATTAATGTCATGAAAACCTATGGACTTTTTGATGACTGTAAAATTCGCTTGAAACCTTTACTAATAAAATAAAGTCCACATAATTTGAATGATACTCACAAAGCTAGTTTAAACGAATGGTTATAGTAGATTCATGAACGAACAGTGACACCCGAAATGCTATAATTATACTCGTAATAAAACAAGTAGCACGTTAAAGAATGTGTGCCTCATAAACAAATAATTTAATTAACGTATGACGAGTGGGAGAGAGCAAAACTGTGTTTAATATCCTTTGTGATGATCCTGCGTAATACGGTAATGTTGTTTTATTTATAATACACACTAAGGCATAAAATTTGTCATTATATATTTTGTTGCATAAAAATGTAGTTAAAAGTATGTTCAAGCAGTTTTTCATGCGAACTGTCTAAGTTGAATGAAATATTTCATGAAGTTAATAAATGGGTTTAGTTTTATTTTGAAACGGCGACATTACTTGGATTAAAATCTTAAATATACTTATGTAAGTACCTAATAAAAATAATCTCAACTTGAAAAAAAATCATTAAGCTATCAAACAGTAAAAAAGTAGATAAATTAAAAAGTGGACTCAAAAGTAAGACATCTAATCGGTGACAAAGAACTCATTTTCATCGAGAAATCTTTTCGATATTAATACGCAAATAAGACCAAGAATTCTAAGAAAGTAATCATTGCGACGAAAGCAAAATAATATTGTACAACTGATACACAAAAAAAAATCTATTGATAAAAAGTTATCGTCGTTTGCTAAAAGGAAAATGTTAGCTTTATTTATTAAGGCTGTCGCTACAGGCGCTTTTTTGGGTTGGAATGGTGTATGTATGTCTGAGTTTGTGTAACGTACTTTTAATTACCATACTCAGCGAAGTATGAGCCATTAGGCTGTGAACATACTGCTCCACGCCGCCCGGCGTGGTCCCAGTTATGAATCCTGAACAAATTCTAACAAGATTGTTTTCTGTTTTCCGATATCTCATTGCTGTATTTTGTCCTCCTTATAATGAAAGGACAGTAACTGTAAGCTATAAGGTAAATATTGGACGGAGGTTTAGAGGGGTCGTTCAGGTATTCAGTGTTGTAATAAAGTTAACGTTAATCCTTATCGAACAGGCAGTTATCCCTTATTATCCGGTTATAAACGTTAGACGAGATTTAGGCGTTCCATGCATGGTTAATGTTTCAATCGCCGATAGATTACAATCTGGTGTTTCGTATAATATATTTGTTGTAATTTCACCTTCATTACGATTTTCCTGAAACTGTGTTTATATAATAAAGAATAATTTGTTTTTTTTTTGTTCTTGAGTGCAGTTCATTGAGTTTAATTTAAACAAAACAAAAGTCCGGTCAAGTTAGATCTTGACTCTCTCACTAGGGAATCTACAACACTACTGCTTATCATGATTACCTAATTTAAGTTAGTTGTATTCTTAAAATTGATAAAGAGAAAATTTCTAATTGGGAGGCTAAAGAAATCATAACTTAGACAGTGAACATCACTAAGATTAAAAGCAAATAAATGTGCCTAAAGTGATAAACAACCTTTTCACAATTTCTCCGAAATTTCATAGCTTTAGATCAGCTTGTAATAATTTTAAATGATGAAAATGAAAAGGCCTTTAAAATCGTCTCCGTTAATTTGACCTCGTTGATGTGGCCGCGGCCGAAGCTCCGCGTACCCTTTACAAGCTCATCGTTATCACCGCCTCGATCTGAAGTGGGGGGAATTTGCCAAACTTCCGTAATAAACAATATTTTGCTTGTCATAACGAGCCGACAACTCCCGCCTTCCTAACTTTGAGGTTGATTAAAAATATCAATCTAAGCGCTTTCACATTCTACTCACAAATGCTGCTTCATTATTTTATCAAACACTTTTTGTATTACAAAAGGTTTCAAGTAAGTCTCAAGGCTAGTGGATATTCATAGCTCGTAACTATGAACTTTTAAAATACCTCTAAAATATTACAAGTTGTCCTTCAAGTGCTTTCGTAATTTTAATCTGAAATATTACTTGTTCGGTTGTAAAACGTGTCGTTTTCTCCGTGATTTATGTGAGGGTTGATATCTTTGGTTTTACAAACTGCTTTAAAAGATAATTTGTTGGATTTATGATGTTGCAAATGGCTGATATTTTGAGGATGTTTGCCGTAATTAAAACTCTTGTTATTAACGGGAGCTGTGCGGAGACGGGCGCGGAATACAAATCTCATGGAGGGTAATGAGCTACTTTATACAGCGTGGTATGCTTGCGAGGAACGCTTGAACATTTGAAACAATAATGTTTCAAAGCAAAATAAGTATTACTAACAGGAAAACGAACTAAATAACTTTGAAAACATATTTATGTAACATTCGTACTCATAACCGTTATTAAGTTGAAACACGTTTACTGTATTATTATCTTAAACGTAACACATTACTTTTAATTATATAGAATGATAAACAAGAATATTTTAAAAGGGTCACAAAATACAACATACTATTGACTTTAAGAAGTAAATTTTAGTAATAGGTTAATTAGTTGTAACAAATTAAAATTACTTTTACATCATAAGATAGCATCACACCTGTAATCCCAGAAGGGTTAGGCAGAGGTGTACCTAATAGTTGGTAGGTACACGACCGTTTCACCAATGTTTAAGTCTCATGTAATAGCGGCCGAGCCTATTGCCAACAAACGGGCATAAATCCTCAAAGACTCCGTGGCTGCCACTAAGAATTTCCTAATGGAAAAAAAAACGTTTACCCGACACGGGAATCGAACCCAAGACCTCAAGCTCAGCAGTCACGTGTGATATTTACACAGGGGCTCAAAATCGTAACAATAACGTCATAAACCCGTCGTATGACTGTTTATGATGATCATCATCATTTCAGACATTTAGTACTGCGGCCTTCTTCTATGATTGTATTAATGAAATAATTGACTATATGGTATAGATACACTTCTGCGTGGCCTTTCGGAGTTCGCAAACGTGATGTTACGTTATGTTTTATGTTCATTGAATAAACTTAATAACCACCTACCTACCTACCTGGAAATTGAATCTCGTTTACGACTGAAAGACCGTCAGAGAGGTGATCATACCCGTCGGGGCTGCGGGTTGTTTGCAAGAGATACCGCGGCCTCGACATGAAGGGGTAAGAAGGAACATGGGTGGTTTTTAGTCAGTTGAAGTCTGACACTCCCTTTCGCTCTGCTCAAGAGCGGGAGGGGTTATTTGATGATTTTCCACCCACCATAAAAAAAAAGAGGTGATCAAAGGTATCAACTAGTGTATTCATAACATAACGCCTGTAATAGGGTAGTTGACTGACTGAAAAAAATATGATTCTGTTTAGTCCGTCTTTAAGATTATCAAAAAATATTAGATGCGTGTTTTTTATATAATCAAATTAATAAAAAAATACGAAAATAAAACGTTTCAAAGATCGTGAGTGGGGGCTGGTGACGTCACTTTCTGGTAAAAAATGTACTTAACTTTGACGTCGCGCGACTTTTTGAAGCACTGTGTCGTCTTCCATTTATTTTTTACGTGAAAAAAGAAAAAATACTTGTCCAATATTTTTTTGAAAATCTATCTGACTGACTAATTTAGTTTTTTTTTTGTCAACTACCATATTTCCGAAGGGTTAGACATAGGTGTACCAATTAGTACACTCACATTTTGCAGTTATGTTTAAGTCCCATAGAGACAAGGGAGAGGCGAGCTTATTGCCCTGGGAATCGAATCCAGGATATCATACACCCCGACGGGGCTGCGGGTTGTTCGAAAGAGATACTTCGGCCCCGGCGCAAGGGCTAAGAAGGAACATGGGTGGTTTTTAGTCAGTAGAAGTCTGACACTCCCTTTCGCTGCCCAAGAGTGGGAGAGGTTATTTGATGATTTTCCACCCGCCAAAAAGAATGTCATACACAGTAGTCACCCACGCACTTGCGACCACAATACCAGCGAGGCAGTCTTAATATATTGTTGTTTTACTGTTGTTCTCAGTACTGACGGAGGAGCCTCGGTTCTCGGAGCCGATCCCCAACGTGACGGTGGCGCTAGGCAGAGATGCCAGCCTGCCGTGCGTCGTCGAGCATCTCGGCACTTATAAGGTAAGCTCCTTCAAAGTACGTATTCCTTCATCGTCATCAGCCAATGTTCCCACTGCAGGGACTCAGGCCTCCTCTTTAGCAGAGGGATGGGCTATAATTCACCACGCGAGCCCAGTGCGGGTTGGTAAATGTCACATGTCTTCGAATTTTTTGGTTCTAAGACATGCCGGTTTCCACACGATGTTTTCCTTAACCGTTTTGAGAGCAGTGGTGATGAAATAAATTACACAAAGTAATGCGCCTGCCCAGGTTCGAACCCATGACTTACTGGGGGTCTAAAATGGCCACTTTAGCAGATCAGAATATGAATTGCATTAAAAATCGTAAAATGGACCCTTGACCTATTTACGTATTTTAACGTAATTCATATTATTTTCCTATTATGATCTATTTTCCTAAATGGTCACAGACGCAGTTACTATTATGAAAGGTCGCAATTCATATTGTGATCTGCTAAAGTGACCATTTTAGACGCTCTGTTCGTAAGTCGGGGCCACCACCAATGGCCCATCACTGCCTCATTATGAATGATGTAACCAAGGAAAGAGGTGTCAGATGAGATGACGAGTAATATAGAACTATCGACATGCTGCGTCAACCAACATTAATTGGGATAAGGGCAAAAGAATAATGGTAATTAATGATGTAACCAAGATTTTGTAAAAATATTTTGATTATAAAGAGTGTCCATGGAGTTTCTTGCCTATTCATCTCCATAGAGATCTACGCTTTAGAATAGGCAAGTACCGGTATTTTCACGGCTACTACTGGTTTACTGGGTAATTCAAAAGTGACTGTAATGATCTATTTCAAATGGATGGTTTCGAGTTTGAGTTTATCGCGGATGGTGATGAAAATAATTTATTGCTTAGACTTTGCGACTTGGCCTCTTATGTTCGTAATTTTTTAAATTCTACTATGTTATACCTATATTTTATGACCTTAGGACAAATGACTGCGTGAAGTGACTGACTTCCCATCGGGGCTGCGGGTTGTTCGCAAGAGACACCGCGGCCTCGACATAAAGGGCTAAGAAGGAACATGGGTGGTTTTCAGTCAGTAGAAGTGTAACACTCCCTTTCGCTCTGCCCAGAGCGGGAGGGGTTATTTGATGATTTACCACTCCCACAAAAAAAAAAGTGACTGACTTGTATTATGGCGACTCGAAGTATTACTGTGTAATGTACACTCTATAGAACTGTCAAGTGTCTACCTCATACGGTTCAAAAGATACAGTCTCTTTGACAGCCGGACAGACTACGGTGCCTTAGCAATAAACTCATTGGCACCCTTTGGTACAGAACTATAACAAATAAAACAGTTAGCTGTCGTTGTTCATAATCAGCCAAGTGAAAATCCAAAAGCTACGAAACTCGTATAAAAGCATGACTTTAAATCAAAACACCAATTTGCTAATTAATAACGCAACCAGAACATCAAACCGAGTTATATTAGGTAGTATATTACACGGAGTTACGATCAAATTCCATCCTAAAATGGACATAAAAATGTTGGACATAATTTTCAATAATCCCGACCCTAAAAGGGAACAATGAACCCTTAGCTTTTGTAACCCTATCAGCTAGTGAAGTTGTAATATTATTTTAAAACGTTAATGGGCCGCTCTTGCGCAGATCCGGTGGCATTCAACCTTGAAGTGAGTGAAATATAATGTAATTATCTCGTCAAGATCCCAAATGCCCTCTATTGTCATGGAGTAGATAGTTACAGAAGGCCCTGTCCATACAATGAGCGTAAACTGGAACTTAAAAACATAATTTTTGAATAAAACAGTCAGACAAAAACGAAATGATGCAACCACAGACCCTTCTCCAATCTCAGCAATCCAACGGCAAACTTATTGTTACCTTTATGATTGTTATGAAGATGATAACCAGAAGTGTATGCTATCTGTGAAACGAATGTAGTTAGGCGTACGCCAAAGCGTAAATATTTATGGAGAAGAATGGGCATGAAACTCCATGGAAATCCTTTTAAATCAAATTGTCATTTACGTGTCTCAAACTCAATCTTTCTAAACAAACGAAAACGTTGGTCACGAGTGCACTTGCACTCACTGTACAATGTACATAGACGCATGTCCATAAATATATGTGCGTGCATAATTATGATCTTTGTACGTAACCGATACTTTTGTCCCTAACTATGTTTTGCTTCTACTCCGTCTTGTGGTATACCAACCATTATTAAGCCAATTTAGTAATTCCACGGATTATATCTTCCAAGTTTTATGCTCTAAGTATTTTAAATAATACAAATTTATGTTTTGTCAAATTTGAATAAGACGCATTTGAATGAGTAATTCTGTGGTATTAAGTCGCTAACTGGGAAGTGGCATTGGGACCACAATAGAGCAAGGAAGATGAAAGAGTTTTACTTTATTAATTGCTATTAAACTTCCAAAACTTTCCTTCAGAGTCCTCTGATAAAGCTACCTACTGATATACCTACCTACTTACATAACATTACATCAAGCCATGAAGGTTTAGGCAGAGGTGTACCCATTGTTACACCCACATTTCGCCAATTATGTTTAAGCCTTATGTAAAAGGGGGCGAGCCTATTGCCATCAATCGAGCACAAATCCAGACTCCTTGGCTGCTGAGAAATTCTTAATGGAAAAACCCAATAACGTTTAAATTAATAATATCGCAAAGCTTCGGCATTGATTTCCAATCGTTATAAATACTTCATCAGATTATCTTCCATCTCAACACGCAGTTCCTCAAAGTTAATATTCAACATTAAAAATAAAGCTCGAAAGGCTCTCCACCAGCTCTTAAGAAAATCAAGAGCCGACATAATTCCGTGAGAATAATAACTTAATTAAAACAGGAATATCTGTTCCACCTTTCTTACACTGTTTTTCTCATCTTCCCCTCTTAAGGAGCATTAATCATCCTAATTAATCGTATAATTTAACGTCTTTACACATTTTATTAAAAAGATAGGTCTAGAGTTGCCCCCCCTCCGTCTCCCCTTCTATTCTCTCCCCCCTGTCTCCTGCTCTAATTATTACGCTATAATAAATATCGCTGAAGGAATTAATGCAGTAATTTCAGGCTGTATTCCAGTCGGGGCAGGTTATTCATTAAGTTCAGCGTCATAGCGAGTACAAAGGTAGCAAAGTGTACCTATGTTGGTACAATAAGATTAGGCTCGTTGCAGATTTAACTGAATACTGGAATTTATTTTCTTTGTGACTGGGATTGTTCTGATCTCCAAGGGTTATCGTTGGTTTAAGTGTAAGTGTATGTCTTTATTTTTTTTAATGTTTTTTTTTCTTTCTTTTATGTCTTCAACCCGCCTGCCAAGCGTGGCGATTATGGCAAATACCCCCCTCCTGGGAGAGGCCTATGTCCAACAGTGGACGTCTTATGGCTGAAATGATGATGATGATGATGTATGTCTTTAATTTTCTGTTTAAATGTCAAGTAGGTACCTAGAAGACGGTCTAATGGTCATAATTGTTACTGCTCCGCATTAGCCATTAGGTCTTGAATTCGATTTCCAAATCGGGCAATGGGTTATTAAGTTTTCCCATCAGGACTTTCTCAGTAGCAACCATAAAATCTAGTTCAATGACCGGTTGATGGTAATGGCTCGTCCCTTTTTACGTAAGATTTAAACACAACTAGGAAAATGTCGATGTAGTATAAAATACACCTCTGCCAAATTCTTCGGGGAATAAAATGCACTTTTTGTTAATAGACGAACAAAACTGGTTTAAGAAATCTTTACAATATATTTTATCTTAATCGAAAAACACGGGTAGACAGTCGCTGAACTGCTCAGTAAGACTAAACGTTGTATTGTGGTTAAACAGCGATTAACGGTATGTGGTGACTGTAACTAACACGGCCAAAGCTGCGGTTAACGTTCACCAATGAACCATGTACCTGTATGTAGCTTACTGCGCACATCTTTTATGGTGTAAATTGAAACATCTCTTCAGAAGCCCTCGATGATAACAAGCGTGATGTTAAGGTATGAGCATCTTTTAATAGAAGGACTCTCCAAGACTGGCCTCGAGTGTGCCACGTGATGACTTGAACTTGTATCTAGAAGAGGAATCAAAAATATACTTAGAGTTTCTTAGTTGTCGTAAAAATCCTCATCAACGGTGGATTGGGATACCTAGTGCCTTTAGTATTTTTGTTACTAAGATAATTCGGTTTCTTTTGGAGGTTTCCTTTCGCTCTTTTGACACCAGTGGTATATATTTATGTGGATGAAATAAGTATAAAGCAAAGTACCAAACTCTGATAACCTATATTGCCACGGAGTATCGTATAACACAGCTCCGGGGTCGTGTAGGTCAGATAAGCTGGTTATTTATAAAATACTAGTAAAATCAGCTCCGTTATCATGCATTTAGACTGGCAATTGACACTGACCTATGTGAAAACAAGCTATAATAAACATACCTGCACGCTTAGTATGGCGATTCTATCTCTATTCTACCAAGAATAGCAATGCTTTTTCCATACAATTTGACATGAAATTTTGCTACAATCTGTCATTTTGTCGATTCTTCCGCCGACAAAACCCGTTTCTACGGTGGTCATACTACGCGTACTGGTTGGTTCGAAGCTTAGGCGTCGGTAGTCAAAATCATAATCAAAGCATTTATTTCAAGTCGGCCAGTTACAGGCAATTTTGAATAGTTGAAACAAATATAAAAAAAGAAGAAGCTACAATCCCAGTCACAAGGCATAATAACTGTGAATATATTGTAGTTGCCCATTCCAAAGCATAGATCTCTATAGAGAAGAACGGGCAAGAAACTCCATGGACACTCTTTAAATAAATCAGATGATTGTAAGTCGTGGCTATTACCAGTTGGGTGACAAGAGCTTTCAACCACTTCAGTGCTTGTTAAAAATACTAAACCATATAAAAAAATACACAGAGAATCCTCATTTCACCCCCACAGCACTGTAATAAACATCTAACCTAAGCTTAACACAATTCCACACAACACAAACAACCTTTATTCTTCCAAAAAAACACAAAAATCGTGCAACGCTCCAGTTTTATGAAGTCATAAAGCCGTGTGCAACGTGCCTAACACGTTGCACTGAACCAATTAAGTTATTCATGAATGGCGCGGATGAGCGCCGCTACATTTAGATATAATGTACTTTCAGACCGTTTCACTAATTATCGCGCGACTGTTATGGTGTGGACTCACCTTTGGAGGGACGTTTTGAATAGAGTTTTGAAACGTTTTGCGTATTGGTTTAAAACAACCGAGTATTATAATGTTTACTAGCTAGCGCTATATTCTGAATCCTGCCCGGCAGAAAATCGCTTGCCCTTCCTTTAACTACCGCTGGAACAATTACTGTGTACCTGGCGTAATTCATATAGGTTTAAACTAACATACATACTATACTTTTAATTATATGCCTCAGTTTACCCTTTCGAGGAAAACAGATCAAGTAATAATAGTAGAGTTTAACGTAACAGACTTGCATCTGGCCACAAAAAAAATACCAAGAATAAGCATTGTATATTTGTATAATCCAACAGCTGTGCACACATACTCTCTGTTAGAGAAAGAAAGGAAACCATATTCTATTACGTGGACTCAGGGCAAGTTGGTGGATGTCTTACGAAACCAACAATTACTCCTAGGTGAGTACTTGTTTCACAACTAAATTAATTTGCAGAGGAACAAATTCATCATCTCAATAGGTACCATACGTCTCTGGCAGTAAAATTTATTCCGAAAATGTAAGTCACTTGACCTCGTCACGACTAATGCATTTGTGCCATCTTGTACCTACCCCGATATCTGCACATGTCTTGAAGCACACGTAGGTAGGTTATCCCCAAGGGGCTTAAACCGTTCATGACAACTTGAACAAATTCTCACTGCTCTATCTAAGATCTTTGCGTCTACAGGTTAGTACAAGGATATTATGGAAAAGGCTTATACCTAGCTTGAGTGTGACCTGTGACTAAAAATATCAGGATTATAGATGTACCTACATTTATACAGGCGTAGACAATGCTATAATTCTGCAATTTCTTTGAACAAAAAAGTTATTCATGAAAAATTGTGGATATTATTCTGTTCAAAAAAGTTCGTACTTATATCTATTTGGAGACACTTTTCTTGTTCTTCATACCTGTATAGTGTATACATCACAGACGTTATTTTATTAGAATTAGAAATTGGACCTCTCTTTTGTTCTTATTTTTAGCGTTCGTATACTTCAGATAACAATAGAACAATGATTTCTATGTAAACCAAAAATAACTAAGTAAGTAGTACTTAACTAGATTTTGGTAACAATTCAATATTTAGGAATTCTTTGTTTGTGGAGTAAAAATTAAGTTTTGTAGGTAAGTCTTGTTTTTCATTTTATAGCACACTCATCTATATTAATATACAAACATATTTTCGATGTAGGATGATATTGAAAAAAAAGATTGACGTAGTTAAAAAATATTAGTCAAATTATTTCGTGAAATTGCAATAAAAAACAAAATGTCGTTAGTTCCGAATAAGGCTGCGCACCAAAGGATTCATGTATGCCTTTGTTTAGTTTGATTTTTATATTTCCTCTAGTTTTGTGCCTCAAAAGTGAAGCTTATGAAGACCAATAGTAAAATTATTTAAAACCCATACATAATGACGTCAACATGTACCTCCCCCGACACAATAATGCCTTCCACATTATCACGTCAGTATATCAATTTAATTTTGTATGCTCGGAGTTCATTAAGTACATTGTCTTGTTCGCCACAATGGATGTGCAAGTTAACTGCGTCGGCGACAATTATGTGTCCTGGGAACACCTGGAGGGTATGTATATGCTTCAGGATATAGGAGTAGGTCAATGTATGTACTTGCATATTGTATATGGGATGTATACAATAATAACGGGCTGTAGTAACATTGCATGTTATTTGGTACCTATTGTAATTATTAGGAGTAAAGGAATAACATTTACCAAACGAGATACTCCTCAGGTGTTGGTCGAGGCTCTTGGCAATTAAACTATTGGCTGACACGACTATCGACGCCATGGTCCCTGGGTCCGCATGCCACAAATTGACAACCTCGCCAGCCAGGTCAAAATACTTAATTAGCTTATCTCTCTCGGCTTTCACAAGTTCTCGTCATACGCGATCGTTATTTCAACAATCACTGCGCGGCTCTCTGATCGCCCACTACCGCTATAAGGGATTTATTGGCTACTAAATGCGTAAAACACTAATAAGCCTGTCTGTGATAATGGGTTGATCCCACAAGCTTGTATTTAGGTAAGTACTCTCCGTTATCTAGACAAGAACAGCCGGAAATAATGAGATGGATTGATTCACTCAGACGGTGGCGTAAATAGCTGAAGCAGGCCTAACAGATGCAATTCAAGTGGAACTTGGCTTATCACATCTGCCATATATTGGTCGAGAAATGAGCAAAAACTAAGTGAATTCTTTGGACTAAGTGGAACTGGCAGGAAACGACAATGCGGTAAGCCCAGAAAGAGATGAGCTGAACTCATTTGTACTTAATTAACCTACACCCGCATTAGTTCAAGAAAAGTATGCCGATGCCCTGCAGAAGAATGACACGAGCTATTGATAATATTAAATAGATGAGAGAGAGTGACCCTAATGTCTCTTAGTGACTCTAAAAGTAGTTCTTGAACTAAAGTAAAAAAAAACTATGTGTATGATAAATAAGAGAAATAATAATATATTAATACCACAAAGCAGGAGGCAACAACCCGTGGAACCTTAAGTGATATCAAACGATACCCTAGAGAATTCAGGTAGCCTACTTTTAACCTAATAGCTATCTGATGTTTTTCAGAAACACTAGTCTCTCCACACGACTTCATTATTTATAGGTTACGCAATTTAAACAAAGGTTAGTTGGAACAACAGTATACCGCTTGGTTTGATCCTTTTTTTTTGGGTGCGGGAAATCATCAAATAACCCCCCTCCCGCTCTTGGGCAGAGCGGAAGCGAGTGACAGACTTCTACTGACTAAAAACAACCCATGTTCCTTCTTAGCCCTTGCGCCGAGGCCGCGGTATCTCTTGCGAACAACCCGCAGCCCCGACGGGCGTCGGCCCTTCCATGTTGCTGACATCTCTTTGAGGCGCGCGTGGAACACGAACGCGCCGTCTTGCGTCGTTCACGTTCTTATTTTTTTTTTAGAGTTTTTTACCTCAAAAGGAAAAAAACGAAACCCTTATAGGATCACTCGAGTGTCTGTCTGTCTGTATGTCCGACCATTCCCCCCCCCCCCTTATTACATACACAGCCAATTTTTTTATTAAAATACAGAAATTAGCTCAACACATAAAGATTACAGGAAAACTTATGTATTCTATCGTGCTAAAATAACATAAAATCTCTCAATATCTTCTACAATGTTACGAAACCCTTTATGTGTAAGTCTGACTTGCACTTGGCCAGTTTTTTTATCGTGTGGTTAGTGCCTAAACCTAGTGTCAACTTTGGCTTACGACTTGGCTTACATGCATACATCGGTTCACACCAGCAAACCATTTGCGAGTACTACACTTGACCTTTCTGCAAAACCTCACCAATAAGGTCAAAGCATGTCCGTCATAATTTAAGTTAAAGTCTATTAACCACCCAGCAACAAAGCCCAAAGAGTTACTGTCTGCCATAATACCTCCCTTAATTTTCCTGTACAAATATAAACAAGTTTAGTAGCCAATCCTTTACCCAATCATATTCCAGTGTCATATTTTCCGGCCAGTAATTAAGTGAAGGGAGCTCCCTTGCAGCGAACAATTAACTTATTCATGAATGTGCTTCAGGCCTAATTATTTATTTTATTTTACGAGGCCTATTATCCTGTAACACCCGCCTCGTAAATACTTGGGCGGTGGAGGGTTATTTTGAATTTTGAAGTAATTTCCAAGGCGTTGTAGACGCTTTATTTCAAATATTACTTCTTGTAGATTTGCTTGTGTTGTCAGATTGTGTCTTGATGTACGGCGCTAAGGAGTCGTCTCGTTGCTTCTGAGTTTATTTGTTTAATCTTGTAACGTTATGGTTTTATGGTTTTCTTAGCGGATTTATTGGGAAATTGTGTTTAAGTATGCAATCAAATTGATTGCAGATTAATATAGAGGAAGGAAGTAAAGGTTTGCGTAGGTACCCCAATGACTATATCCTCCGAAATTTCGCTTTGAAAATGGATTATGAGTAAATATACTAAAGTATTTTTTCAAAATATAGTCTAGGTTATTCATTAAACCATTTGTGTCTACAACACGTATTATTTTCCCTATATTCTAGTCAAAGTCATTTATTGATAACTGCTTAAATCTGGTTGAAATTAATTTCCCACTTCAATTAATTTGCCTCTTCTTATGTAGTCGTATACATTTTATATGACAGAGTATCAAAAAGTGTAATTTCATGAAGAGAATTACAAAATTTATAAATGACACAATATCAATTACTCAATTCGTTAATAGTTCTATGAATATCAATGACACGTGCGGACCGGCGGCGATCACAAAGCAAACATCAATTTTGTTAATTCCATCGAGAGCGGGCGTGTGTTTATAAAACGACGGTGAGCTAACAGTAACAGTGAATACGATTCAATTAGCGCCGCATTCACCACGATTATTGGTTTTCATAACATGGAACAACAAATGCCTAGCTGTGGCGTTCAGCGATAGAACAGTTAGGTAGGGGTGTACTATTAGGAACACCTCTGCCGAACCCTCCGGGAACTGCAGCCGTGATATTATATTATTTTGAAGAATAATGTTTTTTTAAAGACAGTCAGCGCAACGACTTAATGTCCTGGATGCGAAGACAAGTGACAACCGCTTCCATAGTGCCTCATGAATAAGTGTTATAAGGCTTTCGAGAAGAGGGACATAATTATTAAGCTTTTTTGTGATTTTTTTATGTCAACCCAGTTCATTCATTTTGGATATTTCCAGCATTAATATCACTAGTAGCCTTCCATAAGCCGTCTACGTTTAACTTAGAATTTATGTCTCTCCCAAATTGCGTCACTATTCCTAGTTCATAACACACATTTTCGTTTAGTTCTAGAATCATGGACATTATTCATAGCTTCTCATACTGTAAGTACGATGTCCTTTAAATTGTACTTTTAAATTGTGTGTCCTGTGTCTAATTAATTCAAGTTTTACATAATTATCATTATCTTAGCTTTGCTATAAGAACAATAAGTATATTTTTAACAATAGACGTGTTCTTGTAGTTTCTACGAGTACTTAGCTTCGCCGTTGTCTACGCTCGCGTGTATTAACATGCATAAAAAGCCTGACTGAATAAAATTGCGTAATTTGTTTAAGTCACATTAATGGACGAACAGAGAGAATTTGTGTTTTGTTCTAATATAAAATACTAGCTGTTGCCAGCGGTTTCGCCCGGTACAACTCGAAAATTATCCCACGGGAAGATAAAATTGGGATAAAATCTATCCTATGGGTTAATCCAAGTTATAAACTATCTATGTACTAAATTTTATTTGTAGTATAAGTAGTTTTTGCGTGAAAGAGTAACAAACATCCATCCATACTTACAAACTTTCGCGTTTATAATATTAGTTGGATGTTACAATTCAATAATAACTATTAGTCTTGAAAGATAACAATAATTGAATTAATAATTAACAATCAAAACATTAATAACCAGATCAAGAAAGGATACATTACATGTGTAACATTGAAACGGAAATATTATCATCATCTCCACGTATCCAAATTCAAAGCAAATAAGCTTTCATAATATTATTAAATAAGATTCGAATAAATTGTGCAAAAGGTATCGTTTGAAAACGATTTAATACAAGGCAAATAAAAATAGCAGTATGAGCAGAGGACCAAGTGGCCCAAGGGACCCTAATCAAATATACCTTAGGCGAGGCCGGCGCGGACCCAGTTTATAACCTGCACGGATTATGTTGGGACCTTAAGTGATTTTTGGAAATACTTTTATTCTTCTGCTTGATCGCACCTGCGACCAATTTCATGTACGGAATTCGGGTACTATATTGATGTAATGATAGCCAAGGAAAAATAGTTTTATGTTCACAGAGGACCCTTTGAGAGTTCGCTGGCAGAAAAATTATGTTTCTCTTTCTGTGCTCCGTAATAAAATTATTATTTTCCTTTTTTAGAACAAAGTGAGTTTCTCCTTGGTGTATTGTTTGAAGCACATTCATAATAAATTATTTTATGAACAGAACGGCTGTGTCCAGTTTCGTAATAAAAATATGTAAAGTGTGTGTTTATGAGCTTGCTTTTATTTCTTGTTATATTCCAGTTTCTCACTTGTAAACAATAATGACTGTACCATTATTGTCTTAATTCAGTACTATTATGCATGGATCGGTTCTTTATTTTGTTCCTTCAAGATACTATGAGTACAAACAATGGTCTCTGAGAAATATATAAAAGTGATAGCATCATTAATTTAAAGGTAGCAAGCACATAAGGTATATGAAATATGAAATTCTCAGAATCAACTCTGGGTCAAATAAACGAGAGTGTGAAAATACGTTTTTTTTTCTACCCCTTTATAATAATTATGTAGGTGATAAAAAACACGTCAGGATTCTAATTAATCTCTGTAAACCATCTCAGCAAATTGTCCTACCAGTTCTCTACCACTAAGATAATCTCCAGACTAACTTCTGCTAATCCCACACATAAAGGCTGGAGAAAGGATGGCAGTGGCGCCGCCAAAGATAACACAACACAAACACGAGGGCCCGAACAAATACTTGTCGTGAGCAAACATGTTCAGGCGACTCGATGGTGTGGACTGCACCTTATAAATGAACGAGACGAAGTGGCTAGCCACATGAGTATACAGGGAAATGAGATGAGAGGAATTTAATTTACCATTTGAGTTGTTTTTATGAATAAACCAAACATTTTTTTTTCTTTAATTATTACTGACATTAATAGTGTAGTTGACTGACTAAAAAATACATGATTCTGTGTAGTCCATCTGTTAGACTATCGAAAAATATTGAATACGTATTTTTTGCTTTATCAAATTAATAAATAATAATATTGCCTTTTTTCAGATATCAGGATCCTTACTTAATAAAATTCACAGCACACAATGGAACAACAAAATTATTAGACTCAAATTCATAATCAGTATTAAAATTAAAATCGGACTCAAAAACAAAATTAAAATCAATGTCAAAAACAAAATCAAAAACAAAATCAATCAACGTCAAATTACAATCAAAATTAAATTTAAAAACGAAATAATACTAATCATAACTTATAATTAATAATAATAAAAGATGACGAAAATATAAACGTGTCAAAGATCGTGAATGGTATGAATAATGAATCGCTGGTGACGTCACTTTCTGGTTAAATATGATAAAAAAGAAAAGAAATATCGCGACTTCTCGAAGCACTGTATCGTCTTCATTTATTGTTTACGTGAAAAAAGAAAAAATACGTGTGCAATAGTTTTTGGAAATCTATCTGTCGGAATAATTAGTTTTATTTTGTCAACTACCCTATTCTCAAGACTTGTCTATCAGTAACCGGTAATTTGTCTAGAGGGACCGTGACAATGGCCATATTTAATTTGAAAATGTACGTACAAACCCAGAAACGATTGCCAAAAACTTCGGGCACACAGCGCACATCCATTAGATCCCTATTTATAAAAAACAATCCACAATACATTGACACCGGATCGAAAACTTTTACTACTGTCAACAAACAAAACAAAACTAATATTTCAAAAGTCAATAGTTTGAATTCCGAATTCGGAACATTCGAACCGTCGCCGAGCTCAAACGGGCCAAAGTAACGTTGGATGAAGGGGCACGCTTGAAATTGCCGTTAAGTATGTGGTGGGGATATAAAAAGGGGGCAAAGAGGCTTAAAGGGCTTTGCGCGGCTCGCGAGTGCCAAGTTTTCACGGAGTTATGCCCTTACAGCTTGTTTGTTCACGTGCCATTTCCTATGTGATTAAGTGGTGGATTTTGTGTGAAAAAGTTTGAAAGAAATATTGTGGGTCTAATATGAAATCATGATTGTATTGTCACTTGAATGAATACTTATTACTTACTTAGTACTATTTAGTTTGTAGAATATTTATAAATCGTCGGATTATGTCTGCTTATGAATTAAAAACAGATTTTAATATTTTACAAAATGTGTAAAAACTAAATTAAACTTTAGAATAACTAAATTAATAATATCACACAGTTATATTAGCATGTTTTTAACACAATTTATTCAACGCTGAAACTAGTTTCACGCCTAAAGTAAGAATCCCAAGAGTTTATTTAACAAGAAACTCATTAAAATGTCTTTCACCACTTTATCTTCAAAGGAAAATTACCCGACAATTTCAATATTTTGCATGCAACACGCGAAGGCTGAGCGTAATGCAATTACATTGCGACACGCCCACGGTGACAATGTACGAGAAGATTCTGCATTACACCGCCAGTCCCACGTTGGGCGCCAATATTAAAAACTCCGAGAAACTCGTGTGACGAGATTTTTCCCGTACGTACGTTATATTTATTTAAATGTTATCACTTTCAGTAGGCAAATAATCTAGAAACCATTATTATAATACTATTACGTAAACTAGTCCTATGTTGGGCGCCAATACTTAAAACACAGAAAATTAAATAGAAATGTGATTTTCGTGTAGGTACCTGTCTTCATAATGATTAAATCATTACTACATAATTATTATAAAACAAAGTCCTCCACCACGTCTATCTGTCTGTCTGTTTGCGTTAAACTCAAAAACTTTTGCAGTGATTTTCATGCTGTTTTCACCAACGGGTAGAGTGATTCTCGAGGAAGGTTTTAGTATATAATTTGTCACGCGGGCGAAGCTGCAGGCATCAGCTAGTATATTATAAAGAACAGTTATGATATAATTGTTACAAATAATGATGGTTTGTGTAATTAGTCCCACAATGGGTGCCAACTAGAGATATTGGCACACTATGTACTACTGTTAGTTTACCCTTATAGTTTCCGTTATAGTCATCCACCCACTTGCTCGTTCCAAATTCAACTATGTCATAATAATCGAAATGAACTTAACTATTTCTAACCAACTACGTTTGCACCCACGCAAAACTTATATCTTACTACCCTCTGCAAGTTGAGAACTTTGAACTACCCTACAAAATTCACAAGAACATGGTAACAGATATTCAATAGACTATAACTCATCTTGTTGAAAGCTAATAGAGAGAAGGTGAGTAGAAACTCGCAGCCGGCGCCACTTTATTAATACCCGGAACTGTGCCAGATAAATTATGACGACACTTAATCACAAATCCGCCATTGCTCTTAATAGCGGCAGAGGTCGAAAAGCATTGATTTATAATAACGACTAATTCGACCGAGAATTATCCCACTGTGGCGCTTTGTGATCAAATTCAACCGTTAAGTTTCCAAATTGAGTCTTCTGTATTATCAATGAGCAAAGAGTGGGTTCGTTAAATTGTTCATGAGCTTGGGATCGCAAAAGTAATGAAATATTGAAAACGAGTCTGATATAAAACCGGCTTAAAAAAATACCGCAGAAACATTAAATGTTTGAACATTTCTGTTGTGTATCCACGTGATTGCTTTATATTCATACTATAGAAGGATTACAGGTATATAGGCTGAGGATGAAGTTTAACGCCCACAGAGTAGTGAACTTCTACGCAACACGTGTATCCCATGCAGCCTAGGGTTGCTAACTTAGTATAGACGACACTTTGATAATTTTTATACACAGCTTAAAATCAAGGCAAAAGTATATAGCGACACATAAACAACAATGAAAGAATTTTATCTTGACGCTGTTGAATAAATAATGTGTCATCACTCTTTGTCTAAAGGGGGACCGAAAAAATATACGTTTTTTTGTCTACCTCAAATGCTACGCGCACTTAGGGAGTAATCAACCATTATTTATTATGCATGATTTGTTTGTCATCCCGTAAAAATAGGAATTATTTAACTCACAAAATTCTCAATTTAAACTTTCTTTGTAACCGGGAGCTTCACCAAAAGGGTAGAAAATCTGGAATCTCATGAATACACACATATTTAATTCAGCTTGGTATTGCACCAGCGTTGTCTGCAATCGTCGCCTCACAAACGTTCCCGGTCTGATAATTAAGATAAATAAGTAAGTGAAGGAACTAAAATTCCGATTGTATCGCGAGGGTATCTGAGTCAGGTCTCGTAAAATATGCACTGTATCGAGTGTTGCGCAGTGCGGCACCGCGGGCCGTCTGCGGCGGCTCTCGCTTTAACGGCAGACTCCGTCAAAGTAAACAACGATGCGTGGTTGAGCCAGTTTCACAGTTTGTCGTTTGCTTTTAGGATTGTTGGTGGTCTTATCTGTTTGTCTATCTCGACCAACTATAGAATTATAGAAATAGATTCAGAGCTTAGGGAGTTCGGATCTAAGCTGACAGGTTTTATTTATATGTTGTTTGCTATTGTTTGGGGTCTTTGCTTTATGGATTATCTTTAGGAATATAATATATGCCTACAAGCAACTGTTTGTATTCAACACAAAGATGTGTGTAAATAGTTCTTTATAGTAATGTGATATTTACAGCCATATCTGTTAATGTCTTCCGTAAGGGTTATTCAATAGCAACCATCATTGTTCCTTTAAAGTTTATAATGGCAAATAAAGTTCTGCAATATGGTTGTAACATCCTAGATATTTGAAGTCGTAGTCATAGAATGTGAGTAGTACGTCAGTGTCACTCAAGTCACGTCTGGCCGTAAACTACTGGGTTTTAAAACTGCTATAAAACATAAGGAGGGATACCTTGCTGGCTATTCGCCCAAGAGCTCTATCTCTTAGCTCACTTCCGGAAATTACATGGAGAATTAAGTAGACATGAAAAATATGGACATAGTATTACATAAAATCTAAGCAGAGGTATTTGTTGTGATTGAAGAACTTTGTTTTATTTTTCCTTTTGTTGTCAGTCAAGGAGTTTTTATTATTTTGGATTTTGGTGAATCACATCAAATTATAATGTTGATTTATTAAAATATACATCATTAATATAGACATACATACATGGAAAGCAATTCAAAATTTCAAAAAATATACACTCAGAGAACAATGAGCAATAGAACCCGCTACATAATAGGATAGGGATATGTGTTTGAATTCAATTTCCGATCGAGTTAGAAGTGAATTTATACTACAGTTCAATCCATTCCCGACCAATAACCTGACTTCAGAGCGACATAAATTTCACGTGGATATAGTAAAAGCAGCCGCAATAAACTTTCTATTTTAGTTTTATTACTTTTACCTGCTACGGAATTTGTAGTACAACTCGCTTTTGCTCGATATATCAGCTGGTCGGACGGCAAATGATAACTCGCTGCTTTGATGCCAGAACTTTTATGAATTCAGATGTTTAGTATTCTGTGTTCATAAACCAGTTATGTGCAGGATTTTTTGTATTTTAATTTTATACCGCGGTTTTCAACTGAAAGATTTATGGCAATTAAATGATGTTATTGTTATGTTCTTCTATGTCCTGGAAAAGTTACTTGAGTATGCTGATAAGGATGTTTGATTCATAAATTCAATTTTACACCAGCAATTTCTGACCCAGTTACTAGGTGCCACGACGTGGTCGAGTTTTCATGCTACTGCCTGGAACAATTGTAAAAGCGCATCAAATAATAACCGGGTCCATATCATTTTTTTAGGCATAATGACCACCTGTTCACGGGTCAACTACACAAGCATAACGTAACGTTCAATTTACACGTAATCAGCCTATAATGTTCCAACTGCTTGGCCACTGGCCGTCTACTGTATGAGAGGGAATGGGCTATAATCCACCACGCGGGCTCGGTGCGGGTTGGTAGATGTCACAAGTCCTCGAATTTTTTATTCCAGGACAAGCCGGTTTCCTCACGATGTTTCCCTTCACCGTTTTTGAGAACAGTGGTGATGAAATAAATTACACAAAGTAATGCGTCTACCTGGGTTCGACCACCACTGGGCCACCTCAACTCTCATCGCTCTCTCTAGCCACGAGCCCCCGTTGTTAATTTATTTTGGCAAAGTATACTTATTCGCATTTTATCCTTGTCCACAGGTGGCATGGATCCACATCGACCGGCAGATGATCCTGACGATCCACCGCCATGTGATCACGCGACTGGCGCGGTTCAGCGTCTCTCACGACAACGCCATGACTTGGCTGCTGCACGTCAGCCAAGTGCAGCAGGAGGACAGGGGCTACTACATGTGCCAAGTTAATACCAACCCCATGATCAGCCAAGTCGGATATCTGCAGGTTGTTGGTAAGTTTTGATTTAGAACCGTGTCTTTGAATGATTGATATTAGAATAGTAGGAGGAACTTCTAGGCTTTATATTTCCACGTACGTGTGGACTACTTGTCGTTATATAAACCAGTTAAAACCCATTTTCTAGGTCATACAGTCAGGCTATAGTCACATTTTAGGCAATAGAAAATAAGAGATAATTGAGTTTAAGAAAAAAGTGTTTTTTTTAGTTTGTCATGTAATTGACTGCCTCTCGTGGTCGCAAGCGCGACTGCTGTGCATGAGGTCCTGGGTATGATTCCCAGGTCGGGCAAAATGTAATTGGATTTTCCATCAGGAATATCTCAGTAGCAGCCACAGAGTCTAGATTAGTGCCTGGTTGATGGCAATAGGCTCGCCACCTATTACATGGGACTTAAAAATAGCTGGTGAAATGAGGGTGTACTATCAGGGTCACTTCTGCCTTTCCCTTCGGGGATTATAGACATGATGTTATGTTATGTTATTGATACCTATTACGTCTGTGGAATTTGGCAATCTTGTTTATTTTCGCCTTGTTTAGTTGGATTTCTATATCTGCAGTATCTAAACATGCCTTTAAATATACCAGTCCAACCAGGCACAGTGCACTGAACTCCTCACAGTACTCATGTATCAAACGCGCTAGTCCTATGGGACGCGCCCGTTACGATACAGAATTCGTCGATATACACGAACGCGCGATTAAGTGCGATGGATGCATCGCTTGTGTAGTCCTAACCCCGCACGACAGATGGTTCTATCTCACGTTACGGGTTACTTGTGTTGGGTTGTATAGCAGAAATAGATGTAGAATTTCTTGGAACTCAGGTAGGGGATAAAGTGGCGTATTTATGTGCTGGGTTGAAATGCAGAAACTAGATGCTATTCAAAGCTTAATAAACAAGAACTATTCTCTTGTACCTAATCTAATCTGTTCTGTCTCCTACTGATATGGATGGAAGTGGAAATTATGGTTTTCTTTCGTTAAATTGTTTCTCTAGGACTTCGTCGGGCTTCATTGTGTCGGCACTTTTCTGGTGGTCAACACTGTTGATTCTGGCTTTCAGGAGTTACAGTGATTTGGGAAAAGTGTGGCGGGCTTGGATCAAAAACACTCTTCTTTAATTTAGGAGACGGAATATCGAGAACTATTGTGTTTATGTTGTAATTTTTATAAAGTTTTATAAGCCTCTGGTTAGACCCATATTTTTATTCGTTTCTTGATTTTAGCAACGTTCATAGATACGGTTCCTGAAACTAAATCTAGTTCTTCAACCAAATTACTCGTAATCTAAAAACTAGTGAATTATTTCTGCTGAATACATTAGCACGTAATTATATGTTCTCATTCACAACTGGAGCTTTTTGGAAATATAATAGAAACTTATTAATCAGTAATGGGAATATCGACGGGCCCTGTTTACCGCTGATCCTGCTCAGAGAAGAAACTTTTAATTACTTTCCTTTAGTATTTTGAAAGGGGTAATCGCTTCTTCTTTTGCCTCTTATCGCTTTGTGAAATAAACTCTTTGGTAGAATTTAATTGTTGTTTTATACTGTCGACGTTACGAAAATGATTACTTGTGGTTGTAATTATGTGTTTTTGAATCTTAAAGAACGTTAAACTGGCAGTGACATACTTTCCTCTTTGTTTATAATATCCTGCCTCTTCCTCGTGTCTCCTAGTCTAGGATGAGGCAGCATAATTCCTAATGTCGGTGTACCCTCTGTTTCGTCTTAACATAAATTGTTGTTTACTAGAGCAATATAACTGTCATCTTACTAATCTGCACCATCAATAATTTACCTGTTCTTGGCATCTCCGGCTTGTTCAGCTGCCATTGTTCCCGTCGCGCCATGTATTTACTATTTGCTCCTCTAGAATACAACTAAATTTGTCGTTATTAACTAATAATTTTAGCGCTCCAGCCCGAAAATCAGCAAATATGGAACGTAGCCAAAGTCTCAGTTACAATTCAGTTGAGATAACATTCGTATCTGGTGCCCAGTGGAAACGTTAGATATATAAAATGGCGTAGGCGTGGCCGGGTCCCAAATCACCGATACGGGTAACACTTAGTCTTTTATATGGCCGTTTCCTACAAACTTTTAAGTGGAAATAAAGCGGTGGTTTTTTCTCGTGTTTGCATTTTAAACGTGCCACGTAGTTTTTATCTTGTTTTTATTGCTTTAGGACGCAACTTGTGGCCGCTTACGTGTTCTAAATCTGCACTTTTTATTTTTAGAAGCGGTTTATTAATCGGTACGGAAAGGGTGAGAATTTTTCCTAAGCGTCTAGAAAATATTATGGGAAAATAAATGGAACATTGAATCTATACTCTATTTATTTTAGGTTTTAAAGTTTGAACTGCACTAAATTTGTTATATAATTAAATTTTTAGTTTTACCAACACTCTTCACTTATTTCTCTCCACCAGTGCCACCCAACATCCTGGACGAAGAGAGCACACAGTCTGCAGTAGCCGTGCGAGAGAACCAGAACATCAGCCTGGTGTGCAAGGCCGACGGCTTCCCCAACCCCAAGATCATGTGGCGCAGGGAGGATGGCCAGCCCATCTCCGTGGACAGGAGGAAGAAAGGTAAACTTGTTTAAATAAGAGTAGCTAGTATAAATAGTCTGTTTTGAAACTTCAAACCATGGATTTATCCGTTTCAAATTCATTTATTCCGACCGAGGTGAAATGTCATCAGGTTAACTTCTGTTTGTGTTGTTAAGGTTGATGCGCTAACCGACCCTCCATACATTTTTGAAATACACCTTTACACGACACACAGAGACTTTTTCTTTAAAATTTGTCATTTTATCACTTCTCAACAATGGAAAGTGTCCGCAATCGACCTTTTTGGGCATTATCTTACATTATTTAGCGAGAAAAACAATAGTAAAATCTCGGCAAAATTTGACACTTCTTTAGTAGTGTGCGTGACTTTTGACAAATAATGACAAGTAAACTTGTTTAGACTATGGCACGCTAGATGGCGTGCAGGTGCAGACGATCTTATAATAATTCTGTTAAATCAATAATTAGTTTTAATTATTTCCTTTCCAACCTTTCAAAAAAATAACAATATAAAATAACATAAAACTGATGACATCAATGTTATGTTTTTTTTTTAATGTAAACAATTTTATTGTTGTATGGCAACATAAATACCAGTAGTCGTAGGAAGGTTTTATGCAACGATGCCGTTCTTCGTAACCTTGACCTACATGCAATATGTGGACGAAAAAAAGGCGTTGCCAAACTTCGTTCACTTGTTTGACTGTTAGAAACTTAGAAAATACATTCCTAGCTCGGTTGTCCCGCGCTATATGATTTGCGCGCGGAAGTTCTTGCGTACTTATTATTTTGTATGCTATGCATTTTCATTGATTTAATTGCAATATTTCTCCAGTATACATTTGATTCATATTATCTATTATACTGTATTATTGTAATTCTAATTTATCGTAGGTATAATAGTTAAATATTCTAAAAACACAATTCTATTTTCGGTGGTAACATCAAGTTGGCCCGTGATTTTTATGAAATCTCGTCACAATACTAATTACCTACGTCATACGTGTCAGTGATGAGTACAAAGTCAGTGTTTCTTAGTATTATTTGAATAATATGTTTTTGGTCAACAATAAATAAAAATATTTTAAATCGGTAAACTACCAAAGTAGGTAATCACAAAATTAAACTTGCAAACATTTGCAAAATATGGTTTTGCCGGATTACGTCACCTTTTACGCATTTTGCAAACAGTTTCAAACAGACACACATATTTAAAACTATATAGTTTGTTTTATTTTGTAGTAGATACTTAGCAAGCTTTTTCACGTCGAAATTTGTTATGGTGCGTTCAGAAACAAATATAATTCAGTTACAATCTGTTTTTTTTCTGTTCCGTGCTTTATTTTGAACAAGTTATTATAATCTGTTTTTTTTTTCTTATTCGTTGACCAGTTCTACGAGGAATCTAAAGGTAACATTGAAATATAAAGATAAGTAAAATTTTATTACGTACTATAGCGGAAAACGTTTCCGAACGCTCCCATTTCCCTGGCCGTAAGAGGGCCAATAGAGGACAGCCGCCTCAAAGATATTCACCAACGCGCTAGCATGTTTGCTCCCGCGCCTCGCGCCGACCAATCACTGATCTGTCGTCGCGCCGCTACTCGGCCGCTGATTGGCTTTCGTAGCGTTAAAGTTCATATGATAATGTTGTTTTGAATGTTATAACCTAGAATGTTGGCACTGGGTAAGAGAGATACTTTTGAGATGGCAGAGTTTTAACTTGTGTAATGTGTTTATTCCTGAGTTTCAATTAAGTTTAAACCGTGAACAAGACTTTATTTTAAGAACTGACCCACCCCGACTATAGTATATCTTTTGAACGCAACCCAATTGACATTGAGAGTTGAAGGAAAATCCGTCTGCACTTCTCCTGCACTTGCGATCATTTTCAATTGATTGTGGAAGCTGGTCCAAATAAAGGCTTATCTGGGTATCGCATAGTGGACTTGAAGCATGTAATAGAGTGGGCATTTCTTCTGGAAAGACATTGAAATATGTGTGAATCTTCACAAATTGAATTTGTTATTGAAAGACATGATGTATTTCGAAGTGAATTAATTTTCAAGTGCTGTGATCGAGCGTGGAAACATTGGTAGCAGTAATAAAATAAAAACTGCATTTGTGTGGGCAACTGTGACTTCTGGTAGCTTTTACACTCAAGCAGCTCACATAACAAGTCTTATAGATATTCCAACAATGTCAGCCAATAAATTTCGTCGAGTTGAAAGAAAATAAGGCAGTGTGTGGTTAGAACATTTGACAGAAGAAATTAAAATTGCTGGTGAACAAGAAAGATCAATTGCTATTCAAAAAGGTCATACGGGAATAACTTTGACTCGTCATCTGGTATGGTAAGTTAATATTTTACTAAAAACAAATTTGGTTCTTTATGACTTTTTTATTATGTGCATTATTTACAAGTGTTGCTTTTCATTTCCAGGCCTGCTTCTTGGTGTTAGAAACAAATATTGTTATACATGTCAATATTATGGGAGGAGAAACATGGATATGAAAGCACATAATTGCTGCAAAAATTTTACTGGACCATCTACAGCAATGGAATCGGAAATTATTGTGGAAGGCTTTCAAAAGAGTGAAGAAATACATCAACTTCGCTATTTGAGTTTTATTGGTGACGGAGACTCCTCTGTGTTTGCAAAATTGATAGAGAAAGTGTCATATGGGAACATCATAAAAAAAAATTAATGCAAGAATGACGTAATCTAAAACTATACCAGTGCACTCTACAAGGTAAATGAATAAATCAAATTTGTAAGTCATCCCAGGATCAGTGAAGCATATTATTCTGTATTTATATTTTGTTCTTTTTAGATCTTGGCCAACACTAAGCTCCCTCTTTCTTGCGAAATATTTTGAAGCCAAAGATTATGAAGCTTACACTAGTAGCACGGAAAATTATCATCTGTAGCAGTGAGCATGCTACAGATGCATATGCTACTATGTACATATACATACTATATACACACTGTATATACTATGCTAATATACACATGCTACTATGGCAGCAGATTTGAGAAATGGCCTGCATCATGTATTCGGAGTACATGAAAGCTGCAAGGATTATTACTGCAATGTAAATAAAACATAGACAGATGGAACTGAAAAGAAGGAAGAAGATCTCGTAGAAAGTTTGAAAAATACTGCTCCAGAAGTGTGGGCTCTCATTTATGCAGCCAATGAAAAAATTGCTTTGAAGGCTTCAAATCCTTCTGCAACATCAACATCAGTTAGAAATTCAAGCAAATAAGAGAAGTAAAGTTTTATTTCAGAGCAGCTTTGGAGATTGACGGTAAATAATATTTTGAAGTGAATGGTAAATAATATTGGTCAAAAAGTAAGAATTATATGCTAAGTATGTTTTCTTTGTTGCAGCAGCAGTGTAGCAGTTGGTTCAAAGAAAGTTTCAAGGCAGAGGGCGAAATCAACAAATCAAATGATTTTTGTTCTAATTGTGAAGGGTGTCGAAGGGTGGGCGTTTTGGGGGACTGTCACTTGTAAATGAGTAAAGTAAAGTAAATTTTGACGTTCGAAAAGTGCTGATTATCAGCCTAGTTTGAATAAATGACTTTTGATTTTTTTGATTTTGATTGTATTATGGTAGTAGTTTGTTTAGAATCTACATTATTATTGTATATTTCTTTTTATTTTGTATCAAAAGGTGAAATAATACTTCTTAGGTATACTTACTTCATATAAAGAGCTTTATATTTTCGTTTTATTATATGCTTTTGTTGAGTGCTTCGAAATTAGGAAATATTTTTTTCACCTTCCTTGTTATTATCTCATAATAAATCGTTTTAGATTTGTAGCTCTTGTCTAGGAATTATAGTTTCTTACGTGTTATGAAATGTATAATTATTGTAATAATTGGTACTGTTACTAATCATAAGTGTTATTAGTTTTGAGTGATTATGCATGTATCAGCATTTAATTATGTTACTTCAAATTCTTCTGGTTTGATAAAAAAAACAATAGTGTAGGTACCTAATGTAGTAAAATAAAACTGCGTTTTATTGTAATTATTGTTGACATAATTTATTTCCCAAAATTAAATAGTTTACACCAACAAATATACCTTTTATTTTTTAACAATCGTACATAATAAAATATACCGACTCACGAACAGTAAGTCGTGGGTTCAAATCCAGACAGGCGCATTACTTTGTGGAATGTATTGCATCACCACATGCTCTCAATAAATATGAAGCAAATCATGGTGAGATGTCCTTGAACCAAAAATTTGAAGACGTGACATCTACCCCACTGGGCCCGCGTGGTGGCCGTGTCCCAGCAGTGGGAACATTATAGGCTGATGATGATATACCGTAGCAGGTGGCGTTCTGTAGTTCTGCCAACCCAATCTACCCATAAAGAAAAATGAAAAACATTTTTTTTCTTTCACGCCATCTAGTGTTCAATCTTCGTAAATGTACTCGCTCACCGGCTCACGTCTGTGTGTGTAAACGACGCTATATTCAATGGCAGATGTTAAATTACACCTTTGTGTCGAATTAGGTGGATATTATGACAATGATGTGACCCAGTTCGATAAAACGTAATGTCCGATAACCGCAATTGCTACTCCTACGACTTAATAGTTTTCCAATTACACAAAAACACAAATAAACTAAAAATGTTGACTTCAACGCCATCTAGCGGGAAAATGGCTGGGAGCAGCCTGTATGATTCACCTTAAGAGTTTGTTCTTAAACTTATTTTTATTAAATTTAACACCAGAAAGTGACGAGGGGATTTTTGTTATCATATTTTTGACGTTTAAAAAGTGCTGATTTTATAAATAACGGTTTCCTTATTTTATAATTTCATATTAAACAATAGTATCAATTAGATAAGTATATTTTAAAGCTCAATATAAAATAAAAAACATTAACAATCAAAATCCGTAAACACACCAGTATAATTTATAATTCATACGTGCAATTACTTAGAAAGCTGAAGTCCCAAAAGATACCGCAATCTAAAATCGCATTTGAACGAAGTTCAGTTAGCAAAGTTGTGCGCCGTCAGCGAAGTTGTTTAATTGCGTGTCAATTAGCGCGAGTAGCGAGTATTGCAGCGATTTATCTACTGCGCACTGATAGGGCGGTGCCAATTGCTGTTCAAATGCAATTTATCTTCTCGTTATTTTGAGGAGTATTTTTACTGTTGAATGTGTTTTTT